>VZSF01010389.1:1610968-1642263 GCA_013398295.1 Chionis minor | reverse complement strand
CTGCAGGCTGCGATGCTGGGTAACCATGAGCCGGCGGCGCAGCAAAACTTGATGCTCGGCAGTTTCTGTTGGAGCACAGACTTACAGGCCTAGCTTGGTGCGGTTTTGCATTTTTTTTGTTATAAAATACCAACACAGCTGAGCTGGGGCAGGGCAGGGTTCCTTCTGCTGTGCGAAACAGTTAATCTCTAATGGCTTCACTTTCTCTGGGTGTAACAGCCTTACTAGGGCTTTGTGAGAATTAACGTCTGAAAACGGCTTTGATGAGCACCACAATTAAAGATGTTCTGCAAGTTCACGGAATTACAATCGACCAGCTTGGGAATATATTGCAAGTTGCTGGTGGTTGTCCCTCAGATGCTGTATTTTCTGAAGAGCAAAGGAAGATGTATCGGCTAATACCTCCGATAGGATCCAGACCCCTGGGAGCGAGGGGGCTGCCTTCAAGCCTGCTGCTGGGAGGGGACCACGTCGTACCCACACTATAGCAGAAGGAGCGCTGCTTAAAACCACCCTCCACCTGCCAGTTGTGCTTATTTTTTTGCTTTCTAGAAATCTTTTCTGGTCAGAAGATCACAGGTCACCAGCACTGCCTACTTTCAAGACACTGTGACCGAGATTATACTAATGAACCCTTCACTCTCAAGCACTTTCTTTTATTTTTGGCGTTTAAATTAGACTCAGACTGCAGTTGGCCACCCCAGTCTTTCCTGTGCCCTGACCCTGGGTTTAGATGAGGGCCACAGCGCTGTTTTATTAAAGTTTCATGGAGGCATTTATTTTCACAAGGAACAGTTTAAGAAAATAATAGTTTCTTTAACCAACACATTTTTACTCGGACTATCCTGTAATTTGCCCTCAGGCCATCCTACAGAACGTTTGAGGATGCTTAATGGCAGTGATAAAGAAATCATAAACTAAGAGGAGCCAAGGATGTTGGCCATTTCCACCCCAAGGCCATTTGTTAGTCCGTAGCATGAGTATTTGTGTGTTGGGCTGTGCTCACGAACTTGCTGCCTTGTGTAAACAGGCTTTTCCCCTGCTGCTGCCACCATTCACCACCAGACCGTGCTGGGGTCTGATCCTGCCTGGAGCACTGGGGGTCTGGACACTCCAGGAGCTTAAATGGGATGCCTGGGAGCTCACATGCATTAATGATTTAGCTCTTGAGGGCCTGAGCCATCAGCAAAATAGTCTCCTCTGCTGGGTGACAGCTTATTTTGTCTTAAACAGCTGCATTTCTGTGTTGAGGAGCTTTGCTTGCCAGAGTAGGGGATAAATTACAGAACAGTCTGAAGCAAAAGTTTAGACCCTGGTTCACGTACAATAGGTAGAGGTGTGACCTCACATCCATTGCCAGCCTGGTCTCTTGCTGGTAAAATGCAATGTCAGCTCCAGGGATGGTAAAATTGGGACCAAAAAGGGAAATCAGAGAAATGCCAGGACATACGTTGTAAAACACAAATATTTCCCAGCTCCTGCTTATTGGCAAACAGGCTTCAGTTGTTTAGCCTAGAGAAAGCAATCCAGGTGTGTGCCTTTCAGTGTCTTTGAAAGCTTTCACAATGGAATTCCAATGATTTTTCAGCCTCCAGCAGGTATCTGCCCCACTGTAGCTGCGCCTTCCCAGGAGGGGTCCCCAGCTCTGCATCCAGCCTTTGCTAAGGCAGACAAGGCTGAGACAGAACCGGAGTGTCTCCTGGGTATGTCCTCCTCTGGTGCTCACCAGCCTGGGAAGTGGCATTCCAGTCACGGCTTGAAAATACAACCCCCCCCACCATGATATTTTAGACTAATTGGAGGCAAGAATTGATGTTTTTGTGGAGATTTCCTTTAATGGTGTGAACCTTCTTCTCATTTCCATCCTAAATTATTTATGGCTAGCTCATTCCCGGTAGTTATTGTGGTGTTAGCTTAATTATTTTCTTTTCCTGCGGTTACTTCTTATATGCTTGTAAACAGCAATTTTATCTTCTCTCAATCAGCTCTTCTTTTTTTTTTTTTTTTCCCCCCAGCTAAATAAGCTAAACTTCTCTACTCTCCTCATAAAGTCGTACCATCTTATTTCAGGCAATAAAGTGATTAAATCCATAAATGAAGAAGCTGACCAGGAGCCTGATCACCCATTCCAATGCTGCTGTGTGGAGCTGCTGAGCAAACCTCCACTGGTTTCAACTTGACCACCATTTCCCCTGCCAAAGGTAAGTGCTTGTGAAGTCAAACAGAGAAGCTTAAATAAAGAAACTGCTTTCTATCTGCGGGGTTATACAGGTATAATCACAGAAAGGTTAGCGGTTTGATTATCTACAGAGCAGTTGAAAAGTAAAGCCATCTGCATTGCCCAAGCCTGACTTTCAAAGGTTTGATGTCTTTCAGGCTGCATTTCTGCTTAATTGTCACTCATGAAACTAATTTACACTAAATTGCATGAAACTGGAGTGATTTTTGTGAGAGCCAGTTCTACAGTGCCTTTCGCAGAAGGCATTTCCATGTGAAAAGGTACGGCTTTTCCTTATCTCCCTCATCAAACCCCTTCACCGAACCTTCTGAGTTGTGTCTTGAGGTCCCCGTGTTGCAAAATTTAACGTTTTCACGGGTTTTCCTGAGGCTTAGAGCAGAGTGGTTTGGTTTGTTGGCATCAGGATGATGGCTGTGCATGGGAACCATGTCAGGACACTTCATTTGTCCTTGGATTCTCCTGTTCTCTTTCCCGGATTTATCCATATTTCATATTTGGAGCTATAAATAGATAATTTCAGAAATGAAAATGCGGCTACAACTCAGGGAGAGCACGTATTTGGCATCCATCTCCGACGCCTTAGGTCTGTGCAAAATCTGCTGCTCTCCTTTGAGGCACCAAGACAACGTCCCCGTTTTCTCTAGCAGCCGGCAGCACCCACTGAGCGCTTCGGAAATCTGGTCTATTTTTCTTCTGAAAATCTGACGGAGCCTTGGGAATGCATGACTGGGAATGATTCTGAAAAATTGGTTTAGGCAGTCTTATTTGCTTCCTGAAATCATTTGAAAGCACTGGTTTGGGGAAAACTAGCCACAACCCTAGCAGAAGGATTCTGCTATTCAGGAATTCATCTGTTTTCTTAAGGAAAAATAATTGCTATGGATCCTTCAAAGCTCACAAGGACTCTGTAGTAAAGCCTTCCCCAGAGTTGTCATCTGTGACTGCAGATCTGGCTGTGATACTGTAAAATCAATCATTCCTCTTCGCCGGGGCCAGCGAGCGGGAGGAGGCACCTCTGCGCTGGCATCTGGAGAGTCAAAGCTGCTGCTGAGACTTTCCCTTCGCCAAATACGTTGAGAGATGCAGCACCTGCCAGGGTTGGTGGCTATGAATATATATGAGAGAGATGGTTCTCATTTAAAATATTCTTCATTACTGGAGATGGCACGATACCTGGAGGGGGGATGCCCGCAGGGGAAGTGGAGCTCAGCACTGGTGGTGGTGATCCCTGGTGCCTGGCGGTGGCTGGGAGCAGAGTGTGGGTTTAGGAAATGAAGCATTTTGCATCTGAGTGAAACCACCGGGAAAATTAAATTGAACAGTGGTGGCAAATTGTGGCGGGGAAACAAGCTGGAGAAGAGCCTTGCAGGAAAGCTGGGTGCAGAGCAGGGCGTTCGTGCTGTGTGGGGCTCCAGGGAGCTCAGAGACACCCCGGAGCACTGCAGGGTGAGCGAGGATGGTCCTGCTGGAGACCTGAGGGATGCTGGCAGGGAAGAGCAGGGCTGGGTTGGGAGGCTGAGCATCGCAGTGCTCAGCGCACCTCCGCCTGCCGCCAAGCCTGTGGCCCTGCTCTGGGGCGGGCGGGACGGCTCTTGGCAGGGACGGAATTTCTGGAGTTGCTTTCCCACTTGAAAAGACGTTTTTTCACTTCACATTTTCACAGGAAAATGTCAGTTCCAAAAAAAAAAGAAAAAAGAAATTGTTGTTTTTATTGTTATATGCTGTCAGTTTTCCTTTAGGCTCTCCTTTTCCTCACTATAAGCTCTCCAGATGGGGATTTAATCACCATTTTCAAAAGACTGGCATGAAGATACCATGCCAGCAGAAATAAATATCCATAATAATATGAGTTACCATTTCTTTCATTATTTTCCTTTTGGAAAGAGCTGGAAAAGCTTGAAAACCAAAACGTGAATTTTGAATTAATTTAAAACTTCTCTTTAAGCAGCTGGTTTCAAACTTTTTTTGGGGGAAGCATATTATTTCTACCAAAACCTGTAAGCAAGGATTTTTCACCAGGCATGTCTTGTCATGTAAATGTTATCAGCTGCAAAGTTTTGCCAAACAAAAAGGTCAGGTAAGTGACAGTGGAGGTGGGAGAGACTCTTTTGCTCAAGGAGATCTTGCCTTTACAGCTTTGAAGATCTTTCTGGCTTTGAAGAAGACCTCGCGCATTTCTTCTTCCTAATTCTCAGCCCACGGCTTTTTGGTTGTTGACAGGTGTGGGACATTTGGAGCTGTTTGGCCTCTAAACCTTAAGGAAAATCAATTCACCTGCAGCCAGGAGAAAGGAGATTACAGCTCCTCTTTTAGGTACTTGTGAAATAATCATGCTACTCCTCTGCACTTTTGTTCAAAGTCCTTGAAAATAAGTTGTTCTGTGAGCAGCCGAGCTGACAGCTTGTTGTTTGCCTGGTCCCCTGGGTCCCCTGTCCTGCCATGCCACCTCTTCCTCCCAAGGTCCCCAGGGATGTCCATGGGTCTCTATGGGTATCTATGGGTCCCTGGTGCTCCTGTCATGTCCCCTGGTGCCATCAGGTCAGGCTGGGCAGGAGATGCTCTTGCCTTTCCCCAGTTTCCTTCTTGATTTAGTCACCACTTTCTTGAAATCTAAGCAAAGGCAACACTCTTGGAGCACTACTGCCACCCCAAATTCGGAACAACGCTGGCGAATAGGTTCAAAACTCATTAGAAGTGTGGTGGGAGGTGGAGAGGGGAAGTATCCTGCCCTGCTGGGTGCACGCCGGAGGACCTCTGCGTCCGTCTGGCCGACCATTGCGTCCCTTCATTTGCAGAGCACAGTGCAACCGTTCCCAAGCACGGTCCTCCCACCTCCGAGACCCCACATCTCCCAGCACACCCCCATCCCTGCTCCACACAAGGGCTTGGGGTCGCCTTTGTAGTGGGTTTGTTCAACGATTAGCAGAGAAGCGTGGGGGACATTCTGTTTGTGTTGGCACCCGCTGTTCTGGGAGGGGGGAAGGTTTAATTGTGCGGGTGGTGGATGGAGGTGATAAGTGCTGACTTCAAAAGCTGCTCTGGCTTGGTGGTGTTGAGTTACTCCTGCATGGTCCACTTCATCGTACAGCTGTGTAATTACAACTGTATGATGATGTTGGAAGCATGCCCACCGGGTCCGCTCGGCTCTCTGGGTAACAACCCCAGCAGCTCTTTAACATGGTGACTATGAGAGTCCTGAGTCAAAGCCATGGACCTGGTTCTCCTGGGAGTTTTGGGTTGTTTGGAACCAAAGCATTACTGGGACCTGACCACAGAGCCAGAATATGCCCCGGCTTTGGGCAGAGCGGATAGAGGTACAGCCACCTATGTTTAACAGCATGCACCAGTCTCTGAGTGGACCTTGGAGCAGCAGACCTGTTCACCATTTGCTTGAAAAGCAGACTTAAGCATGATGAGTGGTTTCTTGTCAGGAATATCAAGTGTAGCGGAGGCCATGAAGACCAAACTCGTACTAGCAAGAAGGCTTTAAAGTGCCAGATCTTCTTCGTCCATCCCATCCCTACTGCCTGTGCCCATCATTGGTGGATCTTGGTGGTCCCTGTACCTCCAAAACCTTGCTCAGATGTTACAGTGATGGAGCAGAGGCCACCTGGGCGCGCACACACCTTCCCACCTGAGGCAACGTCCCCACATCTCTGACCACATCCAGGCTGCACATGCCTGTACTCATGCAGTCTTGGGTCTTACTGCCCCTTGGGTGGACCTGCAGGAACCTGAGCAGGTCCCGAGGACTGATTCTGTTCATTGCATCCACAGCTGCTGAGCGTCTCGCAGGAGGGCGCTGGGACGTTGCTAAATCACAACCACAACTCAGTTTCCCCAATGCTTTTCCTTCTGCCTCCCCGAGCAGCAAATCCTGCAGCACCCTCTCCTTCATGACTCAGTGCTGCTGCAGATCTCCACATCTCCACTTAGAGTCTGCAAATGGAAATAAAAAAGCCTCTGAAAGAAACTGTAAGTAATTTCTAATGATCCTTTCCAGGACATTTTAAAAAATGAAAAACCCCTCTGCTCTGTCTCTAGTTAACCAAGGTCTTTTGGAGCCAGGAGACTACTGAATATTTTAAGAGCAATGTTATTTTGCAGCAGCTCGTAGCTAATGAATTCCCAATTCATATTTCACAGTAGGTGAAGAAGAAAAGAAAAATCCATTTTCAGCACAGCTGTAATGTATTTTCCAGTCACTTGTGGAACAGGTTGTGCTCAAACCTGCAGCTTTAACCACTGACAGAGCTGAGCGGGGGATGGAGGTGGTGGAGGCTGTGCTATAGATGCTCTCCTTCCTCTGGCACAGTGTGCTGTGTCCAGGCTACTGCAAGTTTTGTCTTTCCTGTAGCTTATTTCAGTCCCAAGCATTTGAGTGCTCCCTGCAGTTCAGGTGCTCCATAGGTGTTGGGTGGTGGTTGATGTGCTGGAGGTGTCTCTGGTGGACTCCTGGCTGGTGGTCAGCCAAGGAGTGTGCTCCTGCCCTAGGACCCTCCCTTCCCTGGGGATATCGTGGTGCAAAGCTGCCCTCACCGTTGGCGCACGTGGCTGCCATGAACTGGGTGGGCTGAGCCCTGGCCATGGGCTGTCTGGGGCACCGCGGGCACAAGGAGATGAGCTGCAGCTGGCACCGGTGCAGAAGTGGGTCAGCTCCTGCCTGCACAGCCTGTCTGAGAGCAGTCTGTCCAATTAGATCCCACGCAGATTGAGCTACTTTGGAAGAAGCTCTTTTTTGAGAAAGGATTTTGATCGGAATGGCTATTAAGGAATAATTCCACCTGCCGGCAAGCCCCTGCACCCATGCAGAGGCGTTTTCCTGAACTCGATGGGCTCAGACAGATGGAGAGCTGGCTGGCTCTAGACCAACGTGAGTATTCCTACCCCTGGGGCTGGGGCCAGGCTGCACACCGGGAACCATAGGAGAACTCCCTTATGGCACGGGGCACGGTTTGCTGCTGGCAAAGCAGGTGTTCAGCTCTGCCCCATGGTTTTGCGTTGTGCTTCCTGGCTGGAAGAGGAACTATGAAGTGCAGACATGTGGGTCCTTCTTTCACAGCAGGAAAAAATACAGCTGGAGTTTGGATACTTCAGGACCTGGGTCCATCATCCACTTCATGCTCTAATTGTATTAAAATTGCGCATCTCAGAGGCTGCCAGGGGCTCCATTTTCATATTACTTTGCTGGGCGCTCTCCCCATTTCTCCCAGTTCTGCTTTTGCTAAGTGCCTGCAAAACAAATTACAGCAAATATTCCCTCATTAGGGCAACGCTTCTTAATTCATGGAGCATTTTCGTTTGTACGTGATAATGCATCCACCTAAATTGTGCTGGGGGAGACCTTGAAGGGAGTCACAGAGGTACAATGGTCATTAGGAACTCTTGTCTGCTGGGTGATCAACTGTCTTTCATTCATCCTGGTCCCTCAGATTCAGAAACAAAAGAGAGAGGCATAATGACCTCTTTCACCTCTGCATGCCATACTTTACCTTCCTGTGATGGGACCCAGCCAGGCTTGGGAAGTTCATTCAGGGAAAGGGTTAACCAATATAAGTTTGTTATGATATTTTAAATATCCCTACTACAAACAAAAGCTGGTGTTTAGTTTTTTCCCGGCGCAAAGTCAAGGAGGCTTCTTGGTGCGTCTTCCATGACTCCAGGCAGCAGGAAGCTCCAGGCATGGAGCTGGATGTGGTGGTGCTTGCTGGATATGGCTTCTCCTGCGCGATCGTGGGGCTGTGCGAGGAAGCCCGTGCACTGCGTTGGAAGGACCAGGCTTGGGACACGAGTCCCTGTCCTGGTGTATCTCCGCAAAGCAAACGCGTGCTGCCCTCTTGGCTGCTGCCCACCAGAGGCAGGGGTGCGTGCTGCCACCATAGCGTGACACTGCAGCCTTGTGTTGGTCCCCGGGCTGTGGCAGTGAACAGATGGCAGAGACGCAAGAACTGCCGATCAGTAGATGACAAAGCATCTTCTGGCATCTGTGCTTGTTTTTAGGTGGCAGCCGGCACAGAATATCACATGCGCAAGAGGTCTCTGCTGGCGAGGTGGCAAACGGATCTGGTGTGACCTGATGGTGGCTGCATGGCTTTTTCAAGGTGTTTAGTTAGTGTGACAAACATGACAACAAAACTCTTGTGCCTTATTCTGGCTGGGTGTTTGAGGCTAGTGGACTGCCGGGATGCAGCTGGACTTGAACCAGCCTCTCCAAGTCACAGTTCTTCCCATGCCTCTTCTTCGTTCCCAGGCACCACCTTGGGAAGACTCCTGTGTCTGCTGGCTGCTTAAAATTTTAAGAAAAATATTAATTTCCAATCAGTGAGAGAAACTGTCCAGGGAAATAGATATGGGACAAAACTTCGCCAACTTATGTAAGTATTTCACCAAAATCAAGGAGTTTCCAAGGATTATTTTGATTTTGGTTAATCAACCAAGAAATAGTCTGTCAACAATTCCCTCCAGCTCTAGGTCCTCGTGACCCATCATTTGCTCCTGAGCTGTGCTAACGAGCTTTCCCATAAACGTGATACTTTTGGGCAGCTTCTTCAGCAGGTGAGTTGGAGCATCTCATCAGCTTATTCTCAGTAAGCATTTTGCTTGGATCTAGACTATGAGTTTCCAACCTCACTTGGGATCTAGCTTTGCCATATCTCATCTCTTCCACCTGGTTCTGGTCATAAAATTATTGTGGTTCTGCCCGTGTCAGTCTGGGCTGTCACAGTTAAGAGACCAACATCCCGTGCTGTGGGTGCTAACTCGTACCCTCGCCCTGCTTCTCACTTGCCTATTGTTTTCATTTGGTCATTATTTTTGCACCTGCAATGAATCAAAGTATGACCTCATTAATAGTAGGATCTTGAAGCATTTTAGCTTCAATATTTGGGCTTCAAGGTATTGTAAATAATACCTAGATGGTGAAATCAACACATTTCCTTAGAAATAGGAGCAAAGGAGGAATCTGAGAGTACAAGTGGATGTGCATGAGCATGCCAACGTGTTAGTTCTTAAAGTTAGTTGAGCAAAGTACCCAGGGAAATGTAAAACTGGTTATGGATAACACACACAGCTGAAAAAGTATATTGTGCATGTCCGGTGTATTGTGCACCAGCTGGGCAAGTATCTCTTGTCCATAATCCTGCATTCACCTTAGAACTTTTAATTACTAAACTCAAATTTCAAATTACTTGCAAGGCAGTGTTAGAGAACCTAAAATAATCCTGCTGCATGCAACCCAGGAGGACGCCTGACTTGTGAGCTGCACGCACCCCTAGCCATGGCCCCGCATCATGTAGGAGCTGTAAGAAGTGCAATAACATCTAAAACTCATAGAGCTGATTGCTAAAGGACCAAGAAGAGCTTTCAGGCTGGCGTAGCCTTGCCAGCTTCTTTCCTTGCATGCCCACGTGCCTTGGTTTTAAGCCAAGAACTCACTGCAAGCGTCAGTTCAGAGTTTTCCCCAGACACCGCGCATGGACGTTTGCATGGTGTTCATTGTGCTGCTCCTTGCTGCAAGACCTGGATCTTTTCCCTGTCTTTTCATTTTATTGTTAAAAGGTTAGAGCGATCAGTCATAAATGATGCTTAAAACCTGGGTGGACAGCTGGCACGGCTGGTTTCCCTAGCTGAGGACCTTGTCCCTCTGCTCTGTCTCCCTGGCACGTGGTCAGGTGGAGCTGAGCAGAGAAGCTCATGTCACTATGGTGCTTTACATAGAGACGCTCCGATAAGGCATGAGCCTTATTATTATAGTTCTAGTTAAAATGAAAAAAATGTTGCCAAATGATCACCAAATTCCAAATATCCACATCAATTGATCCATTTTGGAACGTATCGTCCATCTTCTGCCATTGCAGGTGAACATGCCACGGGAAACACGAGCATCTTTCTGTGCTCATTGGCAAGACATTGTCACACCCGTGCACTTTCCCACTGACACTTAGGATCCAAAAAAGGAGGGAAATTTTCATTTAGGTTGATCAAGCCCTGTTTTTTTAGTACTGATCTACCCAATCCACCAGTTACCAGCGAATAACCAATTCAATTTTAATTAGTCTTGACCAGTGCAGGGAGCTTCCTGGTGCGTGTGTTATTATTACAAATGTTATTTTATTGCTGGCCAAACCTCTGCTCTTTGTGGTTTCCTTTCGCTGGGCTGATTTTGGATCGTTCCTGCACATTTCAAGCCCACCTTGTGCTTTTGTAGATTTCATGGCAGAACATGAGAGCAACTGTGCTCGGCTGGATCCAAGTCAGTCTCTCATCTATCTCCATCAGCATCCCGGTGTGACCCGAGATGATATTTTGGTGCAACCGAGGTAGAAACATGAGTGAGGACAAAGTGTCCTGGATCTCAGCTGCTGGTGGAGCCAAGTCTGGACCATCAGTAAATGGGTGTTGCTGCCCATCCAGGCTGGAACCAGGCAATTTGGGTCGTCATCTGCCTGCAGTGCGGGGTCCTGGGCAGGACACGGCTGCAGCTATTCAGAGTAAAATATGATCTTCCCCCTTGATCTTCCCCCTGTGCAGCAGGGATGGAGTTTGCTGCTGCGTTTTACATTTTGGAAGCGAGCTCTCCTGTTATCACACCCTGACATGAGCAATGGATCAGATATACCCTGGGGAAGGTTTATGAAAAATAAGTGTAGCGTTGCTTAACCTCTACTTCCAAGTTGAGATAAACACTTGTGCAGTGACTTTGAAATTAAAAGATAAATCACAGAGCCGTCCCAAATATTGGGGTAAATAATGAATTAACGGTCCTCGTTGCCTCGCATGCATTGCCCGTTGCAACTCTCCAAGTGCGTTGCTTTGATGTTAGTCACTCAAGCATTTCAGCCACTAACTCTTGCTCCGCCGGTCCTTTGTCACCAGGTCACCATCAGCCTGCTGGGTCTGCAGTCCAGGCTGGGGTTACCCCTGCCCTGCCGCCCCTGCCCCTGGCTTGCAGCAAGGCATCTCCCTGCAAACCAGCACGTCTTCAAACGCTGTGCTTTAAACCTTGGAGACTCGGGAGCTACCTGGTAAGGAAAAGAGCAATGGGCAAACTGGGGGGGAACTTTAACTGCACCCCACGTTCACTCATCCCTCCGTCAGTCTGATCCTAGTCTCAGATCAGCATTTATGCTGCAAACACAGCTGATATTTTTCCCTCTTTCCCCAAGGCAGGGTGATGGTGCCGGCTGTTCCTGCCCTGGAGGACTCAGTTTTTGAGCTCTGATCTGTAAGATTCATTTGCAAAACTATCTTTGGGGAAGGGGGGGCGGGTTGGCACATGAATGTCATTTGTTTGAAAGGGAATTAGGTGTCCCAGCTGCTTCTGGGGCTTAGCAAAGCTCAGTGTAACACATATAAATGTTCTTATAATCGTGACCCTTTTTACTTCATTGTGTACAACCCAAAGGAATTAGGCAAGTGACAGCAGCAACTTCTCAGCGAGCAAGCAGAGCTCTCCCCAGAGGTTTTGTGCACAGCAGCAAAATGCCCCTTTTTTGCACCGAGTCCAGGCAATCCCACCCCAGCAAAGAGCATCCGAGCTGCAGGCAGGGAGGCAGACGGTGCTGTGCATCCCTGCTAATGGCATCGCTTTGTAAGGAGTTTCACAGAAGCCCCCCTAAAATGTGCTGGAGCAAAACCTGGGTGGTTTTTTTTGCTTGGTTTCTGATTTCATGGGCTTTACAGGTTTTTTGGTTGCTGGGCTGATGTTGGAAACAAGCTTCTGCTAAAGGTGAGCAGAAAAGTTAGAGCTTTATATCACAAACTCTGCTGTTTGCTCTCCCAACAGATAATTCTGCACCTGCAAAAACATTAGTTGCTTTGTGCCTCTTTATTGTGTTTGGGGATAGAGGAAAAGAGCCCTCCTGAGCTTTCCAGCGCCGGTTTGAAGGTCAGAAATGAGTGAGAAAAAGCAGATTTCCTCTGCCTGCTAACCTCCAAGCGCATACGGCCTGTCCCAGCGCCAAGGTGTGGTGCTCAGGATTGCCACCAAGTACGCGGTTATACTTCTGTGGCCACAGCGTGTAATTACAGAGACACCCTGACAGTGTTTGGAGCCCAGTGGCCCAGTGCTCGTTGCAAAGTCGAATGCCGTGCAGTGCTGTCTGTACCCTGCCGCCGTCACCCTGGTCCTTTGAGAGGCANTTTTATTTATACGGTATCTATATATTATTTAACATATATTTTATTATAAATAATAGCTATAATATATATAATAATTATATTTTAAAATGATATGGTTTTAATATAGCTGTGCCATAGTTATGTTCACTCCCTGTGCCCAGCCTTGGGCTCTGGCACTTGGGCTCGGATTGGTCCCGCGCAAAAATTAAAGGCTTTTCCCTCCAAAGAGGCAAGTGGGCTGCAGTAGGGGGGAGCTGAGCAAACCGACCCATTTGCTGCCTGAATTGGGGTGCTCGTTTTAATCCCCCTTTAATTGGCTGGATGGGCTTTTGCCTATGGAGGAGGAGCAGAAGGATGCAGTAGGAGGCAGCAGATAATGCTCCTCCCTGGTCATTCCTCCTTCCCTAGGAGAGCAGCGCTGATCTCGGCTTCAGAACATGCCTGCTTTATTTGGCTCCATCTTCTGCTGTGTTCACAGATACACTGCTTTTGTGTAACAGCAAGCCTGGCAATAACTGGTGTTGGGAGAAATAATTGTACAGATTTATGGCAGGAAAGGGATCAAGTGAGGGTTATTGAGTGCACAGACAGCAGCTCTAGCTTGGAAAGTCCCTAACCATGAGCTGCTGCAATCTGGTGGGTATGGCTGATCCTGCCTCCTATTCCTGGCCCTTGTTGAAGGGAGGACACTGGGGTCCCAGGACCTTTGGTCAGACCCACTACGGCTTTTTCCATGTCTTTAACTTAAAACTTCAGCCCTTGGCATTGCACGATTTCCTGACGACTTTAATTTTAAAAGCAAAATTAATTCCTAACTCTCCTGCCAAGTTGAGTTGAGAAACTCTACTCCTTGAACTGCAGATGGATGAAGAAGAATTCTTTACTCAACCTCGAGATTTTTGAGCCAATGCCACCAATTTTCATGCCCTTCTCGTCCACTTTGCTGCTGCAGCGCTGCTAGCAGCGACCTCGTGGCATGGAGCCGTAACCCGTCAGCCGGGTCAGCAGGGTCTGGCAGGTCTGAAAGCAAACACTGCGGCAATTTAACTAATAGCAAAGCTGGTGCAATGAAGGGGCTCCTGTGTTTGGTTTTCATTACTATTTTTCAGCTCCAATATAGTTTCTCACGGAAACAGCCTCATGTCACACAGTGGGGAAGCTGTGGCAGCACACCCATCACTTCCAGAGGGTTCATGCTCCATGGGATGCTCTACAGCAGCCTGCGTTCCTGAGGCTATCCAGGGGAAAGAAGACTTGATCCCTGCTTCCAGCATATACCCATCTGCCCCAAAACCTGCACGGGGAGGAAAACACGGGTCCCTGGAATGTGTGGTGGGTGCTCCGCTGCTGGGAGCCATGGCAGGACCTTCCTGCTTTTAGCTGCCCACTGATCACCCTGGCTGAGCTGCCCCTTGCTGACCACCCGCAGCTCCTGCCAGCCCCATGCCATGCCCCATGGCAGCTGGGTGCCGTGGGGAGGGTCTTTACCCCCCTGGGAGTCTCAGGATCCTGGGCTGGGGCAGGAGAAAGAGCCCTGAAATGGCTGTTGAGGAGAAGCCTGCTGTGTCAGCGAGAACTACCCCTATCGCAGGGCCCTTATCTTCCAACAGTGTAAATATTTTCTAAATGAGCTGGACAGAGGAGGATTGATGAATGCAGTTTTTGCTGGAAAATGTTACCGAGTTGGGAACAGGGATGGCTGAACATCCCCTGATCCCTTATCTGTCCTGGCCGAGGAGCTGGGGGCTCCAGAGCCGGAGCCGGCAGCAGTGCTGCACCCAGAAACATCTTCCCTTCTGCATCAAACCGAAGCACTTTAGTTGTTTCTTTCAATTTATGCGCCTTGCTGTATTTATTATTTAGTGCTGTCTTTCTTCTCCCTGCCCCATCTGCCAGATGAGGCTTTGAGCAACCTGGTCTACTGGGAGGAGTCCCTGCCATGGCAGGAGGGTTGGAATGAGATGATCTGTAAGGTCCCTTCCAACCCAAACCATTCCATGATTCTGTGATTAAGAAGATGCTGATGCCTTTGTTGGCTTTGGCAGCCCGAGATTGGGCTCAGAGCATCCTGTCAGTGTGCAGGGAATATTGGTGTCACTGTGTAGGCAATGGGCTGCTCAAAAAAATGCACAACGTCCCACATTCCCATTTAAAATGCCTACAGAAACCCTAACCTGCTGGCAAGAGCGCTTTAACAAAACTGAGGCTTAAATCACACTTAATATTTGCTGTTGTGGGGATGGGGTGTTTGAAGTGTCTTGCCAAGTTAAACCACTTAATAAAATAAGATCTGTTAATAGAATATTAAAGCATTTCTCTCTTAATTACTTGTTTAAATCCAACGTGGATGGACAGCAATGGAAAAATCTTTCCCAGATGGTGGCTTTTTGGTACTTTGTGAGTTTATTAGTCCCCAGAGCAAAGGGATTCAGGTGCAAAGAGCTGCTAAGGGCCGTTTTCAGGCTTGGAGGGGTTATGAAAACACCCCCCCACACCTCAAACCCCTCTGTAGGATCCTGCTTGGAGTGTTTGGGGCATGTTTAACCGCTTGGCCTGGTTATCCCCGGGCCACTCCTCCCACCTATGGTTTGTCCTCTGCAACAGCATTTCCCTCAGCCAGCAGCTTTAGCGTGAGTTAGGGCTCAAATAGCAGCTACAGTGCCAAGGCAAGCCAAAAAGTGGTTTTATGCCAGCATCCTGCCCAAAACGTATGCGCCGTGGGAATTTAGATATTCCTCTGTCCATGGCACAACTGGGCAGCAATCCCGAGGCCAGCAGCAGGATGTGCCTGGTGGATATGAGCCAGCTCGCAGCCCAGAAAGCCAGCTGCGTGCTGGGCTGCATCAGAAGCGTGGCCAGCAGCGTGAGGGACGGGATTTTGCTCCGCTCGGGTGAGACCCCACCTGGAATCCTGTGTCCAGCTCTGGGGCCCCCAACACAAGAAGGACAGGGACCTGTTGGAGCGGGGCCAGAGGCAGCCACAAAGATGCTGGGAGGGCTGGAGCCCCTCTGCTGGGAGGACAGGCTGGGAGAGCTGGGGGGGGTTCAGCCCGGAGAAGAGAAGGCTCCGGGGAGACCTTAGAGCCCCTGACAGTCCCTAAAGGGGACCTACAGGAAAGATGAGGACAGACTTTTTAGCAGGGCCTGTTGTGATAGGACAAGGGGTGATGGCTTGAAACCAAAAGAGTGCCCTCCCTGGAGGACTTGCCATGGCAGCCAGTAACACACTACTGGCCAAAATATTTCCGAGCCAGACCTGCCTGGGGGCTGCACATCTGCCCCAGCTGTCTGACATCTCCTTCTGCCACCTCCGCCACCTTGGGGTCTTTCTACATCATGTCCCTGGGAGCTTCCTTGGTGCCTCTGACTTACCCCTGTTTTTCCTTCTCCTGGCTTTGGCAACGCTGTATTGACTTATTGCTTCTGTGCCTGTGAATCTTTTCTTGCTTGCTGGGAGAGTGGTCCTTGTGACAGGCATCAGCAGGAATAAAGCCTTAAACCTGCTAAAGGGAATTGCAGCCCCTTGCTCATGGGATTGGGATCATGCTAGGACATTTCACCTGACATAGCTATGAAAGTTCATGGGATAAGGACTCTACTTTTGATATCAAACACATCCATATAAAACAAACCACATTTTATTGCCCTAGGTGGGAAGCATGGGCCATGAGTATTATTAATGACAGTGGGAAGGTGGAAAAGGCCTCCACAGGCAATGGATTCCCATCTCACTACCTGCCTTCCTGCTGCCATGGGATGCAAGGCAGCACACCTGGGCACTGGCAGGAAAACCACTTGCTTCCATGCCATCGGAGCACTTTTTGAACTGGTGTTGGTGTGCTGTGGGCAGTGGGGCTGGTCCCCCTGGGGAACCAGGGCACTGCGATGAGGCAAGGCAGAAACCCCATGGGACATCATGACATGGGCAGGGTGAGGAGGCATTCGATCCTTTCTGATCTGCCTGATAGGAAGTCTCCATTTAGTTTTTGTCTTTAAAAAGAAACAAAAATTATTCCTTATTTTTGCCTGTGTTGGGTGTAGTCAGATCACTGCCACCACTGAAGCTCATTTCCTGCTGTTGGGTACATCGAAGCTATTACTATTTATTTTTCCACGGGCCTCTCTGTTTCTAATTACTTTGTGCTGATGTTATGTGAATATGTTGAGTCCGTGCCTCCTTTAATACCTGACACATGCTGGGTCTATAGTAAAAGTTAGTACCCTGACACATTTTTCAGGTATTTCCTGCTATTAATTTACCTCATTATTTCCGATCTTGCTACTTTTTGGTATATCACAAAGCTGTTTTCTGATGTGGCTATAGGCCAGAAGGGCAATTGGGCAGAAAGCACACAGTTACGCAAGGCCATTTAGAAGTTAACTTTTACTAGTGGTGGTTAGGATTGGTGAAATCCTGTGATTTTGGTTTGGTTTTTGTTTTTGTTTTTTTTTTTCTAATGGAAGTCAGGGCGAGTTTTGCTGCAGTAGAGGCTGATGGTGCAGAAATGTAAGATCTCCGTATGCTCACACATAAACGGCCCATGTGGTGCTGCTACTGCTGCTCTGGCAACAGCTGTGTAGCTCTTGCAGTTCTAAATCTCTGGGCTTTTTTTTATTTACCAGACATCGAAATTTTCCACGTTGGGGAGGTCTCTCATAAACTGATTTTCTTTGAAAGAGAGCAGCGAAAAGATTTTTTGAGAAATGAAGGGGACAAACATTTGTTGAAAAATGAAAGGGGGGTGGAATATGTAATTTTTGGCTATATTAAAGCCTTGTAAGAGTTAATGGTGTCGTTGACCTCCTAAGCCCCCGAGCTCAAAGGTGCCAGCCCCAGCCTGTCTGCTGCACCAGTGCAATTGGTGCTTTGCAAAGATTATTCCTGTTTCCAAATTAAACTTCTGGCTTGATGAAGGGGGTGGAACGCGGCTAGGTGTAGGCAAAGCAGCACTCCCGAAGCATTCAATCCTGCTGGATTTTGTGCTTATCCCTTCTGGAAGTCCTAAAGCACCCTGAGCGTCGTCTGAGACCTGAGCAGGTTACTGAGGAGCCGCAAGGACTGGACTTGGCAGCAGCCCTGGCCACCTGTGAAGTTGTCATGCTGTGGGCGCGTTATTTTTCCCAGCGGCTTCATGGCCCGGCTGACGCAGGAGCGCGTGTCTCTGCCACTCCGCGGAGAGCCTGTCCCTCCCTCGAGCAGGGCTTTTCTGGGCTCTTGTCCAGCACTAAATATGGAAAATTCCAACAGTCAATCCTGTCCGTTTTCAAGCTGTTTGGGATCTTTTAACTTTCAAAACAAAGATGAACAAAACTAGTTATTTTGCAGCAGACTCTAGTTGGACAAAAACAATTGGCATGCTCGGGCCCCCGTCGGAGATACCTGGCAACTCCTGGCGCAGCAAAGCTGCCAGCTCAATGAGTTAGACCCCACCAAAGATCAGAGAAATGCTGTGGATTTTCAAAAAGCTCGCTTTCATTCTTATCATCTGGATAATTTGTATTAATTACTTTACGTGAGCAATAACAGGCTTAATTTCCTGCCTGCCACCGGCATTACACCTGGCCTCTTCTGCTGTGAAATACATCACATTCTGAAAGAATCATCATTTTTCTGAAGCTTTGGCTGAGGTCGGCTTCTCATCTCGGTATTCCAGCTATTTTTCTCCAGAAAACTTTAATAATTAATGTTTGTACTGTAAACACTCCATTTAAATTCAACACACACACACCCCCACTTCGTGGTTTCTGTGTATAACACGCATACGTGCACCGTGGCTGATCCCACAGAGCCAATAAAGCTCACAACTGCACAGAGCTGGAACTGCCCGCAGGCTCTGCAGGGCAGAGCTGGAGGGAAGGCTGCCATCTAAAGAGGAAGGAAAATTTACTTAAATGGACTAAGCACGCTAGAGCGATGCTTATTATTATTGTTATCAGAAACTCGGAATTTTATTTTTTCCAAGTTTACCATGTTTTCCAGCCATCAGGGAGAAGGAATTTCTGGACTCCATCCTGCCCGCAGGGAAGCTCAGTGAGTAACACAACTCGCACAGGCACCTTGGCAGTTTTCCTCCAAACCCTGCCACGCAGTAAGTTGCTTTGCTTGAAATCCCAGGCCTTGTTTTCCTATCGTTTGCTAATGACAATCTGTGTCTGCTTGGCTATACAGCCACGCGTGTAGCTGCCAGGCTGCTTTAAAAGGAAGGATGACAAGGCAGCATGATCCTCTGAGCTCTGTGTTTGTGCTTGTTCCACACAATCGGAACAGTTCTGTTGTGTCAGTCTAGTGTGAAGGATGCACTGTCGCATAAAAGCACAACTCAGGCGAGGACGCACTTTGAAACACAGCTGTTAGTCATGGCCTTTGCTTAACTTAGTGCAGCAAAGAAAACCCACCAGAGGTTTTGTATATTTGCAGCTTTACTTTGAAAAACTGTGTTGCTTGTTCAACACGGTATTAACTACCAATACCGTAACAACTTTATGAAAGCATTAGCAACCTTTTGGATTTCCAGAAAAGGAAGAACCCAGCCACTTTTAATCATTACTTCAAAACTGCCCGATTTTGCTCAGACATGAAGTTCCGAAGCAGCGCTCCGGCACTATCCAGTGCCCCAGGTCAGGGGGAGGACTTCACCCGTTTTGTCATTTCCTCTGAAGCATATAAAGCTCAACACACACGAGCTAGGAAATCCTCCTTAGCCTCGCAGCCCGTTACACACACTGCTCCCTTCCTTTTGGCATCTGAAACAGCAAAACAAAACAAATCAACAAGGCAGAGATTTCACAAGTAGCTGTTTCTCCCACTGCTGCTTCCTGCCACCTCCCCAGGCCACGCTTTGGGAACAGCCGCTGGGGCAAACTGCAAAGTGACAAATGGGACCCCAAGGCTGCTGCCAACATTCATCTCCCCGTCTGCGCCTTTCATTTAGACGTAGGTAGCACAAGTGGGCGCCACGCGACCGTCAATGCATCGCTTTGTGTTCAGCAACTCTCTCAATCAATACTCTGTCCCAGTGGTTTGCCAACAAAAACAATGCTGAAATCATAACAGAAAAATCATCAGGAAACTAAACAATTTCGTAGGCACACTTCAGCCTAACCAGCAGATTCGTTCAAGCACAAAGTTCAGTATTGGAGCCTACACACATCCCTGTTTTATAATAAACAAATACAGTGTTAATAATTCCAGAGCTCACCGCTGCACTGCAACCAGAGTAAATACTCTAATTAATCACATGCAGGGTATGACTACCAGCTTGACAGAATACGGTACTGAAACGCACATGCATGCAACAGTTACTGCAACCGCAGGCTCACAAATACCACTTTTTCATAGTGAAAACTCATCAAATTTCTCTTGATGTTACACGAAAAAACCCACTAGTTTATAGCATCTGGAGTGATTTGCATTTCAATGAAGCTGCTGCTTACACTGAAGAAATACTCTTATTAAAGACATAACCCCAGAAGTCAAATAGAAGAACCATAATGTCCACTACCATAAAAGCACAAACATCTATGGATTTAATGGGCTCCAGTCACTGTCAATATTAAAGCACATCTCACTGCTTTAAGTTGTTTTAGCTAGTTGCTGGCAATAAGATTTGTTTCTACCCCCTTATTTGTCACTCCAATACAAACCTGGCTAACAAATCTTCACTTTTTATACTCTAGTTTGACTTGTGGTTATACACAGGAATACCAATTATAGATTTACAAGCTTGTTTTTTAACCAAAATAATTTAAAGTTAACTTATTAAATACTGTAACATTAGTTTCACATAAATTAGCAGAAGGAGCCGCTACTTTTAGTCACCAAATCTCTAGCATTATATGATTAAACACTGATGTAACCATCCTACACTTGTACGGGGTGAAGGGCTCAGTTCTTTTCTACTTGGGACTTTCACTGATGCCACGTTGAACAGCTCTGATTTCTAGCAATGGAAGGAAAACTGCAAATTGAACAATTCCCTGTGATGGTTTTTAATTAGAATTTAAGAAAAAGGCTAGAAAACTAACAATGCTCTGTCAAACAGGGTACAAAATCTTTATTCACCAATAAGTTAAAGTGTTCTTATAAATAGATGTTCTAGTCTTTTGTACACTGTATTGAGTATAAAGCTAGGCTTCAATTATTCCTCAGACTCTGATCCTTCTTCATCTTGACTGATTTGGAAGTAACGCAGTTCATACGTCTCCTTGTCAGACGCAACGACACGAAGCCAGTCACGCAGATTGTTCTTCTTGAGGTACTTCTTTGTGAGGTATTTTAGGTACCTTAGAAAGAGTAAATATACATCAGAACTTTCTCATTTAACAACCCTTACTGCTGTCTGCACTCCACCCAAGACACAGCTCTAGTAGAGCAACAACACACTAATTATATCCAGAAAAAAAAAATAATTATCGCATATAATAGATCATAAAAGTGTATTTTCATTCCAGGTATATAAGAATTCATTATTCGATGCTTTTTGGCGACACAGCACAATGCCAGTAACTCAAAAGCATTGAGGAGTGGTTCTAAACCTTGGTCCAACAGAACAGATACTGGCATATCTGTATTGGCAAAGGAAGGCGGCAATGCAAGGGAAGAACTGTCCCTCTCCTCAGAGTACTCATCTGCTGCATGCCCTAAAATACGAAGCAGTTAAAAGGCTCCATTTGACTTAAGGGGTTCCTTTGCAACAACATTTATTGCGTATACATACATTTTAAGACAATTAATTAAGTAATAAAACAACCACCTGTAACATGAATTCAGTATGACTTTGAAAAGCCTGTCTTTCCTTGATACACTTCTAACAACCTAAATAAAGCACTTCTGTATTACTACGCTTATATTAGAGGGAGCATTAATTTGCAATCAAGTCTTGAGTTTTAACAAGCAGTTTTTAAAATACCTAGTATTATAAATCTGTTTTGTGTCTTTCACAAGTGCTGTGAAAGCTGGAGCCAACACCTTCCCTGTATGTATCAGAAGTGCATCATGTTCAACACACCACTGTTCAAAATGCACTATCACGAATACAACAAAAGGAAACCTATGCCAACCTTTTAGAAAATTGCTTCTCAGATGTCACTGTGATCTTGTTCTTCAGACGTTCAATGTGAACGGTGTTGCCCAAGTTCCCAGTTTTTCCATTGACCTTAACCTTCTCCTTTAGGAACTGTTCCTGTTTCAACATTAAAGAAATAGGACACTAGGGAATGGCACCCTAGGTATGAACTAGGGAAGGGACCCTAGCCATATAGGAGTATTAAAAATCACCATTTACTTATGTCCCGATAGCAAGTATTTACAATGCAGTAAGATTTATAAATTAATGGTTATAAATACTTAGAGGGAGGGTGCTGGGAGGAGGGGAACACTTTTTTTTCAGTGGTGCCCAGGGACAGGACAAGGGGTAACAGCAACAAACTTGAACATCAGAAGTTCCATCTGAACATGAGGAGGAACTTCTTTCCTTCGAGGGTGGCAGAGCACTGGCAGAGGCTGCCCAGAGAGGTGGTGCAGTCTCTGACTCTGGAGACATTCCAAACCTGCCTGGGCGCCATCCTGTACAACCTGCTCTGGGTGATCCTGCTCTGGCGGGGAGGGGTTGGACCAGGTGATCTCCAGAGGTCCCTCCCAACCCCTACCATTCTGTGATTCTATCATTTTAATTCAAAATCATAATTAAAATTATTTAAAAACACTTAAAAATTAAAATCTACTCCTGTGCTAAAAACAGGATTCAATTTAAAACAGTTCTCTTCATGGACAGGTATAAACCATGTCACCTACGGTAGACATCTAAACCCAAGAAACTTTTTAAAAGTGCTGATAATTTAAAGAACAGCTGTTGATTTTACTAGGTTAAAATGTAACTTTTCAGTTGGACTTCAGCTGTCCTACTGTACTAAGACTGTTATTATACTATGCACCCCAAGTACGAGCAAAACCACCACTTACAAAGTTCCCAGAGTCAAAGATTCCATCTTCCACAGGATGGGTCAAGTCAAGGCAAAACTTCCAGGTTGATTTTTTAGATTTTCTGTCCTTTTGCTAAAACACCAAAAAAAAAAAAAAAATCAAACCCACGCCAACATTAACAGTAACAACCCACACCCGAGACGCTTTTATCAGAGCGGGGGGACGGACGGACAGGAAGGACACGGCAGAGGGTGCCCCCGCGGGGGCCGGCCCAGCCCGACACAGCCTGGACAGCGGGGCTCACTGCAGCCGGCTCGCCCCGGCGCCGGGCCTAGGCCCCAGCCGGCCGCCCCCTACTCCCGGCGCTCTCGGGGAGAGGCCGGCTCGCCACCGGCGGCGGGACACCCGCCAGCTGCCCACCGGCCGCTCGCCCCAGCCCTCACCGCGCCCGGGAGACCCCCCCGTTCCCCACTGCTCGCCCTCACCGGCGCCATGCTGCCGCCCCGCCGCTCCCGCAGAAAGGGCAGCGCACGCCGCACGCCGCGCTTTTATAGTCGGCCGTGACGTCATCACGCAGGGCACGGCAGCGCGCCTGCGCAGCCAGGGGCACGCTGGGAGGCCGGGGAGGGGCGAGGGTGGGATGAGGTAAACGTCTGTTTCCTCAGAGGAAGAAAGAGGCGGCACGCGTCGTGTAGCATGAACGAGTCACCTTTTTATTGAACTTTATTTCCCGTTTTCCACGTCTGTTGGACAGGAACGCAAGCTCTTGCTCAGGCAGGAGCGGCGGGGCGTTTCTCCTCAGGGAAGCGGAGGGGGCGGGCTAGCGGCGGGGACCCCAGGCCCGCAGAAGGGAGCGTCCCCGCTGCGAGCGGGCAGATCCAGCCACAGCTTCACCGGAGACGCAGACTCTCCAGCCGTCCCTGCAGCCAGCACCCCACAGCACTGACATCTTTATTAGTTCTGGGGCAAAACACAGGTTTACATCTTTCCCTCCCGTCATTGCCACGGCGTTGAGAACAATACAGCTTCCAAAAACACGTGCACGTTTGAACCACGAGGACGACCATTCCCGCTTCACGTGATTTACAGGGTTTGGTTTGCGCTATGATCAGTAAAATGAGTCATCACCATCATTCCTCTTCCCCCCCCCGCCTTCTGAAAGCCGCACCGAACGAGTTACGCTTACAAGATAGAGCACAGGACAACAGAGGTTTTCTGCGATACAGCAATACATAGTAAACAATTCGTTTTAAGTTCACAAACCAAGTTACTCTCAGATGCCAAATACCGCACGGCCAGACTGACTGCAGGTGCTGGAGAGACTTCAGATGCTCTCAGCGCACCGTGCTGAACCGCGGAACGCTCCACCACACTCCCAGCACAACACCTCCAGGATCTACACCTTCATTAACATTCTCAGCGTACGAGCAAGATACTCGAAATATTCTTAACAAGGTCTCTTTTTTTTTTTTTACCTCCTGAAGTTTAGTTCTACTGTAACAAACTACATTCTAAATTACCGAACCAAAAAAAGGTGGGGTTTATTGAATTTTGAATTCTGTGAGACTGACCTGCAGTAACCATAAGTCTGAACTGTCAACAAATTTGACTTCTTTACAGATTATGTAAAATTACCTGTATTGTGAAACTACAGACTGTGCACCATTTCTGGGTACATCGTGGATTAGAAAAACCTGCAAGAGGCTTGAAAGCAGTTACGTTAAAACAAAGAAATTCAGCTAACTTCTTAAAAAAAACAGCCCTGAGAACATGGCTCAACCAGCAAGAGCCTAGTTGAAAAACCACCATTATAAGCAAAAATTAGAAGGATCTATTGAAATCTTAAAGTATTATTTGCCAACATTTGAGGCAGGAAACACTGCAGTCTTTCAAATTCTGTAAAGTAGTAAGAGAATCTCAATGAATTGGAGCCATAAAAAAAATGCATTATTTGGAGTGGAAATACTTTTCTTCACCTCCTAGCTTTCACAGCCTTTACTCTAAGCAATTGCCATCAGGTTATTAGAAGATTAGTTTTCGGTTTTGACACAATTTAAGTGTTAAGACAGTACTACAGAACAAGTACATTGGTAAGATTTGTTTTAAAGTAAAGCTATGAAAGGAGAATTTCCCTAAGCATTTGGTTAGGGATCTTAAAAATACACATCTATATGGACTATTGATCACAGAGTTTGTTGCAAACAATTCTGACAGTAAACTGAAACATCTTACTTTGGAAAAAAATGCCTCAAATACATGTTCTAATTTAGAAGCAACTTTTAACCTTACTGAAACTTGGAGATTATGCTTAAGACTCATGCTTATGTATGACCTATGGGAAACTTCATGCATGACAAGCCAATGCTCTGCACTTCCATAGTGTTCGAAGCGCTTCACGAAAGACAACTAAGTATATAAGAACAAACCTATAATGAAGTACTTAATAATTTAAATCTTGCAGAACTGAAGGTTGCAATAGAAGGACATCCATGTGTCCCAAGGAGGGCTCTTCCAGCAAGCTGGAGGACATAAAACCTCTATCTTTAGATTGCTGTAGTACCTGAAAACTCCAGTCAGACCAGACTCCTGCTTGTAGGAACAGGAGAAAACCCAGCCCTTGTCATGGAGAGCTTGCAGTCTAAGTAAATGCTTAGATAGCAGGCCAGTGGCATCAAATACCTGTCTTCCAACAAGGTTTTAGAGGACAGACAGACACCTGAAAGTAGACTAAAGCACTACCTGAACAAGGACAAATCCAAGTTTTGTAGTTTTCAAGCATATTAGAAGTATTTGTAATGCAGTGACAGCATTAGAACGTGCATTAGTTTGACATAGCAACATATGACTTCCCATTTGACATCACTCGGCTCAGCTTGCCGTCAAGACCATCATCGATGGTTTCACAGTCACCTCCAAAGCCAACAACACCTGTCTTTCAGGTACCAGTTTGATGGAGAAGCAGAAAGGAGCATAGTGCAGACTAGCCTGAACTATTAAGCATGCACTTCAAACTGCTCTGAATGCATTTCAATCTCTTGCAGATGCAGCTTTTTTTTTTTTTTTAAAAGTGGTTTTGCCATTTCAGTCCAGGTGCTATTTAGAGAGTTCACCTGCAATGTGTATTGTGCTAGGCAAGAGCGTGTGGCAGTATCCTACTTCTGCCGGGTGTTCCAGGTAACTGTGCTTTATTACCAGAGTATATTTATTGCTGTCTTACCCTCTCTGTACTGCTTTCCCTGTCAGGAGAAGCCTATGGAAAATGCGTGGGTTTGCCATCTACATGAGACCTCCAAGATTTGCTAAGCCCTGCCACAGTATGTACAAGGGCAGTTCAGGACAGTTGCCATGAGCCCTTTGGGGATTAGGCAGTACGTACTATTAAGCTGAAAACATTTTAAGCGGTTAACAGCAGCGTGAAGTCTGACTCTCACTGCCCATGGAGTGTGAATGGTGGGTGCTGTCCAGGGCAGCACGCCACGTGTTTGCAAGTTGTCCTCCATTAGCCAACAGCCATTGAAGCTTAAGGCAAGTTCACGAAAAAAATTATCAACTGTGAAGACAGGTCTGAGCCACGGGCTAAGGAAGTTTCCCACTCATGAAGAGTCACCAAGTCTTGGAATTCAAGTTGAATGCCTTAAACAGGAGTAGGCTAGTTTTCCTTCCATGACTAGTTCTGTGAAGCCTTGTGTTTGCCTGTTAAGCTACTAAATAGTTACGAGGCATGCATGCGTGTTTCCATGACTCAGAACTCCCTTGGAGAGGTACTAGCTTTCACAACTATGTAGCAATTTATTTACTTTTATAGTTAAGCCATGGTTGTTCAGTATTATCTGTCAAGTCTGTATTTTGAAAATACAATAGTTCCATCTAAAAAAAAAAAAAATCACATGCATTTAGTTTAGGCTCAATGCTACGGTTTGTCCCACTTTTTGAAAAAACATGTGGTCCCTGTGCTACAAAAATATGGTCTGAACCTGAAGATTAAAACCTAAAGCTGGAAGCACTGCAACAGATTCCCATGGAGTTTGTCAGCCTTTTATAGTTTAAGATAAATACAATAAAGGAAAGCAATTGAACTGCATTTTTCTATTTTATTTTTCAAGTCTGACAAAGGCCTCGAGTGAAAGTCTATAGCTTTAACATCCATTCTCACCTTTGTGTCCCCTTGACCTATCTATGTCTTATCTACCCAATATTCCAACCGCCTGCCTAAACCACAGGTAGGCTTTGACACCATTTTATCGTTACAATAAGCCAACAAGTTGGCAAAGAAGAATACAGAGGTAATACAGTTAAGTTGCACATGGCCACTGGGGCTTGGTCAAGCCAGCTGGCATTTTTGATCACTTGAGTTTCTTGGTCTAAAAGTTGCGATTGGCACCTACAGTTCTGCAAGAGTCCCAATCCACAAAATACTTAAGCTTTTAAAAAAAAAAAATTGCTACTTTTATTGTCAGTTCTACCTAAACATGTCAAGAAAAATACTATTTGTGCTCTAGGTCACTTTATAATCCTAGATACCTACCAGCTTATCTAAAAGCCCCTGAATACTGTATTTTGTCTGTTCATACAGACAAACACTGTTTTGCTCAAGCAAATAAAAATATATCCACTAGTAACACCTGATTGGTTTCTTAGATCCATAGCTGAAACCCACAGGAATGTTAAAATAGTTACAATTAAAGAATTAAAATCTCAGTGATTTTGAAAACTGCCAGTTAGCCTGCAACACTAATCCAGAATCCAGCACTGCTTTTTAACAATTCAAAAAAGAAATGAGGTTGCTTGTGAAGGCCAGAGCTTTGGTGACAATAAGAACCAAATTTATAGATCTGTGGTTGGTCCAGACCTGAGCAGCTGCCCGAGCCTGGCGATCCTCTTTATTTGCAAGGCTTTATGGCTACAGCACATTCTTCATTCATTGCACTTATGACGGATATCTGGAAGAAAAAAAAAGAGACAGGTGAGCTCCAACCCATGCCAGAGGAAGCAGCCCTCTGTTACAGATTCGCACATTTTAATATCTATCCCATCCCTCTTGATAAGAAAAAAGGAAGCAACTACTCTGGCTACATCTCAGTCCTGTTTAAAGAAGCCTGGAAACTCCAATCCACACAGTGCAGACAGCGCTGTTAGGATTTATATTGGCATTTAAGAAATATCCATATCACCTATTGACTGAGCCAGGCTTCAGTGCCCTACCGAATGTTCCAGCGCAAAAGTCCTTCTACATCTCAAAGGACCAATTCCCATGCTTCTAACCTGCTCTTCATAGAGAGACACAAACGGTCAGTATCAGAATAAGACGACTTCATCGTATAATCAAGCAGAATTAACCGTAACTCTTCTAGTCTGCCTTCTACACTTACCTGCACATCTTCATTGGCATTGAATTTTCCTTCTATTTCTTTGCCCAGGTCTCCTTCTGGCAACTTTAGATCTTCACGAACCTCACCACTTTCTGTCAGCAGGGAGAGATACCCATCCTGAATACCTATCAGCTGTGAAGAGAAGTTTACTTTTAGGAAATTTAACATCACTAGTCACCAACAGGAAGCAGCTGAAGAGAATCAGAAGGCACAGTGAACTCTGTTACATTAATTCTTTAGTCCTATGTTTATAACAGTTAATAATCTAATTTAAGCCGATTTTTAGCAACAGCTGAGAGGACTGAGTTAGAGGCAACATGGCAAAAGCCAGTCTGCTATCCAGAATCACCAGAACCCTGCCGGTAACTTCCTAGTATGTGGGGCACTGCAAAACCCATCCTTGTGAATTAGAAGATGTCCTCCATCCGGGTCACGGGTTCAGCTTTTTACAGCTGTGAATTAGACATGACAACTGGAATGGTGTTCACCGAATGGCTCTGCTTCTATAAAGTGCACAAACTACACAACGGTGGAACTGAACACCTCCATATCTTCATTTGTACAACGAGATACTATCACTTAAAGGTTAATGAATAAATTAGGGAACATCCATCAAGCTCTGGACCACTTTTATAATGCGGTTTTCAGCCTAACTGAAAGCTTGAGCTAAGGGAACAGCTTTTTTGACAGAGCAGGTTAGGAAACCGGGAACATGTAAGAGTAAACCCAAAAGACAGCCTTAACAAGTCTAATGAACAGCAAGAATTTCAATAGCCATCAAGACCCAAGAACATGAGCCAAAGATCACCAAGATAACATTAGGAATCTCCTGGAATGTCTGAGCCCTAAGACAGGCTAGTCATACTTTATTTAAAACAGCATTAGCTGTCCTGAAGAGTTGCTAACACTCAACTTTGTCTTTGTCCAGCAAGTCCAGCAGCTTTCCAACTGATGTGGATGTATCAGTTCCTGACCAGAACTACTCCCAAGACAATGGGAAGATAGCTGACACGTTTCAACTCAGAACCTGAACTGTGCTGCTTTTAAGGGCTCACTATCCATGTCACAGAAGGCATTACAGAAGTTATAAAAGATTGCCAAGCCCCCTTCATCCATATATTTCACAGCAGAGCTCAGGAGCACCCAAATTACTACAGATCAGCTAAAGCCAGCTTCCACACAAGGAGCAGAAAGCACTGCAGCAAGTTAGAGTCAGCATCAGATGCAGCTTAAGACTGCCTTGTTGATTCATCTACACTATGTAAGGGTGAAATTAGAAATTACAATACATTCTTAGATTCAAATTTACTTGAAGTGAGATCTTGATTATCCTTTAAGTAACAATAACTTGCAGCAGGGATAACGTCTCTCCAGATGCCAGTATCACAGAGAATAAAGTGACCTTAAAACATGAGCTAGAAAAACCACGGTTCTGAATTATGTCTACTACCTGTGATTTCTAAAGATTGCTACTATAACATAAGGCTGTTAGTACAGTCAGGAGCTCTCCACCAGTGAGCTCCAACACTTTTAACAATCCAGTAAATGCTATGAGTTCAGCAATGTCATGTCTAGACAGGCAAGTTCCATTAATTCTGACAACACTACTTTAGTAATCGAGAGGCAAGTTTTGGGATGAAGAGAGTTACGTGTGGCATTAGGAATATAAAGCCTCTTAATGTGTGGGAGGACAAACTGACTGCTCACTCACCTGGTAATCATTCCTCTTGATATTTGGAACATCCATGTTATGAGTCGACGGGCAGATATCTTCATATTTTTTACCAGTGAAGATATCAATACCAACCAAGTGGACCTGTAAGAGAAGAAAAGTAACATCAGTTACTGCTGATCCTAGAAAAGCAAAATGCCACTGGTATTGCTGGTTTCATGCAGTTTTCCAAGGGATCATATGTAATACCCGATTCTGCCTAGACCCTTTGCTTGCGGTATGAAAGCAGCCCAAACACGGAGGCGGCCTCTCACACCCTTTCATAGCACATTACAGAAACACGACATGAGAACGAAGACCAGCCCGTTATCTTCCACTGCCACAGCCCTCTGTAGTTTTACAGCAGCAAGCTAGAGTACACAGCAGCTAAGAAAATGTTTACTTCAAGTTCCAGCTGTTCTGAGAAACACAACAGTGTCAGTGACAACATGAAAGTTAAGAGGAAAAGAAGAGGTGGTCCTGCAGAGAGATTAAAGCAGCTCCCACCTCCCTTTATGCTACCAGCAGCTGCCCACTGCAGCCAGCACTTGATTACCAGTTCCTAGCTTGCTCTTCTCAGGTTCTTTTGCTCTCTCAGCTGTCACAGTATTTAAGAAAACTGGGTCTGTCTGATAAAACAAGCCATAAAAAAAGCAAGGAGAGGGAGAAAGGAAACAACTTGCAAGGGCCTGGTGTACTCTGGTGTTGATAAATCCTAAATACTTAATTATCTACATGTATCATACAATGTTGTGAAAACTTACAACTCTAATTAGCCTGTGCTTGTAACAGACCTGTCTCTGAACTCTAATACACCCACCGTAAAGCGCTGCTGAATGAATGAAGGGGGAGTCTGGCCTGGGCCCACACTCTGGACAGCTGCGTAAGCCAACTGCTTGGGCAGAGCCCGCAGCCCCAGACAGCGGCTAGGAATGTCCCTGCTGGGACGCAGGAGCAGGAAGGCACTCCTCGCGCAGCGCCGAAAAAAGGCAAGAAGCAGTGAGGCAAGGAAACAAAACCGGGGCAGAGCGGGCCGGGGGAGGTACCGGCCGTCCGCTGGGCTCCTCTGGTTTACGTAAGGGAACGGCTCTCTGATGTGGAGCGCTGCGACAGTGACACTCTGCCAGCACAGGCAGACACGAGCCCGCTTCGGTGGGTAGGGACAGCACAGCCCAACCACGCCCCAGCCATTTCAGCAGCCCCCCCTTCCAGAACCTGCCCTTTCCCCCCTACAGAAACAGGCTTTTATCACTAAAGCGTTTTAAGGAGTTAGGAGAAAAAAACCCCACAAACCAAACCAGCCCAACCCCCGGTCCTCAATCCTTCACCGGTACTGGAAACCCTGGCGCTAACTCCGGAGCGGGAGAGGCGACACGGCCGGGAGAAAAGCAGGGGCAGGACAGAGCAGGCACCGCCACAGGCAAGGCTGCAGCCTTCCCCCGGGCCGGCAGCCGCCGGGAGCCGCTCACCTTGGCGTGGCCGTGCTTGCCCGTCTTGGAGGTGGACATCTCCACGATCTTGCAGGGGCGCCCCTTGAGCACCACGAAGCCGTTCTTCCGCAGCGCCGAGCACTGCATGGGGTAGGTGAAGGAGGCGCCGGCATCGCCCGTCGTGAAGTCGAGCTCGTCGGCCATGGCGGCGGCGGGGAGGAGGAGGATGAGGAAGGCCGGCGGGGGCTGCGGGCAAGCGAGAAGGTCGGCTGGGAGCCGCGGCGGCGGGGGCGGGGGGGAGCCCCGGGACAACGGGATGGAGACCCAACCGCTTCCCCCCCGCCCCCGCTCCCGGCGAGGGCACAGCGCCATGGCGGCGCCCCAGGGCCCGGCCCGCCTCGCGCCGCCACACGTGCCCGGCGGGCGGGGAGCCGCCACGCGCCGAACCCCCTCCCTCGTCCCCCAAATCCCCCGGTGGCGGGGCCCGGCGCCGGGCTGGCCTCCC
>VZSF01010389.1:1551854-1610830 GCA_013398295.1 Chionis minor | reverse complement strand
CCGCGCTCGCCCCGCCCCTCGCCGGCGCCTACGGCGAGCGGTTGGGCTCAGCCGGCCCTCGCGCCCGGCGCCGGCGCCATTGCGGGCGGGTTAACCCCTTCGGCGTCCGCCCGCCGCCGCCAGGCGGCGCCCCCCGCCGCCATCTTGGGCGCTGAGGCGGCGCAAGGGGGTTGCTGCCTCCAGCCAGGTGGTCGTGTGGTTTCCCGGACAGAAAAATGGGGTTTAAACGAATTGGAGAAGAAATGGGTGTTTGTAAAGCCCGGGGGGATGCAGTTTCCTCGTGAGACGTGCTGTGGTTCTGCCCCTCTGCTCCACTCATGTGGGACCCCACCTGGAGTGCTGTGTCCAGCTCTGGAGTCCANATGTATCATACAATGTTGTGAAAACTTACAACTCTAATTAGCCTGTGCTTGTAACAGACCTGTCTCTGAACTCTAATACACCCACCGTAAAGCGCTGCTGAATGAATGAAGGGGGAGTCTGGCCTGGGCCCACACTCTGGACAGCTGCGTAAGCCAACTGCTTGGGCAGAGCCCGCAGCCCCAGACAGCGGCTAGGAATGTCCCTGCTGGGACGCAGGAGCAGGGAGGCACTCCTCGCGCAGCGCCGAAAAAAGGCAAGAAGCAGTGAGGCAAGGAAACAAAACCGGGGCAGAGCGGGCCGGGGGAGGTACCGGCCGTCCGCTGGGCTCCTCTGGTTTACGTAAGGGAACGGCTCTCTGATGTGGAGCGCTGCGACAGTGACACTCTGCCAGCACAGGCAGACACGAGCCCGCTTCGGTGGGTAGGGACAGCACAGCCCAACCACGCCCCAGCCATTTCAGCAGCCCCCCCTTCCAGAACCTGCCCTTTCCCCCCTACAGAAACAGGCTTTTATCACTAAAGCGTTTTAAGGAGTTAGGAGAAAAAAACCCCACAAACCAAACCAGCCCAACCCCCGGTCCTCAATCCTTCACCGGTACTGGAAACCCTGGCGCTAACTCCGGAGCGGGAGAGGCGACACGGCCGGGAGAAAAGCAGGGGCAGGACAGAGCAGGCACCGCCACAGGCAAGGCTGCAGCCTTCCCCCGGGCCGGCAGCCGCCGGGAGCCGCTCACCTTGGCGTGGCCGTGCTTGCCCGTCTTGGAGGTGGACATCTCCACGATCTTGCAGGGGCGCCCCTTGAGCACCACGAAGCCGTTCTTCCGCAGCGCCGAGCACTGCATGGGGTAGGTGAAGGAGGCGCCGGCATCGCCCGTCGTGAAGTCGAGCTCGTCGGCCATGGCGGCGGCGGGGAGGAGGAGGATGAGGAAGGCCGGCGGGGGCTGCGGGCAAGCGAGAAGGTCGGCTGGGAGCCGCGGCGGCGGGGGCGGGGGGGAGCCCCGGGACAACGGGATGGAGACCCAACCGCTTCCCCCCCGCCCCCGCTCCCGGCGAGGGCACAGCGCCATGGCGGCGCCCCAGGGCCCGGCCCGCCTCGCGCCGCCACACGTGCCCGGCGGGCGGGGAGCCGCCACGCGCCGAACCCCCTCCCTCGTCCCCCAAATCCCCCGGTGGCGGGGCCCGGCGCCGGGCTGGCCTCCCCCCCGCCTCCCGCTCCCCTTNCGGTTGGGCTCAGCCGGCCCTCGCGCCCGGCGCCGGCGCCATTGCGGGCGGGTTAACCCCTTCGGCGTCCGCCCGCCGCCGCCAGGCGGCGCCCCCCGCCGCCATCTTGGGCGCTGAGGCGGCGCAAGGGGGTTGCTGCCTCCAGCCAGGTGGTCGTGTGGTTTCCCGGACAGAAAAATGGGGTTTAAACGAATTGGAGAAGAAATGGGTGTTTGTAAAGCCCGGGGGGATGCAGTTTCCTCGTGAGACGTGCTGTGGTTCTGCCCCTCTGCTCCACTCATGTGGGACCCCACCTGGAGTGCTGTGTCCAGCTCTGGAGTCCAGAGGGCTCCAGAAGGACGTGGACCTGTTGGAGCAGGGCCAGAGGAGGCCATGAAGATGATGCGAGGGCTGGAGCCCCTCTGCTGGGAGGCCAGGCTGGGAGAGCTGGGGATGTTCAGCCTGGAGAAGAGAAGGCTCCGGGGAGACCTCAGAGCCTCTGCCAGTACCGAAAGGAGTTCCTACAAGAAAGCTGAAGAGGGACTTTTCACCAAGGGCATGTAGTGATAGGATGAAGGGTGATGTCTTCAAACTGGAAGAGGGGAGATTTAGATTAGATATTAGGAAGAAATTCTTTACTGTGAGGGTGGTGAGACCCTGGCCCAGGTTGCCCAGAGAGGTGGTGGATGCCCCATCCCTGGAAACATTGCAGGCCAGGTTGGATGGAGCGCTGAGCAACCTGAGCTGATTGAAGATGTCACTGCTCATGGCAGGGGGTTGGACTAGACGGCCTGTAAAGATCCCTTGCATCCCAGGATATTCTGTGATTCTATGGACGCAAAGCTCTTTTGTCTGCTTAATGTTTCCCCTTTCAGAATAATTAGACACAAGCATTTTGCAAGTGCACAGTAATCAGTGATAAGAGCCTGAAACTGCCAAGAAGCCATGGTGAAAACTTGTTTTCATTAACAGACAGGAGACTCAGATGGCTCCATGCCCTGTCCCTTACCAGCAACACTAAGAGCGTGACCTCCAGCATCCACCATCTGCACTGTCTGAGGAGAGGTGTGTGACGATGAACACACCCACCAGGCCAGACGGATCCCAAGGAAAATGAGGCCAAATGGCTATTTTTATTAAAACTCTCAGTCAGGTGTTTTAACACCTTTAGCTCTTTGACCAAATTCACCTGAATTCACCAGTTCTGTGGAGCTGCCAGTGGATGGGGCTCAGCCCTGCCCAGTGCTATGTGGATCCCTCAGCTACTTTCAACACGAGACAAACAGAAAAATGCAGAAATCCAGAGGCAGCATTGTCAGAGCTGGCCTCTGGCGTCAGCACTGTGAGCTGCAGCACGCTGTCCTGTGTTTTCTGCCCCGAGATCCTGAGTTTGTTATTGGGGTGGCTACAGAAGCCAGTTTTAAAGTCACAGTTTTAAAATGGTTTCTAAGGGATCTTTTATTTAATTCATGTTAATCTGTGTACTCTCTTTGACTGTGGTCCTGCCCTTGGTTACATAGATCCCACTCCATAGCATGTACCCAAGGAGACAGGTTTGGCTTTCATTTTCATTACATTTGTAATGCTCCAGCAGGTCGACACGGTGGCCCTCTTCTGTTACCAGGGTTGTCAGTGGATGCTGCCTCACGCAGCCCGCTCTAGAGGTGATACGCTTTACCCTGGGGAACTGCCCATTTTTCTTCTGTGTCAGCTGATAAACAGACTCTGGAGCATTCTGTTAAGTGTTTTTACATGTGCAGGATGTGCTTGTTTACCTGCAAGTGTATGTCTAGTTGCACATGCTCTAGGGCTTTTTTCTTTTAATAAAATACTTTGTGAGAGAACTACCAACTGTTCAAAGCCCAAAACACAGCAGCTTGGGACTACACACTAATGGTCATTTCTCAAGTATCAGATTATAAATTTGGTTGATTTTCCACAATTAACAGATTCATTTTGGATGACTTGAGAGGTGTCAGTCTCTTCTCCCAAGTAAGAAGTGACAGAAGAGGAAATGCCCTCAAGTTGCACCAGCAGAGGTTTAAATTCATTATTAGGAAAAATTTCATCATCAAAAATGTTATCAAACAGGCTGCCCAGGGAAGTGGTTGAGTCACCATCCCTGGAGTTATTTAAAAGACATGTAGATGTGGCACTTAGGGACATGGTTTAGTGGTGGCAGTGCTAGATTAACAGTTGGACTTGATCTTAAAGGCCTTTTCCAACCTAAACGATTCGATGGTTCTATCTTCTGTACTATACCAAGTCTTTTTGCTGAAGTGCAGCTGTAGATTATTTTTGAGACACAAACCAAATATTCCAAGGCAGCCTTTATCAGAGATTCAATAAAAAAATTGGAAATCAGCTCCATAAGTCATTGCTTGCAGGCATCGCTGCTTTGTCTGGATCGACGTTTATTTTCTAAAATTTGTTTCTTGATAGTACTAATGTGATTATCCCACTTTTCTGTAACAGCAGTAGCAATTTGATTTTAAAGCATATTTGTAAATACCGTAGCCATTCACGTTTAAATGTATTTCTTTTTGTTCATGTGTATGTAGAGTGTTGCGCAGCCGGATTACACGCATCTTTTCTTTTGAGGAGACTCAGTATGTTATCAAGCATTGGTTCTGCTGTCTAAGTCTTTATATGAATTGCAGAAAGGATGACGGTTAGGAAACTTTTGGAAGGTTTAAAGTGAGTGAGTTGTATCTGTTCTCAGTTAATGTTCGGGAGAAACGCCTGATGCCCTAAACTGCCTCATTAAAGCCTTGCCTCGAGAGTATGCATTTCATCCCACCTTGTTTCCAGCAAACCCACCAGATCGCAGGAGGTGGTGTTTATGCCAACAGGAGCCGCGGGTGCAGCCTAGCTTATGCTGCCTCCTCCCTCCCGCTGCTTGGCCGGTGCGTCTCTGGTCAGGGAGAAATCTCTCTGGGGAACGGCAAGGAGAGCAGCTGTGTCCTGGGACACCAGGGGTGGTGGCCTGGGTGCCCGGAGGATGGAAGAGGGTGCCGGAGGAAAGCCCTGCAGGCTAGCTGAGAGGGGGCCAGCCGCAGCGCGAGTGGTTTACCCAGCCTTGCTCCCCTCAGCGCTGGGTGAGCAGCACGGGAAAGCAGAGGGAGGCTCCTTCGGCCACACTTGGTTCAGGTCACAAGAGCGGAAATAACAGGTCGCAAGGAAAGCAGTGCGAATGACCCTGCTCCAACTTGAGCAAGTGTTTCTATTTCAGCTGCTGAGCTGTCTTACCTGGGATCCCACCAACCTGTTCTGACTGTTGGGAGTGAGGGTTCACGCTGGCTTCTGGGTGCAGCCTCAAGCAGGAGGACATGAGAGAGGCTGGGGGCCCTCAATCCCCACCTCCGTAGGACCGTGCCGTGCTCAGCAGAGCCTCCGAGCTCCTATGTACAACCTCTCCACATGAACCCGATTAAAGATCCTCTGCAGTGACCTTGCCATAGGCACCCCACTCTGTTCCAGGCACTGCTTTAATCCTGCTGTTCGTTCTGAGGAAGAAGGAATGCAGTGCCAGTGACTCACCTTGCATTTGCCTTGAGAAAGGGATTCCGTGATGCTGGATGCTTCCTGCAACTATTGGGGGCTACAGACCCTGGGATGCTTAAAAACTACCGCAGTACTGGCTCTGCCTGCTCCGTGGCCACCTCTTCGGTGGTCTGCACAACTGCCTGCCGGACCAATGTGGTTGGATGAGGTTTGTGCAGAGAGCTGTGCTGTCTGAATTATCCTGGGAATTACCCTGGGCACACATTGGAGGTCAGTGGCGTGTGGTGACAGCATGAGCTAGTGGGAACCACCTGTAAGTCCTGCTAGGAAGAGGGAAAGCGCATAATAACCCTGGCTTTTCCCTCCTTCTGGGGCTACAGCGGTGCTAGTACAGTGATAGCCCCCCCATGACCTGGGAGGGGGGGCTGGTGCTTTTCATAATCCCGACAGCCGCTCTCTTTCCTGAGCAGAGCACAGGGAGGCAAAGCCACAAGGCACCACCCAAGCCTCGGGTCTGCAGCTGTGCCTACAGCCTGTAAAATTTAAGGACCGCTGATCTACAGCCAGGATTTATCACCACCCTGCTGGGGAGGAGATTCCTTCAGTGGAGCGATTCAGGCTGTGCCTCGGTGAAGTTTGCCAGCGTTGCTTCAGGTTTTAGTGAAACACTTGAGGCTCAGTTACCTTCGATTAAATCTCATGCTTAACATGTGCTGCTGGATCCAGAGCTGATGTCCTGCCTTGTAATTCCTCAGGTCCCATAGATTTCAGTAAAAATAAGGACATTGAGCACCTTGGAAAATGCATTGTACCGCAAAGGTTTGGTCCTTACATATGCAGTACTTGATTCGGCCTCATCCTCATCAGCTGTTTGACTTGGGAGATGGAGGGCAGTGCTTCTAAGTGATGAAAAACAAGTTGAAGTGAGGCAGAAAAATCTGTGATAAATTAGTGTGGAAAGTGTTAATGGGGCCAAATGTCCTGAGTTTATTGGATTAGGGAAGTCAAACTAATTTTAAAATTATGCCTAGAGAGTGGGAAACTAGATATTGTTAGCCATTTATCTGACACAACAGAGAAGTCTTAATGGCTGTCATCTCACCACATTAGGAAAACACTGTCAAAGCTCTTGCTGACGAGATGCTTTCTCAGGTATTATTAATTATTTTGCATTATTAGCCAACCACACTATGGGAACATATTTTGCATGTTAACTAAAGTGCAACGACCATTTAGCTAATAAGTCTGACTCGGTCTTTTAAATTTTCTTAATGATTAGCAACATAGTAAAACTGTAACGCTGAGAGATAAAAATAATGATTCAACAAGCTGTGCCTCAAGAACGAGTTTAAACTGGAACTTGCTTGTAGCAAGGACAGATAAAGTGTACAGTCCTAATTATCAGCCTGATGTGACAAGACAAAAGTAAACACATCTGCATATTTAACTTTTATGACCCCTTCCTGCATCATCATACATGGTAAAAGCGCACTTGTGAGAGTTCAGCCCCGTGCATCAGGTTAATCCTTCCATCGCAGCCCTGGTGAGGAGGGGGATTCCTGCAGCCTTCAGCAGCGCCCAGCTCTGCACATCCCATCCCGGGCTGCAGCCCACCCCAGTGCAACCATTAGCTGAATTGATTTGAAACATCCTGGGATGAGCAAAGCATCATCTCCAGGGGAACGGACAAATAAATGAAATGATAATAGTAAAATGCATGGGAGCATGTTGTCCAGTTGCGGCCCAAGAAGGTCCCAGTGGGAGGTCCCAGCCTGGAAGGAGAAGACTGACCTCCCTTATATATGGCAGCTGCTGTGAGGAAGCGTCTCGTTAGCCCACAGAATTCACAGTGTGCTGGGAACAGCCCAGGGAAAAAATAATTAGTGGCATGTGAAGTCTGCTGGCTCTGTGGCTCCTGCTTCAAGCTATGTGGTCTGTACTATAGCCTCCTGAAAAGCTTCACAGAGGTGTGGGATGAAACAAGGAGAGAAAGTCTGATTAAGTATATACACGGCTTGCAGCTGACAAACTGTTTTTATAGTCATTTTACTTAAGTGCCTCTGAACCCCCAGGCAGATCTTCCGGGAAGTTCAGGAGTATAGCTATGGGTTATGTTAGTGTTGTGGGCTTTGTTAAACTAATGAATGTGCCGCGTTACGGTAATCGAATCAGGCTTTCTGGTCTCATTCGCTTTGGAACACACAGGAAAACAAAGACTGGCTGCTCAGGGTGTTGCTAAATAAATGGCCCCTCGCTGCTGAGTTACTGACGGTGTCGCTGACTGACGCCCCTCCCTGCATTAGGACAAGCTCAGCAGAAGCTCAGCGAAGCAGTTTTTGTCAGTCCTTCTCGTGATAAACCACCTGTATGACCGTTGTGTGGCCACAGCTTGAGCCTTTCTGTTTCTCCAGACTGGGTCACTGACAAGGACCGAGCAGGGACATCCGGGACCCCAGTGCCAGCACCCTTCCTGCCACCCTCGCTGTCCCATGTTCCCATTCCTAGAGGGAACCCAGCCTGGCTCTGCCCCCAGAGCAGGGGCAAATCTGCTTTGAACTTATCTCTCCCCAAATGCTCCTCCTGCCTATCATGCCCAGAGAGACCAAGTTTTAATCTGCACCAGCGTGTGTGCAAGCAGAGTTTGGCAGAGCCCTGGAAGAAGCTGCCCAGAGAGGTGGTGGAGTCTCCAACTCTGGAGACATTCCAAACCCACCTGGACACCGTCCTGCAACCTGCTGTAGGTGACCCTGCTCTGGCAGAGGGATTGGACTAGATGATCTCCAGAGGTCCCTTCCAGCCCCTAACTTCTATGATTCTGTGATTTACAGTGGGCTTTTACAGGTGGCTGGTGGGGACGGCTGGGGTTAAGATGCTGGCACACTTCCAGCGAGGGTTCATCCCGACACAGAGCCAGTTCCCTATGGCTCCAGGGCTGCGTCCCAGCCACGCAGTCTCACCTCTGGACCATCCATTTCAAAGGGACTTTGCTGAGGGCTTGCACAGCAATTACCACCCATGGAGCAAACATGTCCTGCCAGGAAAATACCTCCCTTCTGGAGCTGGACGTATGTCTGAGATGTACAGAGGGGAAAAACCCAACAGTGCAAGCCAACACATGCCGTAGATGTTGTTCATTGTCACTTTTATGTAAGAGACATAGATAACATCGCCGAAAGCAAGAACCCATCTCTTTTCTTTCCTTTTTTTACATTCAGAGAATCCATTATAACATTTCACTGCCTGCAGTAGATGCCATGAAGAGCCTCTGAGCCTGCCACGCTACTCGGGGGACCTCTTTGCAGCAGACAGACTCTAACGGTTTGACCTAGAGACAGGGGCCAGAGGCTTGTCCCAGTGGACCTCATGGCTACACTTCCAGTCACTTGAAAGGGACCACAATTTGCTTTAGGCTCTTAATAAGAGAGTAAAGTCTACAAAAGGAAGAAGTTCAGGCACATGGAAAGGAGCATGAACCCTCCCTAAAACCAAACCCAGAGCAGCAGCCTATGATTCTCCTTGGTCCATCTATTCTCACGCTTTTTGTTGTGTTTCATCCTCTGTTACATTACGGTCACTGCTTCACCTGCAGTCGCGGTGACCGAGTGATGCTCGTGTTTCATCTCTAAATAAATAATGGGCTTCTATCCTGAGCAAGTTGCTAGAAAGCAGCCTGGTATCACAACAAGGAACATGCAAATCTTAGAAGTCAAGCAAACAGAGAGCAGTCTTTTACAATGGCTCCAACATAGCCCCCCAAAAAAGGAAGAAAAATCCTTGCAGTTTGATTTTGTCACGTAAAAGTATCCCATAAAGAAGCAAAACAGGCACAAACAAGGCTACAGAAACAACACAACCTGCTGCTCGCATGCTCTCTTTGCTGAAGCGCATCCAGCCAGCAAAACCTTCAGTAGCACGAAGTGGGGGTCTGATCCGTGGGGTACCTTCCAGTTAACGCTGCAATATCTGTTTCCCCTTATCGTTATCGTCAATTGTTATGGTACTGGGAGCCCAAGCCTGTGCTGAAGCTGGAGCCTGTGGGTGTAAGTAGTGTACAAAGGAAGGGAAGGCAGACACAGAGGCTGGGGAAGGAGAAGCAGTGAGGGGGGGTGACCTGGTGACCCATGGGAGGGATGGCAGCAGGACTCACGGTGTCAGTGATGTGCTGTGTCTTGTGCTGTGGCAGGGATAAAGGAGGGCGGAAAGGCTTCCGAGGAGGAAAGAGGAGGTAAATAGTCTGGCTGAAACAGAAGAGAAAAACACCCCACCACATCAGCCCAGCCAGAGTTCCTAAGATTCTCCTAAAAAATGTTGTGACTTGAGAAATCCTTACAAGGTTGGGCAGCATTTCCATAATGCACGGATAGCAAAGCAAGCGAGGTGCATCCCAACTGATTCATGTGGGATCCACCTTCTTCCTCTGCACAGGCAAGAGTAAGGGGGTGTTTGCTCAGTCTGTTTTCCTTGGCACCTTGGGTGGTCAGTGCTGTGTGCTGACAACTGTAGCACAACTGCACTAGCAGTTGGTTTCTCAAGGCGTCAGATCACTCAGCAGAAGGAAGCAGCAAGCACAGGACACAAAGGTGAAAACATGAGGCTGCAGCACATCACCTGACCCCTCTTTCCTTCATTCCAGCTGAGCGATGACCCTGCTCAATGTAATGCTTTGCCAGCTAGTAAGATCATCGTCCCACTGGGCTCTTCCAGTGGGGCATGGAAACACACGTGCAACAAATTCCTCCCATCCTTTCCCCAGCTCTTCCCGCAGCCCAGTTGTACCGAGTATTTCAGAGTAAAACGCTAGGTTAGCATCTGTGGCTCAGGTGTGAGCCGCAGCAGCCGGAAGGCATCCAACGGATGGGTCTGCCAGCTGCAAGGTTTTTGTGAAATGAGACTTGCTCAGTGTTCTTCCCACAGTGCCTGAAGGAGGTCCATGCTCGGTCCCTCCTTTCTGTGTGTGTGGAAATGTCTATGCCTCCTCGCTGCCTCGCAGGTCTTCCAGCTCAGTCATGGCTTTGGCCAGGAGCTTCTTGCGGCGGAACACAGCTGCAATCTCCTCAAAGGACTTGCCTTTCGTCTCCGGTACTTTGAAGTATGCAAACAGAAAGAAGACTAGAAGTAGAGCTGCGAAGATGGCAAACACGTACGGTCCGCACAGATCCTGCGGTGGGGGAAGTGAGAACAGAGGACATTACCATTAGCACCACAGGGATGGCTTCCCCTTCCTACTCTGGCTGGCTGAGGTGCCCAGCAGGGCTGGGGGATGGAGGTCTGGGAGGCACGTGCAACTCCCACACCGTTTTTATACAGTTTTAGAGTGATTTCTTACCGCTATGTACTGGAAACACATTCCCACGATGAAGTTGCAGGTCCAGTTGCAGAAGCCAGCAACAGCGATGGCGGCGGGGCGCGGACCTTGGCTGAAGAGCTCAGCTACGATAAACCAGGGGATGGGCCCGGGCCCGACTTCAAAGAAGATGACGAAGAGGAAGATGGCGACCATGCTGACATAGCTCATCCAGGCAAACTCGCTCTGCAAGAGGGTGCGCTCAGTGTTACAGTCCCAACAGGACTCATTAATTATCACTAATTACTTTAATCAGGCTTCTTTTTCAGAAATTTCTTTCTATTCAGGCAAGTGGCGACTGGACATGCATAATTAAAGCTCTAAGCTCTTTTGCCGGGTGCTGGCTGGGTGTGTGGTGCCCGCGTTGCCACTTGCAGAGGGACATTGGAGCTCACAGACATCAGCTCAGCCGTACCTTCGAGCCCTCTCCTTGCCTGCAGCTTGGCCATGGAAGAGGCAAAATAGTGGTGTCTCTAATAAACAGGGTGCTCAGTAAAGGAGGCCACCCCTTCTTTGGTTTTACATCTTGACAGGGCCTTGCACCAGTGGTTTGGACTGACTTTGATGGGGGCTGGCTCCCTCCTCTGCCCATTCTACCCCATGTCTCACAGCCTGACCCCTTCCCCGGGTGTCAGAAAGAATAATTTGTCCCTTTTTTTATGCCAAGATGGTAGTCTAGCATCCCTGCACCAAGCCAGGGAGATGCAGGTTGAGGGCTTAGGGCATGTGGAGGTGTGCCATGGGTTGTCGTAGCAGGCATGGGATTATGCTGTGAGAATAGCGCAGTTGCTGTGTGAGGAGCTGAGGTTGTCAGTGGGCTCCAGGAGGGCACAGGGGACACACGTCCTTTCTAGCAGCACCAGCGTATCTCAGGGGCCAAAGAGCGCAACGTCCTAAGGCACTGCTGTAACCAGAGATGGCTCCAGCTATGACCACTTTGAACTGTCCCTTCTAAGGACAAATGTTTTCTGAACTTCTGTGAGATGAAAATGCAAAATGTTCACTTTAAAGGGTGGGTTGTCTTCTCGTGTTTGCAAACCATGGAGAAAAAATGGAGAGAAGTCCTTACCAGGAGCACAAGTCCAACTGTCATGGCCACAGCGCTTATTAACATGCCCATCAAACCAGCCAGGAACAGGGACCGCCTGCCCGTCTTCTCCACCAGAAAGACCTGTAGAAAGATGTGCAGCAGCTCAGTCTCCAGCACCACAACTCTCAGGAGGTTCAATCAGGTCCATTAGCAATGAGGAGCCTGTTACTGCTACCACACCTCAGTCCTGCTTTTTTAGCTCTCCTGGTAGAGATTTCTGTGCTGGTTTCCAAGTGTCAGAAACTGCCGGTGGCTGTTAGGGAGCCAGACTGAGCAGTTGCCCTGCCAAGGGCAAGGCAAACCCACGTATACTCAGAGTTCACACATTTCCAAGCTCTCAGGACTTCCCGCTGCTCCTAAGCATGTATTGCTGACTATGGACTTTTCTCTCTCTTTTTTTTTTTTTTTCCCCTCCTTTTTTTTTTCCCCAGGAAGAATAAAGGTCTGCATTAGTTTGGAAGCAGCCGTCAAAATGTAGCATGTATCAAGTCACATCATGGGCCATTGCACCTCGCCTGTCCTAGGGCAGGGATAGTTGTGTAGCAGCTGGAGTCAGGATTTTTCCTCTGGTTGCTCCAAGACTCCTTTTGCTTCCCTTGTAGCAACGAGGCATAGCTTGCTCCTGCTCAGCTCCTCTAGGTGGACTCCAGCCATCTCACCTAACTTTTGACATCTACGTCTGTACCAATCGTTTCACCCAATGGGAAGATGTAGGTAACTCCAGAGGACAGTGCATGTGGGCTGCCCTCAGATACCGTGCACTAGCCTCTGAGGCTGCCTGCTCCGTCCTCTCTGCTCGGAAGAACACCTTTGTCCAACAGCTTAATGTTTCCTGCCGTCACAGCAAGTGATTTATGCTTCCAGGAGACCATCTATTTTCCCGGAGGCAGTTCATCCTGCTAACTGGTGAAGCTGCAGAGGGTGAGCTGCTGCGCTTCCTTCTCCCCTTGCCAAGGTCCACCCAGCTGTCGGTGCTTCTGCCTTTTGATCAGGGTCTGTCATTTATTGACAGATACGGGTAATTTTTAAGTGCTTATGGCCAAAAGAAGCAAAGATCAAATGCCCCAGGCTGCAAGTACCACAGCCCCAGTGTGGAGATCAAACTACAGGAGACCCTCCAAGCTGGAGAAAGACCTCTCTGCCTCATTTCACAATAAACATCAAGTTTTCTCCTCCATACGGGACCTGTAATGGCCTTCCTCTAAAACAGGTTCACCATAAGGACCTCCTATCTAATGCACGCTGGACTAAGATCTCTTAGAGCTGTGTATTTCTGTCTTGCAGCTCATCCTGCTTCATGGTGGGTAGAAGTCCTTTGCTCCCTAAGTCTCTCCAGAGATGTGAAAGAAATGGGCTTGGCATTTCCTGGTCTTCTTATATTAATAGACACATTAAAAAAATAATTGCCTGCTGATAGGAATTGTGTTAACACTCTCAGGAGAGAGACAAGCAAAGGGAAAGGCTGTGAAAACGGAACCATCCTTTTATTGCTGCAGAGCACTGCAGAGATACGATGAGGATAGGTGCCAGATTAATTTATTACTGTGGAATAGCCTTTGGATATCACTCCTGCAGGTGCTATGTACATACAGAAAACAATTTGAAAGATAACAGGTAAGAGGGAAATTGCAAGCTGCCGGCTTCCCCATCGCAACCCCGGTCCCCTGCCTCCCGGAGGGGATAGGACCTGTGGAATTTCAGTTTCATAGGCAACTTTTATTTTTGGGGGGAAGTGCTGAGCTACTAGAGCTTCCCTGAGCCCAGCGGTGCAGTTTTCACTCATGAGGCATTTAGCAGTGCTGTTTGATAGCAATGGGCTGTATTTCAAATGAGATTTTTCAAACGGGGCTTGCCCAGGGAATGATTTTTCCTGTAAGGTGTGCAGGGTCAGCCCTGCAAAACTGCAAATCCCAGCCCTAGCTCCAGGATAACATTGTGTGTCCAAACCCTGCTGTAGCTCAGGTGTTTTTGTAATCTAAGGGGCAGAAACATTTACTTACGGAGATAACAGTGAAGACTGTGTTCACCACTCCAACGCCAATGGTTGCGTAAACTGGTTGGTCAACTCCAGCTCTCTCGAAAATGTTTGTAGAGTAGTAAAAGATCTATCAAAATACATTAGGATGAAGGATTAGGTAACAGGGCTGGTGGAACTTTTTGTTCTCTTGAGGGAAGAGTTGCACTTGCTTGGCTGAGATGTGAAGTAATTTAATTATGATTAGTTTTCCAACTTTTTAATGGCTTGTTGTAATAATTAAAGCTGAAACTTTCAAAGGAGCCTGAGGGAGTTGAGAATCCTATTGAAATTCCCCTCCCGAGCTGTTGCATTTGCACATTTGAAACTGTTTTTGTCCACGTAGTCCCGTGTTTAATCTTGAAAGCCAGATCACCAGCGCTGGAGACACACACTTTAATATGACTGAGTTCTAAATGAATTTTCAAATGTTCTTGCTACATTGGAATGACTCAATTTTCTCCCTTCTCTCAAACAATAAGGTAATTCCTATCTCGTGGGAGTTCAGGGCAGGAGGTAAATGTGTGGCTGACCCCACGGCTGGTGGATGGGGCTGGGCACAGCATCGAGCTGGGGCAGTTGGGCTCCGTGGGGCCCCCCTGCGAGGCTGGGCATCCCTGCATGCTGCCCCGAGTTGCGGTGAGGAAATGCTGTCAGAGTTTTGGAAGGGAGACCTCAAGCTCTGTAAAGTTGCCGCCAGACTTCCAAAAATTTGAGTCTTAGCCAGTTTTGAAAAGGAGGCCCCATGCTTCTAGGTATAAAATGGTAATTTCTGGTATCCCGGGAGATGCTGCAAAAACTGTTTAGCTAAAAATAGCCAAAAGATGGTGATCAGTGATTCCTGGGGTAAGCAGGTAGTCATTAAAGAGAGCAAACTGCTGACGAACTCAGGTATGAGAAGGGTCACGGGAGAGCTCAGTGTGGACTTGCTGTGCCAGCTGGTTTCGTGCTGAACTCCCTCCTACCCTTGTCCCCTCCTGCCTTTCCGCAGCCTGGCTCGGCGGTGAGGTTCACTTCAGCACTGATGGTGGTGGCTGAGGAGCCTACTGCAGTCATGGGAAAGCCTTCTCTTCACCCCTACATAGCTTGGATGGAGCCAGAATTGCCTTTTCATGCTCAGCGTGGATTTTTTTAAAGGCAAACGTTTTAGGAGACTCACCGCGTTGATTCCTGAGAACTGCTGAGATATCTGCACCATCAGGGCCACGATGACAGCCTGCTTGTACTTCGAAGAGGTGAAAAGCTGCTTTATGGAGACTTTCTTTTCACTAGCAGCTTCTTGCTTCTCCTTTTCCATCTCAGCAATCTCTTTCATCGGGTCACAGTTTCCTCTGAGCCTTTTCAAACCTTAAGAAAGAAAAAAGATTGACATTTTGTTTTCAATGGTAGATAAGGAGTAGAGTAAGGACAAGAATCTCTCAGGGTAAGCCAGACATGTGGACAGTAGCGTCCTCTTGCTCCGAGTACTCCTATGACACATGAAGCCCCAAAAATGTATCTGCTTGGCAAGGGACAGCTGTGCTAATGTGAAAGCGCTGAGACACCACGCTCAAGCCTCATCCCTCAGCAATGCTTGTTAGTCCCATGCAAACATATCTCAATAGTTTCTGGTCCAGAGCTAGTTTATAATTCAGCAGCTCACAGCTTCTCCCCTCAGTTTCAGCTGTGTCCTACCATTTACTGCCCTTAGTCCTTGTGGAGATGGCTGGCACCAGCTGAGGAGGACCACGCTGGAAGATGTATAAGCGGTTGGAGTAAGCACTGTGGATTTGCTGTGTCGTTGCAAGCAGCACCAGGGATGGAGAGCTCAGCTGTCCCCCAGGAGATGTCATTTTTACACCTGGTTGAAAGCCCTTCCCACTGAACGGGGTTTTTGGAGGGTGGCATCTGCTAGATGCCATCTCTCTGATGGGAAGGAGTAACACGCTAAGGTTACACCACCTGCAGTGATATATAAGCGAGTGTGCCTTAGTCAGTGACTATGCAAGTGTCCAAAATCCGGCCTGCAAACGTGCCGTGTGGGATGGAGCAACTATACCCAGTTACATGTGTGAGCCCTCAGCCAGGCTTTTCCTTCTGTGTTTAATACTATGTATAGTATAAAAACAACTTCGGACAAGCCCAGAATGTGTCTTACTTTTTTTAGCTTCTTCCACCTTCCCCAGTTTGATGTAAAGGTATCGGGGGCTCTCGGGGCACAGTAAGAGCAGGAAGAACTGCAGGAGGGCAGCCACACCAGACAGACCGAGGAGCAGGGGCCACATGTTATCATTGCCCAGGAGAAAGTCTAGTCCGAGGACCTGGAATAATGGAGGCACGTGTGAATGGCTTATCTTGCACCCTAGAAAAAGAAAGCTATTGACCACTACGGTATTTCAAAGTGACAACCTGGAAGAAAACTAGAAGGAAATGCCAATTCTCAGCCCTATCAATTTGATTTCTTTAGTTACAATGCACGTTTACAAGGAGGGAATGAACAGGTGGTGTAAAATGTCACGAGTGAGACTTTGGCTTACGGGTGCTGTGGAACAACCCTCTGCAAGCCTGTTCCACACCATGGGGTGACTCAGTCCTCACTGGGACATGCCACCAGCAGGAGACCTGTGCCTGGCCAGAACCACTGCATAAACAGCTCAGCAAATACAGGCATGCTGGTGAAACGGTTTCTCCTCAGACCTTACTATCCTGGGGTTTTAGGGTATGGGCTTTTATGGGCATGTGTGTCCTAAGCACCTCCACAAAGGTGCAGAGCTTGGATGGAGGTCCGCGCAGCGCGGGATGCCCCAGCTGCCCGGCCACTAACCAGCACAGTCTGAGCACTGGGGCCTCAGTGCAGCATGAGGCTCAGCCAACAGGCTGACTTGAGCTTTGCTTCGGCGTGTGATTATGGCATTGAAAAAGGGGCTCCGGAGGGGTTGAGTACTTGCAACCTTTTTCCTTCCACAATTTGCAAAGCATTTTTTGTGTTCCCACAGCCAGTGAAGCGGGCAGGACCTACCTTGCAAGGTTTTTTTCCCCATGTCCATAGTGTTTGGCTAAGTCAGATTAGATGAACTTTGTGATTACATTAAGTTTTTCTGGATGTGTTGATTCTTGGTACATTTATGTGCCAGCCTGTCACACAGCTGGGACTCCTGCCATGGCAGGAAATGCTGATGGAGAGGTTGGACTCCTGGCTTCTTGATGAGGCCATTTTTGAGTGCCTGTATATCAGGGATCTCATGTCCAGGACCCAACCTGACTCTGATGAGATGGGTACAAAAACTTTGCAGTGGAGGGGAAAAATTGTTTGCAGAAGTACTTTTTATTTTATGAGAAGTCATCTTGGTTAAGGACACCTCTGACTGAAGGTGGGAATTTAACCCCATTAGAGCAGCTTCCTTCCCACCCTAGGGATACCTTAGGGTATCCCTCATCTCTGGACTCATGTGCTTTCCTTCTTACCTGGCTGATGAGGATACCCGTGACGATAGCAAGCTGGTGCAATGTCCCCAGTGCTCCTCGAAGGGCTGTGGGAGCGACCTCGCTGACGTACATGGGCACAAGTCCGGAGGAGAGCCCTGCACCGAGCACATGTGGATGTCACCTCTTTCAGACCACAGCTCAGCAACCAGCAGAAACCACTTCCCAAATGGGAAAGGAAGATGGAGCCTGTGTGCTGCATCCCACATCCCACCAAGTCCCTTGTGCCTGGCTGGGAACCACCCACACCCCGCAAAGGTGCTCGGCTGTCCCTGGATTCAGAGCCCTGAGCCGAGAAGCCTTTACACTTGAACACATACATGGGAGCATGGAGCAGAGATTGTCCGCCGGGAGAAGTTATCACAGAGCAAAGAGCTTTCGTAAAACTTGCCTTGAACCTTCAGAGTGGAGCATTGCATTTGCATACCAGTAATAGTGATAATGAGCCGTTACTTCTAAGCTAATTCTTATATAATTGCACATTATTTGCCTACTATCTCACCCTTGCTATGTACAGTGCTGCTGTACTATGTGCTGTTGTCTAATGAACCTGTTAAGCAGCATGGCAAATAACATACTGTTACAACAGCCACCACCAAGACTGAGCCTTGAGATACCAAGGAGGGACTCGCTCCTTCTAGGATAGGTAAAATAAACTGATTTCATGGTAGAACCAACCCAAATACTTTGGGGAAAGATCCTGGTTTGAGAATGACAGATGCAGAGGGAAGAGGGAAACTCCCACCTGTGAAACCCCTTCTGAAGTAAAAAAAAAAGATTTAAAAATAGAAGAAACTGTAACTGCAGACCTGGAGCAATGCAGCACCCAGCACCCTGCTACGGGACAGACCACCCTGCCTGGACTTACCGCAGTACAGCCCCGTGACTGCTCTCCCGGCGATGATGAGCATGTGAGATGGCCCGAATTTTGCCAGCCCCATAAGGAGGTTCCCAGCGATGGAGAGGACGTTCACCACCAGCATGGCTTTCACCCTGCAAGGCAGCAGCAGCACAATGCATTCTGGCACCTCTCTCAGCCAAAGCAGCCATCGCGACATACAATCAGAGCTATTAAGTGACTTAATCAGCGCTACAGAGGAAAAAATAATGATTGTAGGCACTGAAAAAATATCAGAGAAGCGTGCAATCAGAGTAACTAACAGTGTGTTATACACTGTGTGCAAACACCGTTCAGATGCCCTCTTCTCCCTTTTGCCACAGAAAGAAAGAGGGTAATTCGGAAGTTAGTCAAGGCTGCTCATCAGCTGCTTGTCTGAAGTGCTTAAAGTTGCAATAAAATGTCTGACTTTTATAACTGAGGACTTCAATAAGTCAGACCTCTGTGATGGTTGGAATAGTATTTTGGAGGTTTGAGGTTTTGTTTTTTCCATTAAATTGGGGAAAATAACACAACGGGCAGGAAAAGGTTCTAGGGGGAAAATCAAACAGGAAGGCTTGGGCTGTGGCATGCAAGTGACAGCACACAATGTCCTCTCACCTCCCCAGCCGGTCGCCGATCCACCCCACGGTGAAGGAGGAGACCATGCCACCGATGGCGAACACAGAGACGGAGAGGGACCAGTACATGGTGAGGATGAGGTGCGGGGAGGTGGCCAGGTCCTCGCTGGTGTCAGCCGGGGGTGCCAGCGTGCCCTTGGTGCCATCCCAGGGCTCCGTGACAGGGACAGTGCCATCCTCCCCAGAGGTGTTGCTGGCATATCTGTCCAGGGGGGCGATGCCCAGCACACGCCCGTAGTGGGCTTCTATCACCTGTGACCGGCAGAGAGGAAAAAAGCCATCAGCTCAAATCTATAACCACCCCCAACCCCTGTTTTGGGGTTTTTTTCTGTCAGCAGAAAAAAAGGCTTTTCATCACAGGCTCTGCAGGGGTGAAATCTTGAGGTCCCCCACAGCTCCCCAGCACCCAGACCCCCAGTGGGGAGGGACCACGAGGGCAGGCGGAGAGCATTCCCCCTCATCCAACGCCTTCTCCCGGGGACGGGGTGAGCGTGGTGTCCGGATTCGGTGCCCACGGAAAGGTGCCGTCCCTCGGTCTGGGCTCAGGGACCGTGTTGCAGTGGGGACGGCAGCTGCTTTGGCTGTGGGGGGGTGGCAGCGGGGGGGCCTTGCTGTTTTCTCACCCCGCTGCCTTATCCCGGGGGCTTTGTACTGCGGGAGGCAGCACCTGGGGAAGGTCCCTTCTGCAAGGGACAAACCAGCCCTGGCTGCCCTGAAGCCCTCGTCCCTTGGCCGTGTGTGGCCTGGGGGGCTCAGCTTACCTTCTGGGGCGCGTTAATGACACCCAGGCAGTAGCCGTACTGGAAGAAGCCCAACACCGCAGTGAAGACGGAGAGGACCAGCGTTCCCGTGAGGTGCTGGGGGAGGAAGCAGAGAACAGCCTCAGCCTGCTGTCCTAGCCCTGCCCAAACCCGGGGGGTTGCACCCCATCCCTGTCCCAGGGGACCCTGCTGCCCGGGACAGGGGCACCCAGGGATGCTGCTGCAGCAGCACAGGCGCTTTGGCTGGCTCTGAAGGAGAAGGCAAAGCCCCTGGGGATGGGCAGGATCAGGCCCCCGGGAGAGAGTTGCGTTTCCCCACAAAAAACCCCCCGTGCCGGGGCTCTCCTCGCTGCTCTGCCTGTCTTCATCCCAGTGCGGGTGGTGAGCGGGAGCTCTGCCCGGCACGGCAGCGCGGCAACCTGCCCTGTCCCATCCCCAGCAGACAGGCAGCACCGCCGCTGAAGCAGAACAGCTAGGAAAAAATGACCCAATTGGTCTTTTTCAGCAGTGCTGTTTCAAGTATTATTTCCTCCCATCACAGTTAAAATTATCTGATGAGCTGACGGAGCCCTTAAAAATAAAAAATAATCCCTTGACCCCTTTTCCCCTGTGCTCAGTGCGCACACATCAAAGAGTGATTAATTAAGGGAGGGGATTTTTTTTTGTTGGTTTTAGTCTTGGCAAGCAATAAATAGCGTTGCTCAGTGCTGGGCTCCCACAGAAATTCTAGTGCAAAAATACCACCAAGCCATAGTTACCTTCTCTTCTCGCATTTTGCTTTTCTTGTCCATCCTGCAGCTCCTCTCCTGTCCTCCCAGGAGTGGGCACTGTCCTGGGCTGCAGAGCGAGGTGGGAACTTGGGCAGGGAAGGAGGAACAGTGAAGCTGGGATGGAGGCAGCAAAACTGGCTGGCTGGTGCGCCGAGAGATGGGACTATATCAGCTCTGGAGTTAATGAGAAACCCAAGCCTTACTTGCGTTATCTGGCCAACACTCAGCTCAGAGCAGCCACTACCAATCCCCGCATTTGGGGGGACAAACGGAACAACAGGAGACCAGCAAAGGTGTAGAGCGGACCTGGGAAATCCAAATAATCCAGCTGAAAGGCTGCTTTGGGGTTGTCCCTCAGTTGAACAGTCCGCAATGTGACATGCCAGGGAGTTGGGAATGTGCTACAGCCTGTTTTGAGATGTTCAACACCTTTCTTGCCTCCTGTGCTGGGTTCATGTGCTACATTACAAACCTCTTGCTGAATTTGCAAGAAGAAACCTTTCCAACCTATGTAGCAAAGAAGCTAGCAAATGACTAAGAGTGTTTTATTTAGGTAGCACTTGGCACCTGCACACAAAATATATTTTTGTGTGTGTATAACACACGCAGCCAAACATATATAAATACAGATGCCTACAGGTCTCTCCTTCTCTGTGTACACACATACCTGCACGCACACAGCCCCCTCAACACGTGGCTGTGATGCTAGCGCACACCTGTACGTGCGCGTCCCGGGCGTTCCGAGGAGACCAGGCTGGATGTATACGTGGAGATACAACACAGCAAAATTACCCGAGTATTACAATAACACGCATTTTTTGTTAAAAAGCCCACAATGGTGTGAACGCTGAGTCTTTCAGCACCACCAGCTGATGGCCACGCTGTCAAATACTGCCGATACCAGCAAATATTGCCGATGCTGCCACATACTGCTGATGCTGACAAATACCGCAGCCCTTTGGCTTGGGCTCACACGGTAGCCATGAACTTTGCACACCTGCAGAAGCTGGTCTGAGCTTGTCTCGCTTGGGCTTTGCTGTCCTTGACATCATCAGTGACAGGAGCTGCATGGCCAGGGCGGGTGGTGGCACCCCCTAGCAGACACGCCAAAGTCTGAATCAGCCGAGAAGGTGATTAATGCTGATTACCTTCCAGATATGCCTCTGATGGGACCCAGCAGCCAAGTTATGGAGATTCATTGGATGATGCTCTCAGTCAGCCAGGCTTCACATGGACACAAAATGTACTTTCTACAGAGGAAGAGGAAAGAGAGAAAAAAGAAAAAGATGAGCAAGACTGCTAATCTTTGCACTGGTTTCCTCCAGTAAAGTAAAACTTTAACTGGAGGAAAAAAGTTTTTTGCATTAACACAGGCATTGATTCCAGCCTTTGGTATCCCAGGTTTCCAGGGAAGTCCACAGCACCTGCATTCTCCATGGGCTGACGTAGCTGCAAGGGGGAGGGCTCCGAGGCTGAGCTTTTTGAAGTTTTTCCCCAATATTTGTCCTTCCAGCTGAGGTCTTTGACCCATCGCGTTTGTTTGCTTGCTGTGTGTGGATACCCAGGCATTTACAAGCACCGCTTCTTTGCGCCGTGGTTAAATGCCTCCACGCGAGGGGCTGGCAGGATTAAGCAATTAACAGGCTGCTCAAGTTTCATTCAGGAAAAAAAAAAACCCAAAAAATAAGAGACCCCTGACCCAGCATCCCAAACCGAAACCCTCAGGCATTGCGAAACTCCTGGCCAGGACCAACGTTCCCCACCGGGATCCCCGTCCCGTCACGGGTACCTGGGTGAGGGAGGAAGGTGCTTTTCCCTCCCACTTTTCCCAGCCCACTGGAGGCGGTTTGAGGGGACAAAGGCCAGCTACATACCGAAAGGAGAGAGCAGGGTGGCCTTTCCCTGACTTGTAGCCTGCCGTGTCCTCCCCACTGTGGCTTACGGAGCAGAGCCCTCCCTCAATCTGGCTTCCCAGGGAGGGGGTGCGGAGCAGCTGGGGCAGCAGCAGGGAAGCAGGGTGAGCATCAGTCACCTCCCCAGAAGCAGCCTGGCGACTTCCCTGGAAATCTGGGATACCAAAGGCTGGAAGCCCCGTGGCCACCAGCCTCCCTCGGCCAGGTCTGCTGGCAAAAGGCATGAAGTTATCCCGGGGCTCTCCCGTCGCTTCCCAGCCCCTCTTGCCCTCCCTGCGGGGCTGGGTGCTGCCGGCTGGTGCCGGGGGCTGCCTTGCCTCTTGTGCAGAGCCCCCAGGTGATGCCTGCTGGGCTGCCATGCACTCCTCCAGAACTCTGCCCCCCTGGGGAGTTGCAGCAGGGATTTAGCTCACCGTGACACTCACGGATTCGAGCCCCTGCGTTTTTCTGAGTGGGTTTGGGTGAGGATATGCCGGTTAGAGGAGGCCAGCTCAGGGCTGGTCCCGAGGCTTAGGGATGGGAACGGTCGGTGCGTAAATCCGCCTTCCGCTGCAGTCCATTCCCACAGGGGTTCTCAGAGCATCACGCCTCGACTGTTCGCTTGGAAAACTGAAGCACAACGCTCCCACTAGAGCACCGTGGCCAACTCCACCAGGATGAACGACCAGTCCATCCGATCTCTTGCATGTTTGAGGGCTGGCTGTGGGACTGCAGGGTGCAGACAGTGACACAGCACAGTGCTGGAGCAATTCCAGCCCGTGCCATGGCCGACGAGCCTTGCCACGCAGCAGCCAAGTGATTTGACCAAGGGCACAGAGACCAAAAGGGCAAAGGGGAGATGGCGGCTGGTTCACAGGCATCTTCCCTGTGCAGCCAGCCCTGTCATCCCCATCCTCACTTGGGAGCTCGCCAGCCTGCAGCTTGTTTGTACTTTCTCCTGGCCACATTCAGCTGATCTTTGAGGGCAGCGGGACCGTGTGTGCTTCATGCGGCTTGTGCCCACCGGGCTTTCCTTGCCAAAGCAGAGCCGCTCAGCCGGATGGAGTCACCCCGCAGTTATTTGGGGAACGCGGTGTGGTGCGGAGGTGAAACAGGCGAGATGACAAAGGTGGGTCTCCATGCATGCGGCTGAGCGCTGCCGTGGGTCCAGGTGACCCCAGCCCGAGGGCATCACTGCCATTCCCAGGTAAAGCACAGCAGAAATTCCTGTGTCGCTCTTTCCAGGGCAGCGGCACGTGCCGCACCCCTGCTGGTGCTTTGGCCAGTGCCGTAGGGTTTTTTGGCTTTTCTCCAGGGCTCCTGGCAAGAAGCTGCTCCAAATTGTTCTCCTCTCTTCACATTGCTCGCAGAGCATGCGAAATACGTAAAAGCCAGGAATCCTAAACAGCATCCAACCCTTGAACCCTGGGCGACTGCACCTTATAGTGTGAATCTTAACATTCTGTGATGGGCATCATTTACATTATTTGCAAACAGCAGTGCTGTTATTGCATTATTGCTAATGTTATTTATTAATAACATGTACATAATGCTACTGTCATGCAAAATTGCCATTATTATTGCCTACCGTATGTCATGTCTACTATAATTGGTGCCAAATCTAATATTGTGTGATAAAAGCAGGGGGTTAAAGTTTATGGTCAGCTGTTGCTTTTGAACAACTGAACATGCTGTCACATCAGTGGAACTAATTTAAAGACTCCGTAAGGAGAGTGAGGCTTTCTCCGTGGCTGGAGTCATTTGCACACCCGTTTTATTGCCTTTGGGTCATCCAGAGGCAGCCTTGATGTTAAAAAAAAAAAAAAAAAAAGGGGGGGGGGGGAAAAGAAAACATAAACCAAAACAGAAAGGAAAAAAAAGGAGGATCTGGACTGCAAGGCTGTGCCTCTAGGGAGAAGCAGGCTGATGAGGCACATCACAGGCTGGCACAAAAAGAACCTGGTATATGTTTGTTTTTTCTCTCTATATGCACAGCAGCTGGGCCAGGCAGCAGTGCTGCGGCCACGCACGGGACAGGGGCTTCAGGCTGACAAAACACATTTGAGAGGGAGAATTCGGCGCATTTACAGCACAGTTGTAAAGATATCGGTGTGTGTTGGCCTTGTACCCTGCCAGCAAAAACTAGTGGCGTTCAACGAGGGGAGCTCAATGGCCCTTCCCGCCCCCCCCCACCCCCAGCTCTGGGTGGTGCAGCATCTCCCAGACAAGAAAAACTGGGAAGCGAACCCGGCAAACCTCTTCCGCGGCACGTCGCCACAGCCGAGGTGGGAAGCGGCAGCTCTGCAGCGCTGCGCAGGGCAGGAACCGGGTGCCGCAGGGGCGCAGCGGTTGCGACAGGCACCCGATGCCTCGAACTGTGTTCCTTATTGCTGAGAATATAGAATCATAGAATCACAAAATGGTTTGGGTTGGAAGGGACCTTGCAGATCATCGAGTTCCAACCCCCCTGCCATGGGCAGGGACACCTCCCACTAGACCAGGTTGCCCAAGGCCACATCCAGCCTGGCCTTGAACATCTCCAGGTGATGGGACCTCAACAACCTCTGGGCAACCTGTACCAGTGCCTCACCACCCTCACAGTAACAAATTTCTTCCTAATGTTTAATCCAAACCTGCCCTCTTCCAGTTTAAAGCCATTCCCTCTTGTCCTATCACTACATGCCCTAGTAAAAAGTCCTTCCCCTGCTCTCCTGTGGGCCCCTGTAGGTACTGGAAGGCCGCAATAAGATCTCCCTGGAGCCTTCTCTTCTCCGGGCTGAACAGCCCCAACTCTTTCAGCCTCTCCTCATAGGAGAGGTGCTCCAGCCCTTGGACCATCCTCATGGCTCCCCTCTGGACATGCTCCAGCAGGTCCATGTCCTTCTTATGCTGGGGACTCCAGAGCTGGATGCAGTACTCCAGGCGGAGTAGAGGGGCAGAATCACCTCCCTGGACCTCCTCAGAGCAGCCATGCCCCCAGCTGGGTGGTTTATCATCCCGGGCGCGGGCACGGGGCCGTATGGAGGTCCACCCCACACCTTCAGGAAGAGGCAGATCCAGTCCCCGCTGCCGCTCACTGCCGGCCTCGGTGACGCCCACGTTGGTCCCCGTTACGTAGCACCACTGCACAGATTGCTGCAAGGGACCTGCGCAGGCTCGGCTCAAGACAAGGAATTACAGCACAACTTCCACCATTTCCAACAACCAGCCCAGCTCTGGGGCCAGCGTTACCTCAAGCATCCCCTTTCTGTCCCAAAAATCCATAACGTGATCAACCCCAAAACCACCTCACAACAAGAAAAAAGCCATTTGATAATCGCCATCTGAAACAGGTTTGAAAACACATTCAGTTCCCATGAGTAGCTGCTACAGCCTTACCTTGGAGCATCCTTTTCCTTGGGAATGGTACCCAGCATCTCCCTGGTGTCCGCAGCATGCTGAGGGTGATCCCGCAGCCGAGCACGGCCTCGCACCAGCTCTGGAACTTTGCTTTCATTTACCATGGAGGGTACAACTTGGCCCGGAAATTCATGCAATATTTCTCAGCAACTCTGTAAATAACTGAATCTGCGACAGGCTCGGGACTCCTGCACGCCCAGACATTATTTCTCTTTTTCCTCCTGCAGCACTGCTCAGCTGAACAAGTATGTTTCTTTTCCCAGGTAAAAACTCCCAGAAAGGGGGTTTTTAAAGAAGCCCAAGTTCTATTTCTTTAAACACTAAAATTAAGTAGTTTCTGATAGCATTGATCAACCACAAGCCTACTTCACTTATAACAAAAGACAAACAAATCAAAGCTAGGAATATTTGGAGGGGAACCCATGTCTTCAGAATAATCATGGGTTGATTTGGTAGAGGAGCAGAAGTTTTCAGGTGGTGACGGTCCGTCGTGACATCTCTCGGCTGCTGCCCGGCGGCGAGCAGCATCACAGGGGACACATCCCCGTCCCCCCGCACTCATCCTGCCCAAACCTGCCGCTTTCCTCAGCCCCTCCAGGCAAGGGGAATCAGAGCCCTGAAAAGCCACTTTTCCTCCGTGACCTGCTAACTGTTAACGCCCCAGGTTTTATTTACAAAAATGTAAAAGGCATGGCTTAATGTTGGAAGTTTTGTGTTTTATTGTGTTGGCACCAGAAATGCATTTGCTCTATGGTATGTTCCATGTACACACTCCGTAGACAAGACTGCATCAATATTGGCTTCTTACGTTTTTTGTTTCAAATGACTGTATGGTTTTAAAGAATACATTCACAAACTACCTTATGTTTAAACACAACGACTCCCTTCTATTTCGTCACTGTACCCAAAAACTCACAATAGAAAAAACCCCAAACCATCCAAAGCTGTGTATTTGTCACTTCAAGGGGGACAAAAAAAAATAATATCAGTTTGCAACATAATAAAAAGCTCAGGGCTTTATTTTATTTATATTTTAACCACAGGGAAAACAAAGAGCTGGCGGCGATCAGTGTCTTCTGTGATGGGACTTGTACGGGGTTGTAATTCCAGCACTGGGGTGTTATGGCCATCAGGACATTCTGCAGGGTGCTGCGGTGTGGGGCTGCACCGCATCAGTGGGAGGCTGCCCAGTGCCCAGTGGGTGAAGAAGACACCTGCAAAGCACCCCTTGCCCACGCTCCTCTGGAGGCTGTGCCGTGCCGGGAGTCCCACCGCAGGCAATCCCTGCCGGTGCCGATGCCGATGCCAAAGGGGGATGCCCTTCCCGCGGGATGCTTCGGGCGAGGGTGGCCCGTCCCATCCCATCCCCACCGCCCCGCATCATCTCTTACCCTCCATAAAGATTCAAGTTTGACCAAGTCCTGTTGATTTAATCATTTTTTAATAAAGCCATCGTTACTGAGTACACCAAGATTGCCAGTTAAGCTCTCTATATGTCGCTGGAGGTAACAGCGCTGTGATTGACAGCGGAACGGAAAAAAAAAAAAAAAATTAAAAAATAAACCAAACCAAAAAACAAACCCCAACCGAAACGAGGTAGGTTAAAACCAGCAACACAGACCTTGTTATGCGACACCCCAACACCACAGGCGGCCATGCTTGCAGCTACTGAGAAAGAAAACCCCAGATACGCACCAAAAACGGAAATCAACTGAGCAGAGTTTATAAGGACACGATTCAACCTGAACTAAACACACACACACGGTTCGGCACAGATGTTGTCTTTCACTGTATGTTGGGTAATTCCTAGGGAGCAGAGGGGGCGGAAAACGAGTAGAGATTCAGAACCTTGGCCGAAGAAACCACACACATATATAATTTTTTTTTAAGCTCTTTACAAGCCCAATCCAGCAACGAAGGGAATGGACACAGCTCGTTTCGTCACCCCTGTCCCCACCTGGGCTGCCTCTGCACGCCAGCGCCCGGCTCCGGGCTCGGGGGGAAGATGAGCGCCCGCAGCTCACGCTGGCTTTGGCATTGGGGTCCGGCACCCGCGGCATCCCGGGAGCCGTCTGCGGCCACAAATCCCGCCTCGAGGGCGAGCGCGGGGCTCCTCTGACCCCTCCGCCGACCTCTCCTCCTCCGATCCCCTGTCCTGGCACCCGCCGCCAAGCCCCGGGGCAGGCGGGCACCTCCGGAGCAACAACAAATGGCACCTCTGTCCCTATCAAGACACACCATTATGTGAAGATCCATATAGAAATATGGATTGACAGACTTGACAAAAATGGTAGCTGATTTTTATTAGTCTAAGGCTAGTAGTTTAGCCATTTAAAATCCATTTCCCAAAAGAGGGGAAAAAAACCTATTATTTTTTCTCTTCTTTAAAAATCCGTTAAGCTGTTGCTGCCAAAAGCAACATGTAAATGTTGGTGAAGGCAAAAGATTTCTAAAATTACCCAGCTATACGGTTATGGCCTTCATCACAAAGATAAAAGGTACATTTATTGTGCTGTCTCTCACCAGATTTAATTGGTAACTTTACAACATACTATATATTTGATGCTAGCAGGCAGACAGAATTAAAAACAGACTTTTTGACACTGTTTCTTTCCCCGTTCTTACAAAGTAGGGGACAAAGAAAAAGGAAAATAAAAATTAAAATAAAGGAAAACTCATAACCCACTATAACACAGCGTTATCAGGGGACCTCGTGGGGTCCAAGCGCGAAAGTCCATCCCTGCCCGCAGCCCCCGCCCCAGGGCTGATGGCGCCGAGGGAGTGTGGGGAGCGGTGTTCCTCGGGGCCCTCCGCATCTGCCTCTACAGTGTTAGTCCACGTGTTTAATGTCCTTTAAATTAGAAATAATGCCATGGCGGTGAGTGCCAAGTGCTCCTCTGTTACCAGTTCATCATGGAGTTTCTGTTGAGGGTCATGAAAAACACTTGGCTGCTTCCTCCGGATCTCACCGATGCAAAAAATACCTGTTTGGAAGCAAAAAAACCTTATTAGTGACTTTTATTATTATGAGAAAAAGTCTGTTAATTGTCTCGGTGAGTGAGGAAAGCAGGAGCTGCCTCACACCCCATGGCTTCCTCTGCCTAAACCTCCCTCCCTGCTCATTTTCTGCATTTTACGCAGACCCATTATTGCCCCGTTCTCAGTTTTTTGCGGAGCTCAGGGGCCAGAGCTAACGCACACAAGACTCAGATCAAATCAAACCACTATATTAGTAAATACAGTAATAAAACCTCCCTTGCTATCACTACCAAGGAGAGCAAGGTTTGGAACGCCTTAAAAATACCAAGTTTATCACATTCTGCTGCTACAGCATCGCTTATTATGCAATATTAATAAGGCTGCTGTTAGTGGCTGGGATCTCGCTAAACGTTAACCATTTGGGTCAATACCTGCCTCGGTTTGAAATGGTTGTCTTTGGAAAAGTTAGCGCTGGTATTTGAGCTGTTCCTGAAAGCAACGCTCAGGAAAAGGGCTTTCCTGCAACATGCTCACAGCACAGAAACGTATCAGGACTCTGGATGGAGAATATAATTTCTGGTGCTTCTGTCGGGATCCACCAGCACTTGACCCCCGTGGAAGTCTTAAAAATAAGTTGTAATTTGCAAATATCGAAGGGAACAACCTAAAGCCTCTGCCTTTAAAATTTTTCAAAAAAAAAATTACTCAACCTTCACATGGCTTTCATTGTTGACCATTTCTCCACAAAGAGAGACATCTGTATTTAGTATTTGAAAACCACCAGTGATCAGTTGGTTCCAGTGTGTTAGAAAGAGTGGGGTTTTTTTTCCCCTCCCAGTTTCTTAGAAAAGGAAAGAAAATCAATAGGAGCAAACCAGAAGAATAACCCTTTAAAACAACAGTATCAAACCTGCAGAGTCAAGTACGCAAAAGTTAGAAAAAAGCGAACTAGGGGTATGTGGGCAACTTAAATTCAGTTTCTTGGGCAGCTTCCCATGATACACTCAATTGCTGGGTTAGGATACACTTATCTGCAGAGCTCCAGCCTAACTCCACGCAACAGGTAGGGCAATGCTCGACTCGTGAGCAGCTGTTCAATAAACTGGTCGTGGCCTGAAATCTTATTTATTGCACGTTATTAAACCCTGCTCTGGGGACAGAGCAATCAGTTTCTTCACGTGTTTCGTCATCATGCTCGTTACAAAAGAACTCCCTGCTGCATGGTCCCGATTTATCTTGATGAAACCTTGGCATTCAACCATCTCTTCCACGCAAATAGTCTTTTTCCTCCAGCAGTTTCTCCTTTCCTCATTCCCTGCATTCCTTGACTCCATCAGCAACACTCATGGCAGGGGTCTTCTACATGACAGCCACATTCCCCAGGCAACGCCGGTGCCCCTCCAGAGCTCTATTTATCAATGCTGTCCACAGAAAAAGATGAGTCTCCGAAGAGAAAATAGTTTACGCTGCATCAAAATGGTTCTGCACCAGAGCTCAAATGAGGGTCACTTACACATCCTTACTGCTATCATTTCCCAACTTCTGCAGAGTTGACTTGGCAGCCTCAAGATGCAAGACCTGGGAGAAAGTCAAGCCAAGTCAAGGCAGATCTCAGCTAGAGACATCGAAGAGATCTTGTAGATCCCACCACAGGCCGAGGTCTGCATCCACCGGAGAGAACTGGGAGTGGGTTTATGAACATTGCTTATTAAACAGGACCTTCAGATTAATTATTAACCTCGAGACAAACCAGAATTGAAGTCTAAAAGTAGCTGGCCGTGGCTTAAAGCATGGATACAAGCTTTGAAGTGGACTTACCTTATCATTTCTTTCACACAGAAACTTTAACCTTTGAGCTCGCTTGTGCATAAATACTCCATCCAAATGTCCCGTCTCCACTGACCGGATTTCAATAGCTTTCTCTCCCCAGCCCATTATTTGATTGGAATGAATGTAGGCTGTCAAAAGGAAGCGTGTGGTTACAAGTTGAGGTAAGCATTATGCAACAGGCAAACAGGCTCCCATCAGCTGTCATTCAAAGCCTCTGCAGGTCACCGGCAGAGCTCAGACTGCTGGAGGCACTGGCGGCCAGGCATGCGCCCGCAGGTAAAACAGCCTCTACACAGCACTTCCCACCCAGAAATTGCTGAGTAATCTAAACAGAAGTATCCCTTCTCCCCGATTTCTGCGGGTGAGGAGCTGGGCAGTGCACGGGTCGTGCAGCTGAGCAACAGCAGAGCAACCCAGGGTGCTCCCAGCTCCGCACCCAGCCCCTCTCCCACTCAACACACTACCCCACCAGTACAACAGCTTATATTATCTCACACTTGAGATGAACCAGAGCTCAAACCTTCAAGAAGTCACTTGCTTTTCTTGCGTAGAACCAAACTGTAGAAATTTAGCAATTGCACCTCTTACCTGAGAGAAATCTCCTTTGATAAACACAAAGCCAAATGACTCCACCTCAGCATCCTCGACTCCTCATCTTACTTGTCATTTGTATTTTATGGAGGTGAAGAGGAAGGGTTGACCTACCCACGGAAGTAGGCATTTCTCCCCACTGGAGCACCACATCTTTAGTTATCCGTCCGTAGGTGTTCACATATACGCCTTCATCCTCATAGCACACAAGCATCTCCATCCCGTCTGTTTTAGGCAGGATGACAATGGCGTGAGGAGTAATATTGCCCTGAATCTGCAGTTAATAGAGACCCTAAAAGTCAGAATTACATTGAATGGGGGAAGGGAGCAGAGCCTTAGAAAAGCAAAACCCCAAACCAACCCAAGAACAAGCCCCTCCCTCGATTCAACAAACAGGCATTGGCTTTCAGAGATAAGCTTGATGGGGAATAAACTGTCATGTTTACCCTGCCATCAAAGCTGTCTGATACGTCAAGGATAAACAGGTTCAGCAATTAGAGAGAGATCACAACATATACGCCCCCGAGACTGATGGCTGACACTTTGCTGTAACACAAACCAGGGACTGCTGACTGATGAATCCATCTCCTATTCAAATTAAGGCAAATAAACCCAGAATATTACAGGTAGCCCTACGGAGGAAATACTCCCATTTTTAGCAATCAGGCTCTAGCTCCAAGGGCAGTTACAGTGACTTTCCACCCACATCTGCCCTTCCATAGCTAAAACAACACAAAACCATCCTAAATTGCTCCAGTATTTCTCCTTATGCTTCTTGCCAGCTCTTGCAGAGGAGGTTCTGAAGATTCAGCAATTTCTGGATTTGATTAGTGACAGTTTCTCCTAGTCCAGTTTCTCATGCTGCTTGGGCCAACAGCATGGATGGAGCTTAAGTGAGCCCATGAGAAAATCCATACCTACAGTAATTTTTGTAGCGCTGGTTCTCTCTTGAAATAGCTGATGGACCTGAGAGAGGTGCTGTGGTGTCTCTGCTCTCAGGGGGTTTCGGAGTTCTGAGCAGCAGGGCTTACTGAGATCTGGGCTACCCTAATCCTACAACCTTCACTTGGGTAAACTGTGCTGCCACAGCAGGAACAAGTGTTGGGGAGCACATCTGGGTCACCACGCAATGGGGCAGCGCACTGGGCATCCGGCTCTTGGTGGGTCTATGTCGTCCAACAACCAAGAACCTGGTTTCGTGGTATCTTGCCCTACAGAGAGCTCCGTTACTGCTCCACGCAGTGTACAGACAGATTCTCCTTTCTTTGGACGTGCCAACCTGACTGCTTGGGCATGAGGACACATATAGCCTGTGCCAATCATGAAGTATGTGATACCTCCGCGTCCTCTTTAAGTGAGTATCGATGAGGGCGGCACCAGAGAATGTCATAGCCAAGGCAAGATGTCACCATTTCTGAGCCACCAAGGGCCCATCCAAACCTTGCTGGTGACCCGCGTTAGTCAGGCGGCAGCACTCCCCCGTGTACTCACGTGAGATGGTATATAGATATCATAAGAATTCCCAGAATCTACGTCAATCACATGGAAACCAGTGTGTGATCCAAAGATAACCTTGAGTCTCTGACCCTCTTCTACAGTGAGATCCACGAGCAACGGCTTGTGCTGGAGATCTGCAAAAGACTTTTATAATCCCTTCAGTGAGCATCGCGGAGAGCCAGCAAATCCCCATAGCAGCAGCCTGATACGGTTTTGAAATCGTATTTGTTTGCCTGTTTTTCCCACTAAACGTGTGGTTATTTATACTCCCGTCTCTCTGTTCCTACGTGAGGTGCCTCAGAGGGTAGTACCCACTCGCTCCAGCCATCCCAGCAGATAAGCGCTCAGCCTGGCCAAGCACAGCTCTTTTCCCCCAGGAGCCCGAGGCCAGCCCAAGGATTTGGTCTCTAAAGGAAGGTGATGGCTCAATTTTTGATGAGCAGCATTCATCCAGCACACAGGGACCCCCCGGTGCCGGTGCTGCTCTGGGTACCAAGACCAAAGTCTGGAGAGAGCCGTGCCCATCACCTCCCCTCTCGGCAGGGATCACGCTCCGGTCTGGGCAGCTGAAATGAGTCAGATTACCAAAAACCTACTTATCCCTGTTCAATCTAACCTGCTGGATGCAGGCCGGGACCATCTCCCTGGCATGGACCGATCCAGGACAGAGTATCTCTCCATGGCTTAGGTCTTTGGCAGGAGGGTGAAAATACCCCCATGGAGAGAAAAGGGCTCCTGGGTTTCTGTGCAAGGACCACTCTGACTCTTCCTGACGTGGAAAATCAGCGGGTGGTATTCCCCACCATCCCGACAGATCCCTGCCTACAGGACAAGGGAATGATGCTCAGCACCCCCACGCTGGAGAAGCAGCACCGGGAGCACTAACCAGCATCCTCACCAGAGCCCGCAGAGCCTGGATCCCAGGCTATTTTCATGCTGCTGAGCTCTCCATGTCCCTAAGCCCGTTTATTCTGGCTTTTGTACAGAAAAAGCAAATGTGACCTAATACTGAATAAGCCCATTTGTGCTGGAAGGATGCAAAATGAGATTACTCAGCATGAATGTCTCCAGAAGGCACTGCGCCTTGTGACTTGTCTCTGCACAGAGCTTAGGATGAAAAGTGCGTTAAAGTACTAAGTACAAAATACCCGTTGGCAGGTTATAGAGGAGACAGGTCTCACTGAAGGAAACTGAGGTGGATGAAAAGCGAGAGAAAAAAAGACAGAAAGAACAGGCCATTCTCCTGGACTTTCTGTCTTGAAACAGAATTCACATTGCAGAAGGAGAGAGGACCTTGCAAAATAAAAATGGAAAACAATGCCAACCTGTTGTCATTCTGTATGTGAAAAATGACTCAGAGATTAAAAAAAAACAAACAAAAAACCGGCACAAAAAACACCCCACTAAAAACCCCAACTCAATTTTACTCGTGTACATTCGTCAGCTTTCTGCAAACTTCCTAAGTAAAGCCTCCAACATAAGCTTATATCAACTCTTAATTGCTGGCCATAAGCAGAATGTATCCCATCTCTTCAGCCAGAATGTATCCCATTTCCGATGCCTGCCAGGCATTCCATGGAGCTCAGCTACATAAGCAAGATGTTTTTCTGGTCTGCATGGTACAGAAATATACATAGTGCAGTAAAATGTACAATTAGAGAGTGTATTTTGGTTAAAAGATAAACATACCTTAAATGCCATAAACTTGTGATATGGTTTAGGAGCCCAAGCGTAGATCTCTACAGCATTCTTTAAGGCAATCACCAAGAACTTGATTCTTTCATATTTCACTAAAATGAAAATAAAAACCGACTTTAAAAAACATTCACTTGCTTTCCAACAAAACTGAACAACTCATTCCCAGGAAGAGCTTCTCAGGCTGCCTCTCTCCGTTCTCATTTGGTAACGTGTCCACCTAATAGATATAGATGAATACCAAATATATCTGTGCCTATGGGCTACCCCTACTTTTAAGACAAATTGTCAGGTCAGGTCTAAGACTAGAGAACAAGGTGGCACCTCTTCAGACTTCTTTTTTCCAGAGAGACCACTCACCGACTTTGTAGTGGATGCATCCCTCCAGGTCCCCGACCGTGATCCAGCCCTGCTTCTTCTCCACTTCAGGGTCGTTGTGTAAAATCCTGTTTCTCAGCCAGGAGAGATAGTACACGCGCAGCTTGTTCTTCTTCCCTGTTGGCAAAGGAAACGCCTCTGTCAGGGCAGCACACGTGTGCTTACTTTCACTCAAAAGTTGATAAAATTAAAGTTTCTTTCATTATGAACTTGAAAATGGTAATTTAGTTGGTGGTTTGGTTTTTTTTTCCTCTTGGGAAAAAACATATGGAAAGCGGAGGCCAGACCTCCGTCTCCTAGACTGCAGGTGGATGCTAGCAGAGCTGGGCTCCCGCTTCCCGCAGGCTGGAAACCTTCCTTTTCCTATAAATCCGTGTTCGTGGAGAGATGGTCGGGCACAGCAGGGCTGTGACCCCAGCTCTCTCACAGCTCAGGGGTTACCCAACCACTCAACTACCTGTTTCTTTTCCTCTCTTCTCCTTCATACAACATTAATCCCACCCTGGAGCTGAGACAGGAGCTGCTATTTGCTGATAAGCCTGGTGCCAGGCTCTGCAATGCTGAGGGGCTGCCAAATTTCTGCGCGCCTCTTGGATGGCTGCGGTCTGGCTGTAAACCTCCCTGCTGCTGCAAAGCCCCCGCTGCAGGGACAGGACACAGCCTGCACCGAGGCTGTTGGGAGAGGACCCAAACCATAAACCAGGGACTCTGTCTGCTTGGGGGGTTCCAACAAGTCCCCAGGGCTTGTCCTCAGTGCCAGCTCAGGGGCTGGTGCTCCCTGGGGAGCATCTTAGGGGATGCATCTGGGGAGCATCTTAGAATCACAGAATGGTTTGGGTTGGAAGGGACCTTGAAGACCATCCAGTTCCACCCCCCTGCCCTGGGCAGAGACACCTCCCACCAGACCAGGTTGCTCCAAGTCCCGTCCAACCTGGCCTTGAACCTCCAGGGATGGGGCAGCCACAGCTTCTCTGGGCAACCTGGGCCAGGGTCTCACCACCCTCACGGCCAACAATTTCTTCCTGAGATCTAATCTAAATCTCCCCTCTTCCAGTTTAAAGCCATCACCCCTTGTCCTATTGCTACATGCCTTTGTAAAAAGTCCCTCTCCAGCTTTCCTGTAGCGCCTTTTAGATACTGGAAGGGGCTCTTGGAGCCTTCTCTTCTCCAGGCTGAACAACCCCAACTCTTCCACCCCTTCTTCCTACAGCTGTACCCCCAAAACCACAGGGGAGCTGCCGAGCCAGGTAAATGATGAAGCAGCATTTTTATTTTTTTACCTTTTTCTTTTTTTTTTTTTTTTTAAGAGCCCTATCTGAATGGAGGGAGCACGAATTTGCTGGCAAATGCAGGATGGGCCGGGGGTGTGTGTGCTGAACAACGTGAAGGCAAACAGAAGGATGGTATCAGGCAGTTTTCCTAATGGGCTTTTCTCTACTGCCCTCCGTGAGCTCTGCGGGACAGGCATCAGCAGGAGAAGACTCTGCCCTGGCTCCACCGCTCCTGTGCTTCATGGGGCTGCTCTGCAGGGAGGGTGCTGGGTGCTTTCCTGGGAGCCTGGACTACAGAGCTTTTGCTTTTTTTTTGGCCAGAAATCACCCATAAGCCCGATTTCGTAGAATCATAGAATGACTTGGGTTGGAAGAGACCTTCAAGATCATCGAGTCCAACCGTAAACCTACACTGCCAAAACCACCCCTAACCCATGTCCCTCAGCACCACGTCCACCTGTCTTTTAAATACCTCCAGGGATGGCGATTCCACCACCTCCCTGGGCAGCCTGTTCCAATGCTTGAGAACCCTTTCGGTAAAGAAGTTTTTTCCTAATATCCAACCTAAACCTCCCCTGGCACAACTTGAGGCCATTTCCTCTTGTCCTATCGCTTGTTACTTGGGAGAAGAGATCGACCCCCACCTCGCTATAGCCACCTTTCAGCTGGTTGAGAGCTCCAAAGCTTCTGGCTGAACCCAGGGACGGTGACCAGCCCATGGCCCTTGCGATGCTTGGGGCATCCTGAGCACAGCCATGGTTTGAGCTGGAGCCCTAAAGCCATGGTTCACAGCTCCCTCAGCTTGAGCCAAACAGACCCAAAAGCAGAGCTCGCTGCCCCCTCAAGCTACCACCTCCCAGTTCTGCCAGGAACATTTCTCTCACTGCCCCCTCAAGCCTTGCTGGGTCATCTGCCTGGATCCTGCACCTTCTCTTCCCTGCGAAAGGATGACAGGGCTTTGCAGATGAAGCGGAGCCAGCAGGCGATGGGAGCAAATTGCTCTCAGAAGCATTCTTGCAGACCTAACACCTTTGATTCTGGAATAATCCAGCTCCCCTGGGAGCCTCCCTTTGACACCGGTAGGCAGGTTTTGTCTGAGTGGGAACCACTCAAGAATACAGCCAAGAAGGTTAAGGATGGGGTGAGAGCACGAGAGGTGTACCTGATATTGTCACGAGGACGTTAAGACCCTCGAGCACGTCCATCTGTTGAAATCGCCGTCTGTTGATCAGGTTGTAGACCTTCCCTTGTCCGCTTCGATCCAGCAGCATCAGGCCATTTTCTGTGCCCACCAGCAGATTCACACCTAAGAGGAGAGGGCAATGGGCACCGGGAGCCATAGATGCTGCCACGGAAAACACCTCAAGCTCCTCTCTGCTACCACCGCAAGAGTGACCGATCCCAGCCAAGGCTGTGATCTTGCCATGAACACAGAGTCACTCTTACAGCGCTGGGACTCGGGGACGTTAGCCTTCCCTGGGATGGAGAAGGGGACCACCAGAGGCAGGGGCTTGGTTCTGGGATGACACATTCACGTCTCATCGCCAGCCACGCGCTCTGCGGAGCTTCACCGAGGTCACGGCATGATAAGGGGCTTACCCCATAAAGCAGCACAGAGTATCTCCGAGTTGAAACGCTTCTTGTATTTCCGGATCTCCGGGGTGTCGCTGTGGGGGCGGATGTTGGTGGGGTTGACGTTCACCACCGAGATCTTCCGGGCTTCGTTCAGCTTGGCCTGCTCCTGTCTGAGCAGCTCGCTGGTGAACAGGGCTTGCAGGGAAACACAACAGACAGCGAGGTGTGATGGATTAACTGTATGTGTCTCTACCGTCAGGGTTTTTTCGGAATAAGAAGACAATACTTGGTGTATTTTCTGATGTCATCACCATGTTATGAGCTATTAGTTTGAAGAGGATTTTCTCATGGGTTGGAAGCACCACCAAACCCATGGGCAGGTGATGTTCCCAGACCTCCAGCTCTGGCTACCGAGCTGACCAGCGCTATTCACTGCCCGCTTGCCCACATCCAACCATTTTCAATGACCTCTGAGCAACTGTCAGCTCCCAGTTCTGCCAGGAACATTTCTCCCAGCTGCCCGGGCAGATGAGTGGGTGGATTTCTGCTGTTCCGTTTTCTCCTGGACCCTTCTGGGGCCATTTCACTGGCTGGGGAGAAGTTGGGTGGAAACTGAAAAGCACGAGGATGCAGACACAGGCAATGTTTGGACAAGAGTAAGGGAAATGTAGAAGAGGATCAGTGGGGTTATTCAGTCTCCATGACCTGGTTTCTACAAGGCCCTCCCCTCTCAAACTGGCCCCATTGGCTCCTACCAGTAGCAGATGATTCTTCGTCCTCATCTTCATCTTCATCAGTAGGTGAGGTCTGATACACTCTGGTGTCCACAAAGGGGGTGAAAGAGGTTTTGGTGCTACTTCCCATACCATACTGGAAAATAAACAGCAAAGAGAGAGCTCAGAGCTCAGAAATAACAATAATTTTGTGTGTGCGTGTATATGTAAGACTTTCTCATCGGCAGACTCAGTGCCTACCCCTGCCATGCCCTTTTCAAGCCTTCTATGAACATTTGCTCCTCCTCCCCCATAACTAATGAGGAAAACCACTAAATCGGATTTGTGAGTGTCCACCAGCAACAGAAAAGGCGAGGAGCAGGGCCCGGCTCCGCTCTTGTCTCGCAGGCAGAAGCGCAGCACAGCCATGAGACCGGTTAGCGGAGACGCTGCAGGGCCAGAGGCAAAAGTCAACGCAGGTGAAAACCAACTTGTCTGCATGTAACGTACCTGCCTTAAAAAAACAGGCTCTGGGATGTCGGGCAGGTGACGTTTGTTTGCTCTTCCCACTCTCCCGCCCTGCAGCCGAAGTTGGCAGGGTGGTGCTGGGAGCCCCCGGAAAGCCCCGGCGTGGGGCAGCTGGTACGGACCAGTAACTGTCCAAGTAATTTAGAGCTGGAAAAGGTGGGACTGTTGCTTTCCTTGTGCCAAGCCAAATGCCAACCGAGCAAAGATTTTATTTCAACAGGTCGTGGAAATCCATTTTAGGACCCGTAAAGCACAGGCAGGAGAGCTTGCGCAGCCGTAATACCGCTCTGCTTTTACTGCCCATCATCTGGGGCTTTGCTGGGCTAAGCCCAAAATGTTTACGTCCCTGGGAAAGTGGGAAAAGTCAGCTCTTTAGCAAAATGCCTGTTTTTTGTTCCGTTGAGCTGTTATCACTGGTCCTCACATCTACTGCTGAGGCAGGACCCAGCAATGCCGCTCAGCATGCCTGGCTGCTCCTGTTTCGGGAGGATGTGAAGTGCTGGAGGTGGGGAAGGCTTGGGGTGAGCTGTGCCATGCTGTAGGGAGAGCTTTTGACCAGGAGGTGTTTGAACATGATGATCAGAAGACGACTGATCCCTCGCATTGCTCCATCCCGCCCCCTGCAAGTCTGATCTTCAAAACATCTCACGGGGACGTCACCTGCGGGTCGTAACTTTAAACTGAAATAACTGCTTTAAATTGTCTACAGCATTTCAGGCAGGACTGCAGAAGGGGCCATTTCTAAGCTAACAAAAAAACTTAACCTGAAGGTATCACAGGCCATGCCAGAGCCAATACTTTGCCAAAGGAATGTGGGGAGGAACAGACTGCAACATCACGTTGCTTTCTTTTTGAAGCCATTGCTTTGTAAGGCAGAAAACGAGGATGAGACCTTCTCCCAGGCAAAAGGAAATCCTTGCCTTGGGAGTCAAAGCGACATGATTTTTCCCTGCTTATTGAGCAGCTTATTTTTCCTACTGCAGTATTTACCCAGGATGCGCTTTATGTATGACCTCCACTAAGAGCTGTGACAGCAGGAAAACCCAAGCCACTCTGCAGCAGCACTACTGCTCACATTTTAATTCCTTGGGACATTTCCTTCCCTGAAATAAATCTTCCTCGGCTTTCGTGTCACCAAGTCACCAGAGCCCAGGCTGCTCCCTGTGCCCCACACCGCCACCGCCATGGTGACAACTGCCATGGGGACAAGCCCGTGCTGCGGGAACACGTGCCATGGAGAACCCCACCGCCCTGGCACACCTGTACCAGACCTGGGTTGGGTGGTACCTGTCCTCCAGCGGGGCACAAAAAGGGTTTGGGGCAAAACCCCATGCGGTGTGGGAACACCCTTGTGCCTTGGGACTCTTCGTGGTGGCACTGAGCTGGCTTTGGGGCTGGGGGGTGCCTGGCTGGGTGAGCTGGCCGCCATGCCCCGCGCATCCCGCTTCCCTCCCATCTCCACGTCCCTGACAGCCCGCCTGTTTCCATAGAAACGGGATGGATTTCCAAAAAGTACATGGTAACCGAGAGCCACGGAAAGAGTTAATAGGCTGCGGCAGGGAAGGCTGCGGGAACAGATACCACATTTACATACACAGTAGAGCCATATTTGTGAGCGCATGTAAAATACACTCACTACTTTGTGCTTCTTTCATATCCAAGAAATACACATTTTTTTCCTGCGCTGAATGTCTTTTCCATGAAGCTCCAACTATTCAAGGAGGGGAAAAATTCAGTGTTTAGAGGGATGCTTTCCAGCTGAGCGCCAGGTGCTTTCTTACAAACGCATTACAAAGAATTCATCCCAGTGCACCAAGCATCGCTTTTCTTTGCTCACATACACCTATTCTTCTCCTACAAAGCTGGCATTTTAATCACTTACAACTCCATTATTTAAATATTAAGACCTCATCTTCCTCCAGGTCCTGTTGAACCACCTATAAACCTCCGTGGTGGCCTACAGAGATGGCATCAAGCCACAGGGTGAGGTTGTGCTCGCTCCCTTCTTTTTGCTCGCAGCACCATGAGTCACCCGAAAGCCTGCAAACTAAATCCCCGTTTCCACTCCTGGCTCACTCAACCCTAAAAACGCAGTTTTAGAAATGGAAAAGATCTTCTTGGTTGGTATTCTATAAATGAATATACTGAAACCCAGTCCTTGCCTGCGTTTCAGCAGTCCTAGGATGACCGTGGAGGGTGTTACTTTCAGGATCAGCTCGCTCATCACCACTTTTAAAGGCAACGAGGAAACAGATAAAACTTCGAGGCCGAGTCACACGCCATCTGTTCTTACGTTTTATCGATGCCCAATTCCAAGCAATTTTTATTTTTATACTGCTAGTAAAAGTAAACCATAAAACGAGCATGAGTTCTATGAAAGAGAATAAGATGACAGGACTTCTGATGTATAACCAACAAAATGAAAAGAAAAAAATTAAATAAGATAGCTTATTTAGCACCAAATGGGTTGATTTCTCATGGGAAAACAGAGAACTATGTGCCTGGTTCCCGCCGCTGGTGACAGTAAGCAAGAAACACCAATTCCCTTGTCTTCTGTGACACATCTTGCACTTTCTACGACTTTTTACACCTTATACAACCTTATGTTCAATCGTGCCCCTGTAAAAGAGTTACCAGGGACAAATGTTTTGCCATGACTGGAAACACACAATTTTAAAGATGAGCACGTTTTTACTAGTCTGAAGAACTATCCAGAGTTTTGTTGGCTTTGGTTTTTGCTAACCTTTTGAGTCACGCTATGTATCAGGGGAACCTGGGCCCAATTGAAGAGAACGGCATCACTGTCTCTCATCATTTTCTCATGTTTCCAAGTGCCAAAAAAATTGGGACTTTCACATCAGCTGGCAGCATTCAAGCCATCACCCCCAAGACTCCAGCTGGCCGGCTTGAGAGAAGACCTAATGTACACTTCTACCATCAGCTATAGACCCACGTAGCGATAACCCACCAGATTCCCTTGTATTTCCACTGCACACACCCACGCGGACCAGAAACAAAGAGAGAGAAGAGCAAGAAAAGCCAGTGAGGACAGCAGGAAAGCCCCTTCACGGGGCAGAGATGTTAATACTTGTTTAAAGCGATGCAAAGGAGAAGGAGGAGCCCCCCACCACCTACTTCAGGCACCGAGTCCATGTCCTGCGCATGCGTGGAGACTCGCCCCAGGGCCTCGGTCGGCGTGCCCGCAGGCGAGTGGCTTTGCTGCACCAGGTCAGGGAGATTGATGTGACCTGCAAAGCCATTGCTGGCTGCGTGGCCAGAACGCTTTTTTTCACCAGAGGTCTGCAGAGACACAAGGCATGAGGGAGAAAGAGAAGGGGAGGGGGAAAAAAAGAAGAGAAAAAGAAGAGAAAAATACCCAAACAAAACCAAGTCGTTGCCAGTCCCCCAGTTCCCAGAGCAAGCGCGGGAGAAGGACCCTTTCTCCTGTTTCCATCCCCATGCAATCTGGCAAGCAGCAAACCAACCCACCCCCACCCTCAAAGAAATAAGGACAGGATTAATCACAAAGTCAATACAGAGTAATTAGCCATGTTACAGCGAGAGAAGCCTGATCGTCGTCGTTTTGAGACAAGGAACGTAGGGCAGATTCTGCTCTTGCCGCTATGGGTGCAAACCCCATGGCCAGCTCTTCTCCCCCGCGGCCACTGGCCTTGGTGACAGCAGAATCTGACCCCTCGATCAGCGTTAGCCTTAACGGCTTTGCACAGCTACGGCGGTGAGTAGCCTGACTGCAAATGCCAACACAGCCCCCGTCGCATGTTTCTGTAACCCAAAACAGCAGTGAACAGCGGCAGCATCGGCAGAACATCAGCAGAATGACTGACACCTCCCTCTGCACACAGGGTTCCCAGGGCTTCTGCTCCATCCCCATCTCCTGCAGCAAGGCAGGTGCTGGGAAGTTTCTCCCTCCCCTGCTGATCATTTTGAGATATTTGCCATGTGGGTGCATCCCACCCCCCTGGAGCACATGAAGGAGATCGTTACAGAGACTTGCCCATTTACTGGGATTAGTGGAAAAATGCCTCTCAACAGGCTCACCAAGTTTCTGACCAGTCCTGACAACACTTATTTATCTTTTGATCACTCATTACCATCATCTTCAACCACCTTGTCACCCCCCCAAACGAGCGAAAAGCCCTTTGCCCCAAGCCCACTGACCTCAGGAGTGTCTCCTCTGGTGGCTACGGCGCTGGTGGGGAGGCAAAGCATAAGCACCCAGCATGAGGTGGCAGTTTGGGCTTCTCACCACACTCCCTCCTCCCAAAGGGGTTTGCCAGCTGCTTGTCTCACCCATGGCTTTCAAACCCTTCTGCATCGCTGCTTTCTCAACTGGCGTGGCACGTGTTTTACTCCTGTGATGCTTCACACCAAGCTCATTTGGGCAACGGCTGTTAGAGCAGTGACTTGTTCTCCTGCTCAACCGTGTCACCCTCCCTGCGACAAGGATGCCCAGGCTGTGGGGATCCCTGCTCTGAACACCTCCACGCCAGCGAGGGGCGAGGAGGGCCGTGCGCTGCCGCCCAGCTCCAAAACTCGGGGAGGAAGGCAGCAAACAGGCTGAGACTTCTGCTAACTCCTTCCCCTCCTTCAGAGTTGCTTTCATTTTTTCCCTTCGTACGTGAATATTTTATATAAACAGAATTAAGAATTAAAATACTGCTCAAGTCTAGTTTGCATTTGATTTGAACATTCCTCCTTTAGGACTGCTGACTCCAAACTCCCTTCCTTCCTTCTCCTCTCCCTTCCACCTCCTCCACATGCTGGCAGGCGAGCGATTCCCCTGTTTTACTAACTGCCCCCTGACTAGGAGACCTGCTACCCGTCTGCCTTTCCAGCAGCATTTCCAGCATGTTCTAGCAACTGGAAAACTGAGAAACACTGAGGGGACCTTCCACAGCCTTCCTCTGCCTCACTCCTGCAGTGCCATCCCTGAGGATCGCTCCCACTGCAGCCTCACCTCCGTGATGCTGGAACCGCAGCCGGGGGCTCGCGTCCAGCTGTGTTGCCCAGCACAGCCTGCAGCCGGCCGGCTGGGCGAGCACGGGATGGCTGGCTGGTGGGAATGGGGGTTTGGACCTCCCCAGGCAGGACCATCCCCTGATAAAAGCCTCCAAATGCTCTACAAACACTGCCAGCCTCTGACGGTTACACGGTGGCAAAGGTTGGGAAGAGGAAGGGAAAGTTTGGACCGGGTTCCAAACTAAAAACTATATAAATATATTATGTAACTATATTAACATACAAAATATTAACTAAACATTGTGAACTGAAGATAACTTCTGTTGCCTGAAGGTATTATGGGATTACGGCAGGTAGGCGCATCCTCCCCTCCGTGCCCTGGCATTACTATTCACTGCTGTTTGTAGTTCTGAGAAACATTTGCACTTGTCACATTTGCTCCGAGTGTAAATTGTATTACGAGAGCGCTAACGAGCACAATTTACTCCATCATTTTGTGTTCCAGACACACAGCACTGTTAAGTTTCTGTGCTTACATGGGCAAAACCTCCTGAAGATGCTCCATGGAAATATTTGTTTTGCAACTTACCTCCCTCACCATTAAAGTCCCTTCCCTTGAAATATTGCTAAACGTATCTGCATGGGAAGTCTCTAGCCCGTGGGTCGTCACCATTCCCAGGTTGTACGGCTCATTGTTTCCAGGAATTCCTGTTGGTCTGAGGACAGAATGGAAAAGCATTAATGACAGAAATTTGTTTTGCTAAATTAGATGAAAAATCCTCTAATACTGTATTATTTCAATAAGGGTAAAACTTGGTATCTCACAGGAATAAAAATCAGAAAATATATCCACTTAAATGCATGGGGAAGTCACTTACCTTATCAGAAAGAGAGGACCAGGGTCAGGCTGATAACACTACAGAGCACGGAGAGCAAAGAGAAGGGCCTTTCCCATCCCAAGGTGCCTTGAGAAGAGCACTGACAAACAGGTACCAAGGACTTACAGCCCTGCTCTACCTTGCATCATTCTTTCTACTTAAGAAAGTTTTAAAAAAAAAAATTAAAAAATTCACTCCCTTTATTCCCCACCTCGAGCCTCAAAGAGGGAGCAGGGCATCGGAGCATCCCATGACAAAAGCCAGTAAGGAAGGGGATGGGGTTTGGAGGAGGCGCGAGCAGGAGGGCAAGTTGTGTCCTGTAGCTCTCTGCTGTTTTCCAGGTGAAAACGTGATCTTGCCTTGAGTTTATTTCTGTGCTCCTGTCTCAAGAGAGAGGCTGGAATTTATTCTCCAACACATTAAATTTCAGGACTGCCTGAGAGCGGATGTCGCAGGTGGTGAGCAACCCCTGTTACTTTATTATTAAGTTCTTAGCAGACCAGCTGCTTAAATTTAATTCAAACGAAACCAAAAGCAAATGACAAAGCGCCTCTGGATTACCCAGCCCTGCCTGCGCGCTGGAAAATGTCGATGGTGTTATGAAGATGTTGCTGATAAATCCTGTTAGTGTGCATTTAAAAGCCATACAGACCGGTTGCCTTCCATCAGTACACAGTAATTTACTTTTTAACACGTCACCCCCACGCACACCTACTTGTCAGTGCCCAGAGGCTCAGGAGGGAGCCCGGCAGTGAGAAAAGCCAAAACAAGCCTGCGTTAATCAAGGGGGTTGCTGGTCCAAGGTGGGATGTGAGCCCCGGGGACCCCAAGGTGGGACTGGCTCGGTTACGGATCCTTCCCTGCATCGTACGTATCAAACATACAACTGGACAGGGGTCACCAAAGCACTCCAAACAACAGCGTGCCATGCTTCTGCGGCGCCTTTCGCATGAGGAGCTCACCACCTTCCTACCGTTACCGCTTCAGCACTGCCAAAGGGTGGAAAAACTACACAATTATTCCGGTTTTAGAAATAAGATAGCAGAGACAAAGAGGGTTATGTTAATTTTGAGACCATACAGCGAGTAAAAGAATGGCTGTAGTAGCCCCAAGGTCCCAAATTTCATCGTCTCACAGTTTCCATGTCACCCTGCAAGAAATGCCTGGATATGGGCAAGAGCTGGCTTGCACAGCCCAGAGGAGAGGGAGCTGAAGGGAGCCATCGTAGTCTTCAGATGGAGAAAAGGTGTCTGCAGAGGTGGAAGGGGTAAACGGTCCCTCCTATCCACTGGGACACAAAGTGACGGATGGGCTTATGCCTCAGCAGGAGAGACCTGGACAGAGCTGGAATGAAGAGCAGCCCAGTGCTCAGGGAGGATGCCCAGGGAAGTTTTAAAAGGGGTCATATCAAGACCACTCAGAAAGTGCAGGAGAAGATGGCATGATCTCTCTCGGCCCCAGTTTGACAGAAAAATGCCCAGCTACTTCTAGTCTGAACTTGAGTTAAGGTTCCTTTTGTGAAATAAGGGTGCAAAGCCAAGCATTCGCTTCCTTTCTCCCCACACACACAGCAGAGCAGCCATGCTTGCAGGTACCCATGAAGGTTTAAATACGGACATAGCTCCTGCCACCTCACTGTGACACCAAGGGTTTGCATCTTCATGTTCAGTCTCTGGGGCACATTCAGGGACAGGACCTTACGGAGCGAGCAGCGCTTGGCTGGCCGTGAGTTTGGGGCATCCATCTCACCGCCGTGCCTGTCATCCCACACATCTGGCCATGAAGCATTCAGTGAGTGAGATATTTTAACCACTGAAAAGCACCGTGTCAAATGCAAGGTGTTTGGTGGAAGGATGTCAGCACAGATTAACCACTCCTGATGGAACTCCTCTTCCTGCGAGCCACCTGAGTCCCCATCCCTCTGCTGCACACTCATGGCCATCCCTCTGTCTCCTGACTTCCGCTGATGAATTCCAAGAACACTGATTTTTACTACTTCTGCTAGAAGGAAGCTCCAACCGAGGAGCTTGGCGCTCTGCATAACATGGACCTGACCCCCTGGGTCTCCTTGCCACCCGGAGGGCTTCCCTGCCACTCCACACCCCACCACCATGAAGACAAGTACACCTACATTGACTAATAATTCATTTAGCAGGAAGAATGGAAATGAACTGGTTAAAGATGCAAATAATCCCCTAAAGCCTTCCCACAACTCCTCTGCAAATTCAAAGGGGAAAGGGTCCGACCCCGCTGCCAGGCGGAGAGCCCCCAGAAACGCCCCTGCAGTGCTGGTGCTGCAAAGCACCGGGCAGAGCGCCCTGGTAGGGATGCTCCGTGAGCCCGCTCTGCGTGGTGAGAGCTGGTTTGGGTGTGTTGGAGCTACGCTTCCCTCCTCCCTCCTCTAGAAGTTCTCAACAGCACAAGTGTCCCATGACCTACAATGGGGATGCAATAGTATGGTCCACGGACTTTTTCATTCCGATGTTGTAGCCCACCAAATTTTGCTTGCTGCACAGTGACTGAGCCAAAGGCAAAAATCAAAGACCAAGATTCAGGATTGTTATAATCCTGGCTCTACCAGCTGGCACGGGGCAGGCCACTGAGTCCTGCACTTCTGCGTGGCTTGATCTGGGGCAAGACCAGGCTCAGGAGCAGGCAGAGCTTCAACACGCCAGCCCTGGGGGCAGGACCAAGGTGTGGACGAGGTCAGGTGCGTCCACTCTGGTGAAAAACCCGCCTTGCTCATCAGCAGGAACAGGTCCATCAGCTCGGAGTCCAGGTCCACTGCACGTGCCGTGGAAATAGCTCCATTTTTCCCATCAAGTATCTCTAGTTTGGACCAGGAAAAAGACTCATCTGAGCAAACTATCCCTTGCAACTGTGACGCTGTTCCCTGTGCCAGCCACCAAACACCGACGTGCTGCGGACATGTGTCCCATATCACAGCTACTGCTCCTCCAGACCAAGACACACTGTGCTTTCACGGTTTGCCCCCCCAAAAGAAAGCGCTTCTTACATAAGCCGTGGGATGTCACTGACAGGCACGGTCCCATCGTGCATCTCGTTCTCCCCGTCCTCCTCCTCCTCCTCGCTGCTTTCCGACTCCTCGCTGGAGGAGGAGTAGTCCGTCACCTTCTTCAGGGGACGATTGGTTTCTTCGATGCGCAGCTCCCTCAACTCTTTGGCTAAGGCCGTCAGATCCTAAAGGGGATGGGGGCAAGAAAACAAGGAAGCGATGGCTATTATATTTAGAGCGAGGAGGGTGTCACATACATCTCTTCAAAAGCCAATGCTAACAGCACGAGCAACAAGAAATAGCTTTACAGAGTCGTTACAAACATGAGACGAACGTAAGACAATGTTTGTAGCATGTAGCATTTATTAAACAAAACAAAACTGATTTACGCTCACTGAAAAATCAATAGCCAACCTCTTCTTTTTCTGTTTGGAACGTGTATGTGCATATATATACACACACTTATATGTATATACACGACAAAATTATATTTGTTGGAAAAGGTGAAGTTCAGTCACCATCATAGTAAACTGGAAAACAACATCGTTTCAAAGATTGGCTCGGAGAATTTCTCCTGCAGGGTTTTCTCTTCTTTCAAACTTCTCAAAGAGACCCCCGTAATTGTATTTATTCTGTAATAAATGCATTTGGGAAGGAAGCAATGACAGCATCTCCCATGGAGTGGTGCAATCCCCACGTCAAGAGCTGCTTCCGTGGTGAGTCTCCGCTGCGGGGCGGCTGCCGAGAGGCGGTGAGGAGCACGAGGAGAAGCGCCCAGCTCAGCCAGACTTTGGAGTCACAGCTCTGAGTCAGCCACACGATCAAAACCAATAATAATAATGAAAAAAATAATCCCTCAGCGGGACCCATTAAGCACTTTATGTGAAATGTGGCAGCCTAGAAGCTAAGAGGGGGAATAAAAAAAAAAAAAAAAAAAGCCTCGAAACAAGAAAAAGAAAGATAGGAGCAGTCCCAAAGCCTAGTAATAATTTTTCAGTTTACCATGACTTTGATGAGGTCTCAGACCCGACAGTCATATAAAATAGACATTGCTATTTCAAAACAAGGAACATGGCAGGCACCGTGTAGAAAAGAGACTTTTTGTTATCTTACATGCTTTTATAGCAATGCAGGGGGAAGCAGTAGGGCAGAAAAGCATGAGAGCTCGAATTAGAATGGGTTAGAGAACTCTGTTGCACAAGACATGCACATGACGAACAAAGCATCGCAATTGTCAGTCTTACCATTTCTCCCTATATTAGTGACCGAGGTAGGCATCAGTGCATTCGGTCAGAGATAAAGGATTAGGGAGAAAGAAACTCATTGAAAAAGACTAAATTCCACAATTGTCTTATGGCCATACTCTCATTTACTGCATTTCCAGTTTACCGTTCCAGCAGGGCGACTACGGCAATATTAATTACGGTGGCAAAGTGAAAAAAATCTAGCCCGTCAACACGTGAAGAAAACGATGGAAAACCTCTACGGCTGAGATGCCAACCCCGTTTATTTTTTTGAATCGTGAAGCAGGAATATTTTGCAAGCGATATGTACCTGGGTTATTGGTGACCCGCACCTCCCGGTGGCGGGCTCCCACCGGTGGACAGCCCCACATTCTGCTCCCAGGTCTGCCCTGCCCGGCCTCTGGCATGGAGGAGAGACTCCCACAGACCTCAAAGCCCTTTGCATCTGACCCATAGATGTTAGTATACCAAGAAAAGCTAGTTTTTTTTAAAAAAGGATCAATCCCTGCTTCATAGCAGGTACCTGTGTATTATATACCCCTCCTCCAAACACTCCCTGTACCTTTAAAGAAAGGCTCCGTGTCAGGATTAAAGAGAGAATGTAGTATTTCAAGAGTTTGTTTCCAATGCCAACATGTTTGGGATTGAAATACAGTCAAATCTGCAGTCACGACAACTAATTATTTTAATTAGCGCTGTAGCAGCTTCTATGATACAATTGTTTCTTTCCCTACTTAAGAATCAATGCAAATTTGAACAGCTTAACAGTGCTTTCCATTTAGAGAAAAAAAAACCCCATGCTCTTTTTTGAGCACTTGCCTTTGAGTTGGATTACAGCCGGCTCAACTTTAAAAAAGAACTTTAAGAGTGTGTTTTAAAATTGCAGCTGGAGTTCCTGCAGTGCAGGACTAGCACCGAACCTTTCCCTATCGCAGCGACGGACCGCAAAAATGACTTTTTTGCACCTTCCCCTTCTAACGTTCTTCAGGGCACCCTATCAGCTTTCTTTGGTCCTCACTAGAAGATAGTCACATACTTTAAAAATCAGCTTTATTAGTTTTTAATAACTAATTTGGAAGTTATAACAGCAATAATACTCCCAGACAATATCATCAGATAACTCGTATTTCCTAGTTAAAGCTTTGCCTCGGGATGGTTAATTCTTTGATGTTATCATTTTCTCTAAGTAATGAGCACTTTGTAGGATTAAACGGCTTCACTGAGTTGCTCTTGGACCAAAAACAATCTGACAACTAGAAGGAAAGTGCTCTGTAGTTCCACATGTGTTTGAAATGTTATTACTGAGGGTGACATAACACATCAGTTAGCAGTATCAGTGCTCTTTAATTACTTTTAATTACAAAGCCTTCTTTAGATTTAATATTTGCTGGAATCCAGTCAGATTGGTTTGCAAAATCATAGAGCTCATTGAGCTTGAATTTAGCACGCACGCCGCCTCTATTTAGACACTGATTTATGTGCTTTTTTCTTAACAAAGCACCTCATTAAACAAAACACATTGCTCATGTTCTGTCCAAGAGAACAAGTTAACTAACCAGCACATCTTCCTTCTCTCCTGACTTCTATTTTTAGAGGAAAGAGGCTGCAGGAGAGGCTGCTGATACCAGTGCTTTCCATTACAGCCCCGCAGCCACCAGTATCGGCAGCGTGTGCACGGCGACGCACATGTGAGGCACATTAAATGCTAAATCAGGAATGTTTGGTCTCTTCCCATGAGCGTTTAAACAGGCACCAGCACTAAATGCACGTGCATTTAAAATATTATCATACGGTGAAAAAGGAGTGTGGGGTTTTTTTTGTCCCCCCCCCAAGAGGATGGATGAAGACTAGCACTGCCCATCAACATCCAGGACCACTCCGCTTTACAGCTGATGGTCTGGTCCAGGCGAATGAATTACCCACTGTATTCCGCTGTTCTGTTTTCCTTTATTTGCCGAGCGCCTTCCTTCAAATTAGGCTTAAAATACGTTTCGAATGGCGCTCGACGGCCCCACTGAAACCAGCGGGGGAGGCTGGGGGCTGTAGCTGAGAGCAGAATGCGGCGAGCGGTGCAGGCTGCCCGGACCACCTCCACCAGCACCAGACACCACCACTCTCGCTCGTTCGCTTTCAAATACGCCAAAAAAGGCAGCACCCCCTGCCCCGCGCGTGACCGCTGGGGTGCTTCTCGCCACGGCCTCCATGCAAGTGGTCTGGCCAGCGGGTTTCAGGCAGCCCACGGCTGAGCAGAGCTTCCCTCCCCGCCGGCAGGCTCCCTACACCGAAACGCCACCGTTCGCTCGCCCGTCCGACCCAAGACTGCATCGCCACCTTTTTCAACGCCAGCACCGAGACAACCCGCTGCGATATTAAGCGCTAACTAGTCAACCTTGCATAGGCATGACCCACTGAGAAAAGATATCACTAACCTCATCTATAGCTTTCTTATAGCTCTGTGGGTAAAGGAAGAATAATCATCATCAGAGGAAACAGATCGGGACAGGAAAAAGCCAGAGGAAGGGCAAGCAGGTTAGAAATAAAATTAGAATTGTTAGCTCAACGCTGTGGAGTGTAGAGAAAAAAAACAACATCAACAAAACATTAATAACACATTAAAAAGAGAAGCAGTGGAAATTCATTTTGTTATCAGGCTGACTCCGCAGTTTTAAAATACAAATGTCAACAGCATTAAACCAGGAGGAAACACTTCGGATGAGATTTTGCTCAGAATAATATAAGAGGAGTGTACGGAGGCCGCTACCAGGTTTGGTTTTAAGCTGTGAAGGCTGTCGGGGGCCGGTCACCCAGCCTTCCCGAGAGGAGCATCCCTCTGCTGGGCTGCTGCAGGGGGACATGCAGCACGGAACACAACAATGTGCCATCGGCAACCACCGCGCCCAAGCTAGCAAAGCCCTTAAGCATCTGCTTCACGTGAAAACACAGGCTTAAGTGCTTTCCCCTAGACTTGGGGTCCTCATAAAAACTCATGCACTCTCTTAAGCATTCAGATCTCCCATGGGCTCTCGCCGTACCGCTGCTTTCCAGTCTCTCCGCTGGAGGAGCAACAGTACTAGCCTCTTTTTGGGGTCCCCGTGGTTGTGCCACTGCACCCAAAGGAAACATGGCCAAGCTGGCTGGCAACATTCCCGTGGGAAATAATTTGAGACTCACAGCAGGTCGGCTGGGTCGCGTCACGTCCCTGTTGTCTTCCTGCTTTACCTTGGCGGGCTCATGGGAGAGCACAGGGGACCCTTCGGGCTTGGCGTTCCCTGGGCAAAAGGCAAACGGAGAGAGTGGGAGTTAAAATGCTGCCAACAGCCGTCACTGCATCCCATCACCTGGGAAAGGTGGGTATGAGGGGCTTCATCATCCTCCCGGCAGCCCCATCCCCAGCTATTTGCCTGTGAAGCCCAGGAAGACATCGGTGAAAGCAGACAAAGACATCCCAGGCGCAGGACTGGATGCCCTGTAAATAGGTAATTTTTGTCCAACTAATGAAGTTTCACTACATCTTGCTTCTGTTGTCTTGCAAAGTCCTCCTGCTCCTCTCTACGTGACTATATGGAGTGTCCCTCCACGGAGCGTCAGAAGCCATAACCCAGCCCAGCCTCCAGACAACCCTCTCACAGCGTTACTGCCCTTTTTTCTACTCAAGACACAAACTCCCTTTGCAAAAAGAGCAGGGCGTGTGATAAATTAAAAGCTCTGCAGCATCTGACATTGCTGGGACATTATTTGTCACAGGATCCCTCATTAGCAAAAACAAAACCAAACCAAAAAGGACAACTGGCGATAAACTCCTTTTATTGACTACCTAGGGAAGTGATGATTTCAACAAGAGACACGTTGTCTTATGGCCAAGTCATAAAAAATTCAAAGCATGGAGGCAGCATTTGTTTTAATGCGCTTCAGCCCTGGGGATTTATGCTGCAGAGCTGCGCCAGAAACGCAGAGGTATGGGCTGTATGTGCTTTAGCAACTCCTGCTGCGATTAAATGGGGGAACTGAATATCTTTAAGCAGGGCTCTAAGATGAGAGGAGACAATTCAGCTAGGAACGTAAACCCAGTGTAAACATGGCTGCCTGGTGAAAGCATTTTAGAGAAAGCTTCTTGCGGGCTAATTCACTCCTCTGCTCCTACGACAGGCTTTGCACAAAGATGAAGCTCAAAAAAAAAAACAAACCCAAACCCACCAAAAAAAGAGATACCCACTGAAAGTAAAACACAGTCCCAAAGAACCACCACAGAAGAAGTGGGCTCAGGTCAATGAAGACAGGCAGCATGCTGGTATTCTTCTTTTTCCCCTATAGCATAACCCCCATCTCCTTTGGTGTACGTTACTCGGCACTGCGATGCTTCAGGAGAGCGCGGGAGCAGCGCGTGCTGCCGTGGGCATCCCACGTCAGCATCCAGGCAAAAGGGAGTGTGGGCATAACTCTGCTCACAAGGCGACCAGCTGATCACAGAAGGACATCAGAAACCGTGAACCCTTTGATTTTTTAATTTTTTAAAAGACATGCGTGAGATCCCAGACCTCTTGCCCTTCCTGCCTATCAAACAACCCTCAGAAAGCGAGCCGGTGCCAAGGGACATGTTCAAGAACCTCACCTCTGACTCTGTTACGCTCGCTGGAGCCAGCCTGGGAGCCGGGCTGGGAGCCGCCCTGGGAGCTGGGCTGGGAGCTGGGAGTGCTGGAGCTGGAGGAGCTGCCGCTGCTGGTCCTCTGCAGTGGGCTCTCCACGATGGGCTCCGTCCTCCTCAGGTCTGGGTTGCTGTGGGAACACAAAACAGAGGGGGAACCATCAGCCAGTGCTGCACACGCCTCTGGCGCTTCAGATCCTTCCCACCCTGGCAGGGATGGCTGGAAGGCGAGGAAACACCTTTTCTGCTGGAGAAGACAGGGCTGAGGTCTTCTCTTCTGAAGCTATCGAGCCTCCAAGCCCCGCTGAAGGACTAGGTAGAATTAGGCATTGAACATTTTTATGAAGGTGCACCACAACCACAACAAAAAGTGGCTAGAAAAGCTTTCTACTCTTATTTTGCCAAATTCGGCAAAAATTTAAAAGAGTTTTGCTCAAAACTCCTTTTCAGCCTGTAGATGTGCAATGCTGGTGTTACTCATCATAAAAGCAGGAATTTGCTAACTGCTGTTAGAGAGAGAAAGAAATATTTCAGCAAAGAATCGATCTCAAGTTTGCAACCAGGCTGCAGATCACTTTTGCCACTTACTCACACTTCCCAGTTTTCATGGCTTCACTTTAAACCTGCATAAGATACCCACTTTTCTTCCTTGATTTCTTTCACCCTTGTGAAAACACATAAAGCTAGAATAAAAAGTGCCCTTGATACACAAAGAGTGACTAATCTCTCTCTGGGTATCAGATGCCTTTAGGAAATTAATTCTTATTTGGCACTGAAGTGACATCAGAAGACATGGGTTCACGCAGAGTTATGCAATTTGGTTTCATGTAATATTTCTGTTAAGTGATCTTACTATTCAAAGTCCTGACAAAACGTATAGAAAGCTTTCTCCATCGAGTCCAAGGAGGACTTTGCGTACATAAAACAGATGTGGTAATGGTGCCACGGGACATAACGCAATTCCAATGGGAGGCTGTGCCCGTGAAGCCCAAGGTGTGCGGGGTGGGCACATCCCATCCCTCGGAGAACAACCGCAATGGTGCAAAGGCCCGCTGCCATAACGGGGGTGTTGGCAGAACCGTTTGCACACTGCCTAGCACAAATAATATACAAAATCCCCACCTAGCGTGATCTTGCATTGACACAGGTGGGTATTAAAATGACGAGAGCAAGACAGTAATTTTCCACGTGCAAGGAAATACCCCTTCATTTGTTCCAACAGGGTGACAAAAAAGAGGAAGAAGAATATTTTAATAATATTTGTACTTATGCATGGGAGGAATCAAGAACCAATAGGAGAGGTGGTTAAAAAGGAAAAATTGGAGAAATGCTACATTACTGTGAGACAAATGAAATGTGAAACTGTTTTCACTGAATACTTAGTTTAATGGACATGGTAGCACCCTAATCATTTCCAATTTTCATCAGACTGAAGGCCTCCAGCACATGCTGTACAGCTGATATGCCCTTAGCTAAATGAATTCATTAAATGGATTTGAATAAAATAATACTAATGTATTTACCTGTACTGACCTGGACCGGGATTGGGAGGCTGAAGGAAACACTGGGCAACCTTCAACTTGAATCCCACAGACTCCCACTATCCTTTTTACTTGCAATACTGTCACTTACTAGGACCACGTCCAATACCCCTCTGCATTTTAAATTGTCCTTCAAGCAAGAGCTAATTAAATGAACAACATTTTCAAGAATTCAAAATGCTTCAGCCTTGAGCAATACGGAGGAACCAACCATGATACAAATGGGTTTTGACGAATTTTAAAACAACAACAACAAAAAAGATTCCTCCTCCTCCTCCTGCAACCCCTGCCAGCTACTCCAAGTTGCTGCGTGCGAGTTTGCTGATGCGTGGTGGGGGCACTGAGCTGGAAAGAAAGGCGTATGCTGAAAACTGGTGACAGCACACGGCTACGAACATCCCAGCATTTGCCTTTTGACCTCACCCCAAAAAGACAAGGCAGGGAGGAGAGAGCAAAGCGCTCCATCACACAAGGCTACGTGGAACACCTTTTCACCCTGAGATTTGCCTGTCTGAGGTCTGGATCTGCCCACGATGCTCTGCAAACCAGAGACAAGCTCTCGCATGACTAAGCCACGTTTTTTCTATCCAGCCCCGAGCAGAGCCTGCCAACTTCCCTGTTCATTTTTCATATGCCCAGGGATAGCACTGACATGGCAGAGATTGGACCGCTGCCGCGGCACAGTATCCTTCCTTGGGGTGCTATGAGCACACCCTGCTCACCACTGTGCCGGAGAGCTGGATCTGGCCAAGCTGAAGGCCCTAGTCCTAGGAAGCCAAAAGGAATTTAAACCTTGACCTACATCTAAGGAAGATCTCACCAAGCTGTATTGGGGTCTGTCCCCCAGCACATTCCTCAGGTCATTATCTGTGAAAAGCTGCTCTGACGCATAGGAAATGTGTGGTATGCATCACTGGGATCTCCCCACTGCCTTATATGGATCCCCCTAAACGCATGAGGGGAGAATCAGAACCTAATTCCACTATGGGGAACGCTCAAACTCTTGTTTGACTCCGCAGCAGCAGATGCAGCATCCGCCTCCAAACCCTGCGATGCTCAGGAACGTGTTCAGCCCAGGGAGCAAAACCTCCAGGGATCCAAGCGCTCATGGCCTTTGCCGTTGGTACAAAGCACTAACGAATGTGAGAGGAGTTCACCCCAGCGAGAAGAGATGCACTGCAAACCTCCTGCTGTTACCAGTCAGCAAAAGCGGGGCTAAACCCCAGCCCGTGTTTGGGCTCCCCAGCTGGGCGATGCCAGGAGGAACACGGGCAGCAGCACACCACCATCGCTCCTGCCCGTCCCCCCTCGGTGTCAGTACCTTGCCCGGATGGGCTGGGAGCCCAGCCGGGGCGCCAGGGCGCTGCCATTGCCCGGGGAGTTCTTCCTCGCCAGAGCAGGGGATATGGAAGTGGTTCGTTGAGGCACCTAGAAAAGAACGGAGACGTTGGCCATCACCCAGTCTGCCCCACCGCGTCAGGCGGCCACGGGCACATCTGAGAGACCACCTTTCAGTGCTGCCTTAAGACTTGATGTACAATCGGTTTCCCGTGATGCAGTATTTATAGCAATTAGGAAAACACAAAGCTCTCGGCATTCAGAAGGAACTGCCCAAGTGTGAGACAGAAACGAGCTGCAAAGGTGCAGCTGGGGATGCTCCCGGCAGGGGAGCCCTGAGCGCCACACAGAGGAGCCCTGCTAACACCAAACAGGGCATTTACATTTTCAAAAATGAATGTATGCACACACACATAAATATATATATATAATTTAAATCTAACAAAACCCAAAAAAAGGAATTTTTAAGGTAAAATTCAGACTGAAGTGCATTTCAGAAGCCACAGTGGAGTTTTTAGCATCTCGGGTTCAGATATAACACGCACCAGCAGAGAGAAGGCGTTGACCGACGGCCAAACAAGCGGGTTGACGCAGTGGGGAGATCCAGACCGATCCACCCGACGCTCGCATTAAACCCTGCGACCTTCGCTGAGCGCCACGACAGCGCCGCCAAAACCTCGCTGTCCGCAGGACCAACCAACACCATGAGCAGAAACCCAAAGCCAACCACGGCCTCCAGGCGCTACGGCAGGTGAGCCCGGAGCCCTGCCCCATCCCGTGGGAGCACGGGCATCGCTGTGTGGCTGCCGGCGCGGTGGTCTCATCCCCCGGCAGCGCCGGCTGACACGGAGAGGCACGACGATACTCACCGTGCCATACCTTGCACCGGATGACAGAGAGAGACTAAGGGCTTGGTGGGATTAGCGAAAAAAGGATTAGGCTTGGGTTTTTTTTGAGAATAAACACAGAGTTATGTTAGGCAAGATAAAAAAGATTCAGAGAGCAAGCAAGCTTTATATTCTGCGGCATCACTAGCTACAGCTTGTCTCATTAAAAAGCAATCTCCCCCTCCAGGTAGGGTATTCCGCAGTCAGGACTTGGGGAGTTTTTTACCTTCCTCTGAAGCATCCAGCCATAAGCACTGGCAGAAACAAGACCCCGGACCACAGACACGGCCAGCCCTGCCTCATGGGGCAGTCGTTTTGTTCCCGCTTACAAACACATCAAACCCACTTTGGGCAGGAACACATGAAGTCGGAGTCCTCAGGGGTATCACTGCCCACACAACGGCCTCACGCGTGAGCCGGTGGGGACCCCTTCCGGAGCGCGTTCCCTCAGCCAAGAGGGAAAATACCACATAGTGCCAGAGAACACCTTCTATCCAAGGAGCAGGTGCTGGGGTCCCACCACACAGTACATTACCCCAGTTAGGAGATGCGTTACCCTCCTCAAAGGGGCTCAAGGCAAAAGCCACCCTTAAATTGCAAGGGGTTTTTCAAAATTAGGTTAAAACCAGGCAGCCACCCTCCTGCACTGCAGAGGAGCAAAGCACATGGACAACTCCAGGAGCTTTTCCAGGCTTGCTTTTCCTCTTAAGTAAGCAGCAATGACTCTTATGACTCTTATGACTTAGTGGTAGCAGAAATAGGAATATTATTAACATATGTGACATGCCACCATAGATCTCTTGCGCAAGGAGGCTTACCTCGTAACTGATATTTTGCTCTTAAAAAGGCCAGTCACTTACTTTGTTAACACACAGAAAAACTGCCTCTCAATCAGCGACAAATACTGCCTCACTGTCACTGATCAATTTGTCATCATTTCTTCTCTGCAAAAAACCTCCCAGGCTGAGCGCTGATTCACTGTGAGAGGAACTTTAATGGCCCGAGTTATAATTCTTCCAAAATGAAGGTGTATAAACAATGTGATCGAAATACTGGTCCAGAAGAGTTTTTAATTAAAGAGGTACTGCCAGGCGCTGCCAAAACGTCAATGAAGGTATAAGGCTGCTGGAGCCCTTACAAGTCTTCCATCACATATTGATTGCAACTGGAGGCACAGTACCAGACTAAAAAGGACCCGTCTTATTGAGTATGACAAATTTTACGTTCCTATAATTCTATTTAAACAGAAGGTTGTTTTTTTGGTTTTTTTTATCCTAGGGAAAGGAGAAATTAATTTGCTTTGGCCTCTGTCCGGGCTCGAGAACTTTCTTTGCCAGAGGGCAAGGCTATTTCGCAGCGCTGCGTGTGCACCCGAAAGCAGCTCCCGGCACCTCATGCAAAACCTGCCTCGGGAAGTGGGGAAACCCCCCCCGGGGCAGGTGAGTACCCGCCACGAAGCCATGGGGACGGGCTCGCTCCTGCCCACTGGGCTTTGCTGGGGGTGCTGAGCACGGCACCGTCGCGCGGGGGCTTAGCTCTGGGGTTGCCTCTTTGACGTGCTGAAAGCGAGGAGCGATAGTGTTACCTTTGGTGGAATGTCTTCCTCCTGCCGTAACCAAGAACTTCGGTCAAACTTTTCAATGCGAGGGGGCAGAGGAGGGTTTTCTGAGGTGGGGTCCGAGTTCTGCCTTGGCATCTCAGTGCGGTGAGAGGTCACCGTCAGAGCCTCCTGAAACCCAGCCAGTCCCTTTGCAGGCTGTTCATGCAGTGACTGAGACCCAGACAAGGAGCTTCCTTGGGATTTCACAGTGACCAGATGTGGAATCTAAGCACCAAGTCAAAACAGAACTATCAGTACAAAAGGGAGGAGGGAAAAAAAAAAAAAAAGAAAAAAAAAAGAGGAATCAAAAAAAGAATTTAAAAATTTGATTAAAAAAAAAAATCATTTGATTAGCACTTCGGATGCACTGAAAAGCCCCCTCGGTTTGAGATCAGCGCTGCCTTGGTTTCAGGAACTTCTGACTTACGTCGCTTCAATGCAAGATCTATTAAAAAAAAAAAAAATCACACTCGTGCA
>VZSF01010389.1:1456746-1551771 GCA_013398295.1 Chionis minor | reverse complement strand
AAAAAAAAAAATCACACTCGTGCAGCTCAGCCTTTTAAAATCAGGCAACGTCATGCTTCAGCCCTGCCAGCTCCTGCGTGCGCAGGGTGGCACGGCTCACACCGACGGCCCGGCACCGTTCCATGGCCACCACCCCAGGAGCAGGGACAGGCTGCTCCCTCCTGCCAGCTCTGCCACGCGCCGTGCCCGCCCCGGCCTGCCGCTGGCCCGACTTCCAGCTCCTACGCCTGCACCTCTACCGTTGTGCTAATGAGGTTTGGCATGGATTTTCCTTGTTAAAAATGAAAAAAAAAAAGGAAAAAAAAAAAAAGGAGGAAACGATAATAAATAATAATTAATTAAAAAAATCACTAGGAATTCTGAGGCGTAGATGGCTGGAAAAAAATATATCTTGAGGCATGAGTATCTATAGGTCTAGGTAGCCCCTCTCCCATGAATCCGCCCTACAGATCTAAGGGTTAGGAGTGAAAGGACTGACATCTGTTTTGGGAAATCTGAGAAATTCATAAAGTTAGAGTCTGTGAAATCAGAGCTTCTTCCCAGGACCATGTCAAGCTGCACTTCTTTGAAACAGTGGGGTTCTAACTTTTATTTGACGTTTTGACATACACGCCTATGTACACGTGTACATGTATCACGTGTATGCACGCATACATTTACACAGGTCTCTGGGTTTCAATCAACCTTTTCATTAGTATTTTATTGCCAAAAAAAGTCGTTGTAGCTGTTGACAATATAGCTCGTCAAAAAGGTCACTAAAAAGTATTTGGTCAATCAGAGAGGTTACAGTGAAGTGGGGTTTTACCCACTTGCCAACATACAGAGACCACGGACACTGGGGGAAAAAAGAGCTGTATGTTTAAGGGCTTTCCTGCATGTGTTTTGTTCAAAGCTGGCACTGTCCTGCTGACCTACAGGTGCACATACCACATGCGGATGGCACTTGGTTGGCACGTTTTCCCACCGAAAGCCTACATGGACAAGGAGCAAAGCCTTTGTACTTCCCTCCAGTATCCCTGCCGGAGCCTGCGGATCTGTGGGAGCACTTCCAGTGGCTGGACCAGAGCCAGCACCCACACTCAGTGCAGAGCTTTCGGTGGCAGAGAACTTACAGCCCTCGTGGCTGGGAGGAATTTTGAGGTGGTCATGGTGATCTATGCCCTCTCCGGATGTGTTTGTGACTGATGTCAACTCAATGGAAAACCAAAACAAAACCTTGAATTAAAGCGGCAAAGAAAGCAAAACCTCTTTCTGATGATCCTCAGCATCAAAGCGTCCTGGGTCTTTTGTACCAGGTGCTGCACTTTTAGTCCTTTACACGAACCAGATCCAAAGAGGAACAGAGCAACTGCTGCACTGGACCAGACCAGCGGTTCCTCTTGGTCCTCCAGCTTGTTTCTGGCAGTAACCAGTATGTGATGCTTCAAAGGAAGGTACAAACCAGCGTGATGTTTCTAACACATGGAGGTGACAAGGGGAATCCACTCATGAATGTAGATGCTGCTCTTACAAATGCGCTTAAGGCTGAGAAACCAGGGAGCGAGACGCTATTTCCCTTTGATCCGCTCTTTTTTGGCGTTACCTTACCAGCACCCCCGGCGTCCTGGCTCCGGTAGGTGAGCCTGCCGGGGGGGGGCACCATTACCTGCGGGTCCACGGGCCGGAGCAGGGGTGGGGTCCGGGCCGGCTGCACGCCACTAATGCTGAAAGACTCCGACCGAGGAGGCAGGTTGGGGTCAGAAATCCTGTTGGCCACCTTATGGGGCATGGCCGGCGAGCTCTGCCGGTTGAGCCGGGAGCGCTCCTCCACCTGCGGCGAGACGGGAAGAGCGGGGTGAGCGCCCCGTAACAAGCCATTTCCAACTGAAAACCAAGGTATGCGTATACATACAGGAATCTCTTTTCTTTTTAGGTATAGCAGGGTACTGTGCCACCACAGAATCCCAAGTTGCCCAGCAGACCATGCAGGAAATTAATTTTAAAGACGTGGAAAGGACTATTTGTATTTAGGCGCATGATTCACTTCTGGATATGAAATGGAAAAATAAAGAAAAAGCAACGTGCCTCAGAGAAGTGTTTCTACAAGATGATTCCTGAGAAGCTCTCGCTTCTTCTCAAACGTATCTTTAGGCAAGGGGACCCTTTTCCTTCACGACTACAAACATCCCGAGTAGCGCTTTTGTTTGATCTGAATAGAAGAATAAACATGGCAGCCGGAAAAATGGCTGGCTTTGATCTAGATTTAGTGAGTCTGGCACCTTGTCATGTATGGAAGGGGAGAACACCTCTGTTACTGATAGAGAAATAAACCCAAACCCCACTGCTTTCAGTCACTCTTGATGGAAATAGAGTGGTTTCAGCTCACTCAGGCATACGTGCGATCTGGGTGCTCCTGCAGCGAGACTATGCATTGATATTCATGCAGCATATGCTATGCAGAATTCTGGATACCTCGAGATCTGACGTGTATTTTCATTTATGTATCATTAACATGTTAAAAGCCCTTAGCATGTCTTGATTCCACCATGTACAAATGCCACGCTAAAAGGCAACCTATAAAAGTTGCTTGGAAAGAACCACAGCTCCTCTTTAAGCAAATAAACACACATGAAACAAGAGAGCCATTATATTAATAAAACCAAATCTTTCAGATACTGAGCTGGAGCCAGAGTGAAATTTAGGTAAGAGATTTGTATTATGGACTCTTTCCTTTCTAGTTCATGAGGGACCACCTGGGCCACTGCTGTGTCCACGAGGACCTCACAACTTCCCCAGGTGAGCAGAGGCCACGCAGAGCTCGGTTCAGCGATGCCCGCGGGAGCAGGCGCAAGGATGGGAAGGAGAGCAGGGCGGGAAGGAGAACTCCCTCCGAACAAGGGGGCAGCAGCACGAGTGCTGGGTCACGGGCCCGGTCCAGAACGTCTGCTTATCACCCAAGCCTTGGCACGAACAGCAGCAGGGATGGCGCTGCCGCCAAGTCCTCCGGCTGTTTGCCGGCGCTCTCCGGCATGCTGCCAAACCGTAATGCATGGAGTACTTCAAAGCTTGCGTGGAGGAGAAGGCAGGAGAGTGATAAAATGGGGATGTCTGTGTCCTGGGAAGGAGAAAAGCGCTTGGTTCTCCCACTGCCAGCGTCTCCTCGCTAGCGCTTTGTTGCACCAGCACAGCCGAGGCTGCTCTCGCAACTCTCCAGCTGTACTTGGTGGAGCCTTACTGACTCCACCATTAGGTGGAGAGGGGGGAAAAGCAGCAAAAACCCTGCAGGAATTCATCATCACTCTGGTTCAAGCCATCTCTAATTGAGCTCAAGATTCCCTCGATCAGGAAACATCCTTAGCAGCTTCTGTGCAGGTCCCTGCGGAAGGCTGCTAATGTTTTAATACATCACTTCAAAGCGAGGGAAGGATAAAAGCCACGGGGACTGAAGGGGGAGCTGACATATGCGTTGGTTGCTGCAGAGAACAGCACAGCTCGTGACGCACAGCCGAGCCCTGAGCCCCTGGGAAGCTCTGAGCGGCAGGAAAGCACCGCAGGGCCTGGCCACCACATGGAAAACGTCTGATTAAACCTGTCCTCTGCTTTATGCGTGGTCACGTATGGCATATACCTGCCCAAAGCCGTCCTGCAGCTGACCAAGCTTCCTCGTCGCTGAGGTTGGACCTGCAGAATAGTCAGTAATGGAGAGAGCTGCTAATTACAGCGCTACTGCTTAAGAGTGTGAATGCCATGTCCCTGGCTGGATCATCAGAAGGTCCCAACACGATGTCTGAAAAGGCCCAGCTAGTCCTTGGTTATAAGAAGAGATGTGTGTGGGTGAACAGGGCAGGTCTGGGACAGCACCCAAGCTCTATCCCAAGGTAACTTCCATTGGACAACCATTCACTCACAAGAAGATGAGTAGAAGGGACAGGATGAGGATGTGCAGCCATGTGTGTTGGTGGGACTATTTGATCAGACTGTTTTGTTTAGCATAAAAAAGAGAAATCCTTGACTGCGCTCCGGGGAAGCTATGAAAGATGCAGTGCAGCCCAGTTCCCAACCCAGAGCTTTGCCGTCACCAACACGGGGATGCAGGGACACAACCACAACGTCAGTGGCCATAGTTGTGCTTTACCCCATATCTGCAGGATCTTGGAGTCACCATGTGAAGACGAGTGAGGTGGGAAATTATTATCATAGTTATTTTCATAAGTGCATAAAGGAGAGGTATGAAAAGCAGAGAGGGGCACAGCATGAGGAGAATTCAGCTGTGGTGATCAAGCTCCTGAGAGAGAAGGCTTGAGACCAAAGAGCATAAAACCAAGGATGGTATGGGATATCAGGAAATATCCCAATAAGCTCTGCAGAGCCTCCAGAAATTGTAGGCTGAGCATCAGACTTGTCTTTTCCCTGTTCCCAAAGGAAAACAAAGTCTCAGTATTTCTGTTAAATTAGCATGCATGGGTTGGGTATGGAAATCGCTTAACTACAGCAAGAACCATGGCAGGCTGATTAATTATCAGTGCAAGTCTATCTGTATAGCCAGCAAGGATGGTACTTCAATATATGCAGCAAAGTAGCTGAATTGTGCTAAAAGTGGGACTACGCAGTAGATAAAACAGGGGATGGAGGGAAGAGGAGTAGCTTTGGGAAGCTCCCAAGGGTGTTGCGTCAAGGCAGAACATCAAATTACTGCTCCCAAGAGCAGAAAGATGCCACAGCCGCTGCTTTGAGCATTTCATTAGAAACCGGACAGAGTAACAGGCGTAAAGAATAAACGGTTTGGAGAGCTAACTGGTGGAAGCTGGAGATGTTCCCTAGCAACAGGAAACCTCATCTTCCCTATGATTTCCGTGAAGGGTGTGAGGCCGCATTCCCCTGCTCTTACATTGTGCAGTTCCCGATGCCCTGCTTCCAGTGATGGCATTGTTGCCCCATCTCCCCACCCCCAAGAAGAAATGGGCCTTTGTGTTTGAAATGGAAAGCTAAATCCAGCACTTCTCTCCTTCCCCCCAGATAAAGAGTAAGATTCCTCTTTATATATCTTTGTTATAGTTTTGAAGACAGTGCCAGAGGTGCTTCAGCAACGTGCTAAGAGGATTTATTTAAAATCAGGCAGTGAAGACAGAGTTTACTCCCCTTTTCCTGCCTGCTACCTACTCTTGGCACTTCTGCAGATGGACAAGAGTCCCAGTTCTGCACAAAGCTGCAGAGGCACCAGCCAGGTGGAAGGCTCTCCTGTCAGGTGGCTCAGGACATCTGGAACGTCTCATCTGCAGACCCAATTATCAAACCCCTCCCACTGGAAGGGCTGGAGAATGATGCTACAGCTCTGTGAAAAAATGCTGGCCGGCACATCGCCACCAAAAGATTGTGAAGACTAAATCGGAAGGGAATGGAGGGGAAACCCAAGGGAGTACAAAGAGGTGAAAAGAGTTTTTGACACCCATGTCTACCTTTGAGATGGTTTAGAAAGGCTAAGAACTGTTTGTGTTATTGGCCTTTGCTTAGCAATGGATAGCTGGTTGAATTTCCTGATTATTTGATGCTTGCAGGTATTGTGGATGCAGCTGAGGGCTGTCAAGAGGAAAGACCAGGAGACAGCTGCATGTCGGATGTATATCACACCTCTGCCAGGACTAAAGGGTGCCAGACATTTGGCAGCAGAGCAGTGATCCTGCTTAGTAGAAAGAATAGGTGAGTTATTAAAAGATCTTTCTGCCCAGGAGTAGGGTTACTAAATTAAACCAACTAAACACAAAGAACTTTAAAAAAATTAACAGCAAGAGTGGGCATCAGTCTTACTGGAGCCACCACAAAGAAATTAAGGAGAAAGTGTTTGCACGTGGTCCTGAAACTGCACTGCAGACAATGCACGTCTTCGTATTTTCAAGGCTATTCAGCCAGGCAATAAACAATATTCAAGATCTCAGAATTGTTGTGACAATTCCCTCTTTTTGCTGTCGAGGAAAAGAAAATGGGCAATGTGGCTTGCCTTCCTGAGAATCATGAAAGAAGAGAAACCCCAAGAGGTACAGTCCGGAGCATGGGAGTAAAAGCTGTCTGGTCCACACTTAATTATGGGGAACTGAATTCTTGCTCAGCAAGGAACCCTGTACAACCACTCTCTGCATTCATCTCTGTCCTCCAGCAGACCAGGAAGGAGCATGAGGAGCTCCTGGCGTGTCCACAATTCCACAGCTACAGCTGAACCCCGCCAGGAGGGATCCATCCTCCTCCTTGTGTGCCCTTGTGGAAAAAACTCCCTTCCTCCACTCCCTTTGCTTGCACAAACGTACACGCAGACGCACACACGTCGCGTTGAACTGGGAGTGCTTCCAGCACAGCTAACGGCATCTGCTGAAGGCTGACCCAGCAGAGCGCAATCTGCCGAATGCGTTTCGGACCAAAGCGCGTGCCCAACCCTGCGGATGCAGCCAAGCATCACCACGCTCCTCGCTCTCGCCTACCTCCTTGGCCCACGCCGGTTTCTCGCTGGCATTTATCCCTTCTTTGTAGTGGTAGAGGGGTTTCTTCTCTGCCGGCCGCTGGTCCTGCCGCTGCTGCTGCTGCTGCTGCTGCAGGGACACCAGATAGTCCCGCTCCTGCTGGAGCTGCCTCTGCAGCCTCTCCGCCTGCCGCTGCTCCTCCAGCTGCTTGCGCTTATACTCCTGCCCAGAAGAAAGCACAGTGACACGGGTGTCCGGCCAGCGCGTAAACACAGGGCTGCACACTGCAGATTTAGTCATTTGGGTGGAAAATGGGGCCTGAGCATCCAAAAGGCTGTTTTCTGGCGAAGCTCATTGATTTGAAAGATTTTGGGGACTGAGCCGTGAAGCATCCCAGAGGAGAGACAGCTGGGAGGACAGAGGCAGCAAACTCAGAGTTGTGACCCTGGCGCTTTGCAGCCGGATAACTGCCCCATCTGCCGGATCGGGGGGTCCAGCGCTGCCTCGCCAGGGAAACACCGTGAGACCCCCCGAGGGCTCAGACATCCCCTTACGAGCTGCCATTGGCTTTGCCCAGATTTTTCTGGATGGAAACAACAAAGCGTCAAATCCAATGAGGTGCCAAACACCACTGGGTCGGGCAAGACCCAGCTGAAGCCGAGTCTGCTACAGGACTAATTTATTGTTTGTGGGAAGGGCCGCACAGCAGAGCCAACTGTATGATCTTTCAGAATCCCTACGGCTCTACGAGGTTTAATGAGTAAATCGTTTTGAAAGGACCTTTTGAATCGGCAAGGGATTGTGTGAGGGTTTTTCTTCTCCCTAAATAAAATTAAAAGCAAGAGAGAAAAAGAATAATCCATGCGGATTAAAAGAAAACACATTAACAGCCACCAGCATTAAAAAAAAAGGACAACTCAAAACCAAACTAAATAAAAAAAAAAAAAAAGAGGACATCTAGAATGCAAACAGCATGAGAGGGAATACACAGTGTTCTGTGAGGAAATTAAACCAAAAGTCTTCACTTGGAATATGGAAACCCGCATGGCAGGGTGGGTTTGCCGGGCGCAGGCAGGCGACAGCTCGACCACGCTCCAACATGCTGCCAACAGCCTCCAAAACCAGGCGGCAACGACGAGGGCTGCTCCTGCCAGGACGGCACAGGCATGCCAGCGCGGCGGAAGGGGCGCAAGGAGAGAGGCATGCACTGCGAGGGGACCCAGCCACGGCACCAGGCATGCTCGCGGCCACGGCGCCCCCCAGGTCTCGGCAGGGCAGGAGGCACTCGGGGGACATGGGTGCACATGGGCACATGCGGACGCGACACGGGCAGGAAGCGGCAAGCGTGGCCGGGGCCTCCCATTTACCAGAAGTAGCGCTTGCTCCTGCAACAACTGCTGCTGCAGGATCTCTAACTGTCTCTGCTCCTCCTCTAACTGGCGCCTGATGTACTCCTGGAGGCATGGGCAGCAAGGATCAAAGGAAAAAGAGAGAGAAGGTAAAAGAGACAGTATTTCCCAACAGGAAGGAGAATGAGGTGGGCACCCGCATCCGTCCCACCCGAGAGCTGACACCCATCAGTCAGCCCGGGCACCCTCCATCCCTGCCCAAAGAGCCCAGGGTGTCCACTCTACAAGGGACCTCCGATGGCAGAGAGTGACACAGCCACTGAGAAAAGGCAAACGTTAACTGGGAACACAACAAAGCCCGGCCCCGGGAACCAGGGGGTGGGGAAAAACCTAAATCAAGTACCTCCACACCTGCGGGCAAGCAAGTGGATCCACATGGCAATAAATGACAGCAGTGGAAAGCGACACACGCGGCGCTGACAATTAAGCAATTTGCTCTCAAGTGGCAAAAAATACAAGTGTTTACAAGAAAATCTCTGACTAGAAGAAGAGGAATCTGCACTGAAGGCAATGGCTCTGCTCCCGCTGGGTTACCTGCTCGTGCTCCGCGCGCCGCCGCTCCTCCTCCCGCCGCATCTGCTCCTCGTAGTGCCGCCGCTGCTCCCGCTCCTGCTGCTTCCGCAGCTCCTTCTCCCGCCTCTGCTGCTGTGGGGGCAGGAGGCACAGGTCAGCACCCCCACTCCTCTCCCCAGGAGCTCAAAGTCCTCTTTCTCACTGTTTTCGGGGAGTCACCTTGCCCAGTGACCCACCATGCTCCCGCCTGCCCAACGAGACGCCCTGCCAGCAGGTAGGTCCGTTTTGGGTGATAGAGGGGCTTGTTGATCCCATCACATCCTCATGTGCTCCAGTCCCCAGCACTGGCTACGGAGAACCTATAGCATCCTCCAAACCAGTACCGGATCATGCACGCAACCCTATTTTGTCTTCACTTGCAGGATAAGCCACACAGGCAATGCATGGTCCCCATTTACCAGCGTGCCCAACTGGTGGGGTAATCTTGCCCTGGAGGTGGGGTGGGGGGCTCACCCCGTGAGCCCATCACTTATGGGGAAGTCATGTCTCAGCTCCAAACCCACCCATGAGGAGGAGGGAACGTGCTGGGGGAGCTACTGCCTGCCGAGGAGGGAATGCATCCCTCTTCGCTTCTGGTCTCAGCAAACGTTAACACAAAAGACCCCAAATCCAAGGCTTTTTCCTTTTCCACATGCAAAATGAGTTTCTTTTGCCATCCTCAGGCAGACCCTGCCGCCTGGTCGCACCCCTGCTTGCTTGGCTCTGTAGCATCATGCCAACAGCGACCCGGGGCATTTTGGGGCGACGACGAGCGACAGCCAGCTGTGAGCCGCCCCGGGTGCGCTGGGCACCCAGGTGACACCCGCAGCCCCCACGCCCCTTGCTTTTAACCCAAGGTAACTCCTCCAGCTACCCGAACCACCCCGCTCTCCCGTCCCGGGGCAAGCTGCTGCAACCCTCTGCCAGGAAGCCGAGGGGCCGCAGGCTGCTCCGCACCGCAGCCCGCAGCCGGCGCATCGGCAGAGGGCACTCAAATGCCAGCATTGGCTACCGGGGCTCTGCAGCCTGCCAGAACTCCATCATGCGCTGGTGCAGCAACGCGCGTGCAGCGTGGTGAGGCATAAACCTGGTCTTTTTTTCTCCCTTTTTTTTCCCCTCCCTTTATTTTTTTTCTTTTTTCCCTGCCGCCGCCGACAGAGAGCGGCTGAGCAGAGTGCGGTGGCGAGGCAGGCTCCGGAGGGGCTGGCAATGCCGGAGGGCTGGAGCTGGCAGCTGGCTACGGCGGCTCTGCCCAAGGAGCTGGCTGAGCTCTCTGGAGACAAAGATGCATCCGCTTTAAATCGCTGCGCCGCAGTAAACCTGCCCTGCACACACAGATGGATTCGACATCTATAGCTATCTACAGACATCTGTCTCTATAGATATCTGCTAGAGGGATATCTATCCCTATTATAGACCTCTATCTATAGAGATACTACAGAGATATTATATAGATCTGCCTCTAGAATAGGTATCTAAGACAATAGATCCATCTCTAATATATATATTTGCAATAGACAACTATCTAATAGATATGTAATAGAGTAGATGTATTATAGCTGTTGTAATTCTGTTACATATCTATTCTATAGATATATACAGATATAGAGATTATATAGATATATAAATGTATCTTTTNCCATATATATCTCTAGATAGGTATATCTCTAGATATATCGACATGTATCCATAAATATATCCATATTTATCTCTAGATATAGAGTATATCTATTCTATAGATATATTCTATAATATACTCTATATTCTATTATATATATCTCTATATATCTCCCTAGAGATAGATATCTATAGATATCTTTATAGATAGAGACCTATAAAGATAGATACAGCTACAGACAGATACACAGATACTTTAACGAACATTTAAAGACACTCCCACATTTCAGTACAGGGAGGAGCCACTGCCTGTCTTGCTGCTGTCTCCTCATCCGCAGCTAACATCCAGAGCCGCCCCACACAGGGATTCTGCTCGACGGTCGAGCTGCAGCACAGCTCGAGTGCCACCTATAGCCATACTTATCAGTGCTGTTCCGCTCGCCTCCGGGAAGGAAAATCGCATCCAACCTGAAATAACCTGCCAGCTCCAGACTCCGGCGTGTCCCACGCCAGGCGCAGTCGCTCGCGCTGCCCACGTAAGCCGGGGATGCATGTGTTACTCCGCGCATATGCCTGTCCTCGCTGAGCGCCACGCGAACGCAGGGGCTGCTGGTAATTTTTGTGAACCCTATACTAGAAATTCCAGCGGATACACCACCGGGACGCGGTAACTCTGCAGCAGTAACAGTAATACACGGGATTTCTTGGCTTCACCAGCGCTCCATGTCCTCCTCAGATGAGCACTGTTGGTGACGGTCACTGCTGCCACACACGCAGAAGCACGGATACTTTGCCTAACAGGTTGAATATATGTTACCCTGAGCTTCCAATCACAGTGGTTTTGGGGTAGGCTTTAACACTGGGGTTTTTTAGTTAAAATAGCACGCTGCCGAATAAAGCACATAATGCTTGTGTAGGCTGGGCTTGGCTGGCAGGAGACAAGGCCCTGAATGCCACAGCTATTTCTTAAATAAAAATCACCCCATTTCCAATCTTTATTTCCAATCCAGCAGGCGAACAAAGCCAAGCCCCTCCAAGGAGGGAGACAAAAGCATTTTTTCCCAGGGAGGGAGCAGCGCACCACCATCCTTCCAGCGGCCCGTTTCCACCCCAAAATGCCTATTTAGCCCCAGGAGCTGGGAACTGAGCCCCTCGGGTACAGTTTTCTTTCAAAGCCAGGCCTGATGCACTTCTGGATATTTAAAGGACCTCTGGCACCCTGCTGCTTCCAGGCTTTTCGGGCTGAGCCTGCGAGCAGGATGAAATACATACATTTACCGAGGCCAGGAGCACAGAGCTTCCCTCCAGCTCAACAGCGTTTTTGTCAGGTCACGTTATAAGCAAGTCATTTGTCACGGTCGCATTACGAGCACCTTCGGCTAAACACCACACTGCCTCAGCAGAGCAGGGCTCAATCGGCAGCAGCGCAGCCTCCCGACGCTGCCTTCCCCGTACGCCACGCTGCGGCAGCTGGAAAACATCTGGAGAGGACCCAGCACTGTGGAGGCTTGGGCAAAGCCCTCCAGCAACACCCATCTCCCCTCCACCTCTGCTCACACCGGTGCCGAGCGGCACCGGGATGGTGGGGACCCTGCTTAAAGTAGGCATTGAGCTCAGTGAGACGCAGCTGAAAACTGCGTGTGGAAAGCACATGCAGAAGGCAAAATAAAAAAAAGAGGGAAAAAAAAAGAGGGAAAAAAAAGAGAAAAAAAAAGAAAAAAAAAGAGAGATTCAAAGATCTCTCTCTATTTGCCTCCTTTTCTCCCTGTTTTCTGCCCTCCTTCCCTCTCCCCCTGCGAATGCGTACTTCCCACGTTTCTCCAAGCCTGAAACGACTGTGTGTATTTACACTATCCAGATCTATTATTCATGCAAGGCAAGAGCGCCAATTAATTAGGACTGCATTTATATAACTCTGCAGGTAAAGCTATATGTAGCCGCTTGTAAGCCAGAATGGGATCTTATTTGCGCCGCACTAGAAATGACAGGTTTTAAATATTGATGAGGGAAGACACACGAAGGCAAAACCTCTGGGTGGGAAGGCCGTTGGAGACCTGGCGTGAAACAAGGACTTCAAAGGAGCAAGCTCGCTTGGCTAGATCAGATGGGCTCAGGACTACCAGCGACCGGAGAGCTGCAGCCAGTTGCCCCATCAACCCGGCGAGCTCGGAGAGGCACCGACGCTTGCAAGAAGAGTCTCCTGGAAACCTTGGCTGCTGGCTCCCCAACACGAACATGACCCAGCAAAGAAGCAGAAGGGGAATTCCAAGTGACAAACCAAAACAAATATTCTAGGTGGTTGCATTGTTGTGACAGGCTCATTTATTTGAGCCACCAGGGAAAGAGTGACTGTGGCTGGAACATCATCTTTCCTGACACACCAAGCACTGGAGCAGGGAGAGGCGTTTCCCACTGGTAGAGAAACTGGGTCAGAACTTCCCACCATGGCGAAGGGGGCTCTGATACGCTCTGAACCATCGCGGGAGCTTTGAGTTGGGATCATCGTGAAGGGATGCTCCATGCAGGAAAAGGCTCATGCTTCAGAAATGATAATTTCTATGTGCTTTCCAGCCAAAGGAAAACTAGGCAGATGTAAGGCTTAGCACACACCTGTACTGCGGGAGCTACTGTAATGCAGCTCTCCTTAGAAATGGGTACAGGACCCCTGCTGGGACCACTGCAGCGCCCCCCATATAACACAGCGCTGCCATCTTAATGACAGTGTTCCTACAAGCTATATGACACCTGCATACGTGGAAGAAAATAACAACCACCATTTTAGCTAGGCTAAGTTTATCTATAATTAATTGCTGGAATGTTTCTGCCTTGCTTTGCAAGAGCTTCCAGCAGACAGACTTCTGCTGGTTAACATATAAAGGAGCTGCAGCAATTTTTTATCCCCTGAACATCCAGCTCTACAACTGCGCTGAATGAAACCCCACATGCAAACAAACAAGATGCTTAGATTTGTCGCGTACGCTCCCTGTAAAGATCTGACCTTCATGTTATACGCAGAAAGGACAAAAATCCACAAAAAGGCAGAAAAATGAGGTTACGCAAACCCCTCCCTGACTACATCTGCCCGCTACTGCCAAGGGGTCTCACAGAGATTTGTCTTGCAGGGTCCCTAATGCTCCTGCATTCCTACAGCTCAGCTGGAGTTTTGGTCGTTAAACCGATGCAGCAAGGCTCATTCTGTGCCAGCAACAAATGGAGGGTTTATTAGGGAACTATATAATATCTAATATATGTATATACAGGGAAAAATTAAAATATACTCAAGCCTATTCACCCTTCTGCATTACACAAACATTTTCCTTAGCGCTACTTGATCTATTGGTACTTAAATCTCTCATTTGCTTTTTGTTGTTTTTTCCAGGTAATTCTGGTGCACATTTTGCATTCACGAGACCAACTTTCTGCACGAGGGAAAACAAAGCTGCAACTCTACTCCCATGAAGGTCCCGGATTCAAAGCTAGCTTGGGGATTTTTTACTTCCACCGCAATTAAAGACAGCTGCAAATCTAAATCTCTCCGGCTGCCTGGAAGAAGATTCAGCCTTAAAGAAGGAAACTGGTCAGCTGTTGAAAAAGGAGACTCAAGTGGCCGACAGATGCAAGGAGGCACGCTAAGGATGGCAGCAGGTCCCGGGGGCAGCATGAGGTGCATCATGAGAGCACCAGCAGACTCCCTCACTAGACTTTTTTATGTATGCATTTGATATTATTGCTGGAGCAACGCTACAAGATGGTGGGTTTCCCCAAAAAGGCCCTGAAACAAGAGGTACTTTGTGAGAGGTTCAGAAATCCCAGTTTAGGAAGAAATGGGATTCCTTCATTATGAGCTCTGCTGGGTGAGGGAACGGAAATGGTGGGAGCTCTATCCCTGACAGTATTTAAAAACAAGATTGGAAAACCACCAAAAAAAAAAAAAATCTACTGAAGGTCTGCTCTGACAGAGGAATGGACCAGTTATCCCATTAACAGCCTTTCTCCAGCTCTTTTGCTGTGCATCCCCAGCACAAATTAACTCCAGGCATTTCTGAGCTTGGCATCCTCCAAAATCAATTCTTTGCAGTGTTGTGCTGGGGCCCAGCCGATGCGCTCGCTCAGCCTGGCCACCTTCACGGCGTCTTGTAATGAGTCAGAGCTCTTTCTACAGATGCAGTAATAAATAAGCCTGGCAGTACTAAAGCAGGCTGACTTAGGAGCCCCAAAAACCACCGGCTTCAAGTGTTTGTTTGTCCCGGATGCTCTATTGGGTTTTAAAGGTCAACTTTATTTTGAAAATACAGTAATCTGAGCCTTCCACTGGTGTCTCCTCCCAGGGATCTGCTGGTACAGTGCTGCCTACTGGAGGCACACCCCATCTTAGTCAGACTGTAAAGAGGTGTGGAAGAAACCACGTTCCCATTAACCAAAATAAATCCAGAGGCAAGAGTCAGCGACTGAATTTAGCACAAAGCTAGGGTAAGGAAAAGCAGAGAGGTCACAGGGCAACAGCCTGGCTGCTGCCGAAGCCTTTGGGTGCCGTTGTGATGGGTGCAAGAGCTGGAGCAGCGCCGCACTCTGGAGCATACCCGCAGGGACACAGATGGTGTGTGTGGGGCGCCTCCGGGCAGCGGTATCAAACTCGGCACAGCTGTGACAGCTGCTGCTGGGTACCTCTGTCCAGCCATCACATGCTTCCTGCCCCAAAATACATGAGAAGAACATAAAGGCCAAACTATAGCTGCCACTGGACGGCTGTGCTAGAAAGAGTGGGACAGCCGGGGGGTACAAATCCCTTCCCATGTCCCCAGGGAGAGGCAGCATCCCTCCCCAGGACAGATGCTGGGATTCCTCCAGGAGCAGGAAGCTCAAGGGGAGGATGCTCGAAGCAGCTCCCGCAGCACCAACAAAACTTTGTTTGCTAATCTCTGCCTCCACTATTTTTCTGGTTTTCCTACAGCAGCCAACGGCACATACATGACACCTTGCAGCCAGCAAAGCCACAGCTGGTGACACTGGGGACTGTCCCTCCTAACCACTGCCACAACCCACCACGTTTGGAACAGAAGGTCCGTACCCCTTCAAGGACTCCTGCTTTAATCCTCACCATGGCAACTCGGCTATGTTTCTCCCTCGCCACGCAAACGGTGTCTAATAGTGAGGAGAGCTCATTTCACTCCGTGGTTGAAGATGCAGGTGAGACTAAACCCAGCTAGGTGGAACTGAGAAGATGGGCACCCGAGAAGATGCTGGGGCCACCACGGCCGCCAGCGCGCAGCTGCCTGCTCTGCCCTAATCCTGGCAAAACCCACCGGGCTGATCACACCAGGGGACCTGTGCTGGGGAGAGCAGAGGATGCTGCTTCTTTCCTCAGTTCTCTGATATGGCAGGAGAGTGAAAACGCCTCTTCGCCGACTTTTCCCCAGCAGACCTCTCCCTTTCAATTTGTGCCTGAAAATCATAAGGCAGCTGGGAAGAACGCAATGGGTGAAAAGCCCAGGGGAGGCTGGTAGAGCCACCAGAAACAGGCATTGATTTTAAATGCTGGCTATGGTGGCATTAGCTTTTAATGACATGGGGGAAAGGACGGGAGGGACGGGCAGAGCCCGGAGGGTGCCGTGCAGAGCCGGACCCTGCAAGGCAGAGCCTCCGTGGCTCAGGGCAGAGCTCGCCAGCTTAGCGAGGGGATTAGCCCGCCATTCAGAACCTGCCTGAGAAGCAGCAAAGAGAGAGAACAATTTCCTTCCATGTGAAGAGAACATATTAATACAGCAGCAAGCATTGTATTCATTACAGGATTGCAGCTAATCTGGTGTCTGCTTTTATTCTGCTGTTGTTCTGCTCCTGTACCGCTTGCAGCACGCAGACTGGGACAAAGCAGAGCCAGGCTTCCTTCTGACAGACCTCGGATCGACTGGGGCAGGGGGTTTCAGGGTGCGTCTACATGCAAACCCTGTCCTCTCTCAAAGCAGCTCGCCAGCTTTGGGGAGGGTGCAGGATGCAAGCAGAGCCTGACCTACAATGTATTGAACGCGCGATGCTCTGCGCTCGCACAATGCGACAGACCTACATATTTACCAGACTGAAAAAATGCTTTGCCTGGGATTCGCCCTGTTGGTTTTTGCCTCGGAGGGGCTCAGAGGACCACCTCGCAGAGGGGCTGTACCGTCACCATCATCATCACCATCAGCTGCCTGAAATTCCCTCCTGTCTTGGCCCCTGTCCTGGGGGCATCACCCAGCACACCGAGTCAGGTTAAAGCTGAGAGACACTGGCTCCTGCAAATAAAGGGGGTGGCTGCTCTAATAGCCCATTTACTGAAAATCCTTTTTTCAGACTTATCAGTGACCTCTTTGGAAAGCTAATTTAATTACCCTTAATGTATGAACCCCTGATGTGACACTTGGGATGAGTTCAGTGTGAGCCAATGGGTTCCTTTGTGCAAAACCACATCAAAACCTCCAAAACAGGAGAAACCCCTTCCTTTATTCTTTGGTGGATTTCTGCAATCCAGGAACTGAGAGCTAAACCAAAAGCGAGCGCTTCACAGAGAGAATACAGCCAGGCTGTGCAACTCATGGACACCCAAAGTCACCCGGTCAAATCCTGCAGCTGGATTTTAAATGGCGTGGATAATTTTATGACTGATCGCATTTGTAGCTGGTATGTTAAGACAAGGGTAATGAAATCTTATGCTTCGGGGCATATATGGATCATTGCACAAGTCAGGCAGGCATCTGCCCCTCCCCTGCGAGAGAAATTGTAATTGGCAGGGACTGGCAGGAATAAAGTTGAAATTGGGGATTAAAGGGGACACAAGTGGCACATGGATCTGGGGAAAGTGCACACGGAGCTATTCAGCTTCTTCTCAGCTATAACAGTCCACAAGGGCGACTAACAACAATGAACTTGACAGATGCCTGGACCAGTAATTTTGCCCACCTCGACTGAATACTGCTATCACTCCAATAACGGGCTACCTCTGTGCTCAGCAGTTCCAGGGATCCTTTTAAGTTTGGGATTTCAAGGGTTTATTTATAGCAAACCAGCTCTGTTACCTTCACAAGAGTTGACAACACTTACGATGGTGAGGGGAGTGGCTGGGGGCTGGTAGGCAAAAAGCATGAGTGGGGGGTCTGTCCAGTGTAACTAAACCTTTGGGGTTACCCCCTAGAGAGGTTAGGACACGACCTTCTTAAACCAGATGGTGACCAGGTCACTTGGGACCTGCCACCAGAAATCCCGCTGTTCCACCCAAAACCAGCCTTGGCCAGCCCATTGCTCGGCTCTGGCCAGTTACCTCCTCCAGCCTCCGCCTCTGCTCCTTCTGCTCCTCGATCCGCTTCTGCCGCTCGGCCAGCAACTGCCGCTTGTGCTCCTCGTTCTCCCGCTGCTGCTGCTCCAGCTGCTGCCGGCGCAGCGCCTCCGACCGCTCCTTGTTCGCCAGCTGCAGCCTCAAGAAATCCCGTCTCAGCGTTGACTCCCCAGGCAGGTTTAAGATGGAGCTGTACAGGAGAGAAGCATCAGAGAAGATTCCCCCCCGCATCCTTAAACCTCTTGCCAGGGGAACTTCTGTGTGATATTCCAACATGGCTCATCCCGACAGCATCCCGACACCCCAGAGAGCTTGGGCAGCAGCGGATGGAGGGATGGGGGACCACAAGCATTGGGGCAGGGCAGCAGACAGCGGTCTCTTCATGGCTCACCAGTAATTTATTTGCTAAAGGTTTCCTTTACATTAAGTTTCTATCCAAAGCCTCTCTGTGCTGCAGTGGCACACACTATATTTAGCTGTTCACAAAGCACATTTAGTATGAATCATTGCCAGCTATTAAAATACTACATTATCTCAGTGAAATAATGGAATAACCTGAAACTAATTACAACAGCTCTAAAAAATGTCACCAAAGAAAGTTCCAGCCCTACCGTGCTTGCAGCAGCACCGGGGAGGTTTCATGGTGACAAGTTACATGGAAATAGGGAGTTACACTTGGATGTAAGGAACCGCATTTTAAAGAGCCTTCTTTAATTTCACCTCACTTTTTTTCCCCACATCTAAATAGCCACATTTCCATGACAGCACCACACTGTGATGCAGGTCCCACTGGGGCCATGGGGTACCCAGGTCTTCTTGCCCAGCTTTTGGCTAAGGTGCTGTAGAGCATCAGTTTATAGACACGCGCCATCTAGCAGAGGGAATATGCTCCGTTCTGCCAGGGAATGGGACTCGGGGCTCAAACTGTCCTTTTGCCATTTCTAGTTCACGTGAGCCTGTAATCCAAGCCGATTTTATAAAGAGTTTCAAGAGACATAAGGGCAGATATGAAATGCTGATTCTCACCTGGGCTCTCCAGAGTCATTTTCCTCCTCCTCCTCCTCACTTCCACTGTACTCGTACTCTGTCTCATCTAGGAAGAGAATTGCTCATCAGTGCCCTTTGCCGGACTCATTTGTTTTTCCAGCGGTTGAAAACCCCAGAGCTCCGAAGGCAGAACAGACAACTCTCTTTTGCTCGCATGACAAAGAATAAGCAGCATTATTTCTCTGCATTTTCTGTTTTTACCAGAGAGCTGCAAGGCCAGGGAAGGATGGGCAGTCTCCTTGGGTGCTGGCACCTTGCACTCCCGTGCTGGCCGGGAAGAGGGCTGTGGTCCCGGCCGGAGCACCGCAGGCAACAGTCCCAGCAACGGAAGACGTTTGACGTAAAGATGGGGCAGGTGTGTCCATAAAATAAGAATTTGTCCCCATATGGCAGCGAGTGACCCCCTTCTTCAGGAGGGTTCTTCAAAGGGAGGTGGCACCACAAGCTATTGAAGCCACAGGCACCGGAAAGCGGGATTTAACCGTGGCTCTGAAGGCACCGATTCCTCTCTCCCGAAACATATGCTCTTCCTATGCAAATCCCTGAATTTTCCAGGCAATGAAGACATCTACATAAAAGCCCAACTGCAATGTTGTGCTACATACTGTGATTTCTACTGGGATATCATCTTTATCGGATGAAGGGAATGATAGTAAAAGAAAGGCTTGCATTTATCCAATTACTCTCCATCTCTAGGGTCCAACCTTCATTTGCCAGACTAAACACATTTAATACTTCACTGGGATCCCATTTTATTGTTTTGATTGTAGTGAAATCTATTACAAGGGGCTGGAAGGTACGGATGAAAAATTAATACCGTTACCAATAAGAAGAGAAATAGCGACATATCAATTTGCTGGGTTCTACAAATGAGCTTTCAAATTAAAATTCAGTTCACATGCAGCTGAATACTTTAACAAGTTTCTTCGGCTATCTGATCCTTCAGATCAGAGGACTTTGATAGGGCCTGGAGAGTTCACTAAAAACATTCAGTTTAATAGGTTATTCCTAGTCAATGGAATTGCTCTGGGGCAAGGGTCTTATCTAGATGTTCGTTTGCACAACTCGGCTCATCGCTGGTGCAGCACGAACGTCGTGCAGATCAACAGATCTGGCATGAAATATGTGAGCGGGGAAAAATTCAGCTTAGCAGCTTCTCCCTCCCACATGCCAGTGCGTATATATGCAGACGTAAATTTTATACACACATTTTAATGAATCAAACCTTAGATGTTCCATGTGGAAATTACCACCGAGACAAAAAAACCACCATTTTTTTCATCAGAAAAAAAAAATTAAAAAATATTGCTTAGCTCTAAAGACAATCACCTGTAGGCTTCATACGAAGCCTGTTGTTTCGTTATGGATATTTTCAGGTCAACGACTGAGAGGAATCAAATCAAACAAAATCATCTGACCGCAAAACCATAAGAAGCATGGTCACAAAGAAGCACCACACCTATTAAACCCAACCAGCTTGTGAGCAAATTTAGCCATCTGGATAAGGAAGACTGGTACTGAGACCATGAGCAACGCAGTGTCTCTTTGCCTTCCTTCTTCTACCCCTACGTTTCACCCACACGGATGCGCCTTGGTCTACCCCAGGGATCCCCAAGCACAGGTCAAGGGTGGCCCAGCGTGCTGCTTCGCCACTAACCTTTCTCGCCTCGCTTCTTTTTAGTCCTGTCGATGTGGTCCTTGAGCTGGATGCGGACCTGCCGTTCGTTGGGCTGGTCTCGGATGAAGGGGTGCTTCATCAGCTGCTCCGTGGTTGGTCGCTGGCTGTGGTTCTTCACTAGGCAGCTCTCAATGAAGGACTGAAACTTTTTAGACCTGGCCCAGGACACAAAAGGAAGGTATTGAAAAAACAGGTAACTGTATCAATTCTTGATAATTCAAGAATCTTGATAAATCAATTCTTAGAAAGCAAGAAACCTGTGGGTATTTGAGAGTGTTTGGCTGCTACACAGTTTTTGCTCAGATGCAGCCTTCCAAGCACATTCACGTGACTTCTCTGTTGATACTTAGCGTGGTCCCAAAGCAGCACCATCGCATGTGTCCTCTCTTGCTTTATCCTCTCCTACTTTTCCCATGCATGCTCCTATCTACGCCTTCCTGGTGCAACTAGGCAAAACCACCATTCTGCTGAGTCTGGAGGAAGCTGGGAACTATCAGTACGACCCGGGAATCACCAAAGCCAGATGGCAACCAAGAAAACACAAGGAAGTGTTCCTCCTCCCTTCCCTTTACCCTCCGAAAGTGCAGGTAGGAACGAGAGACAACACATAAAGATAGAAATGCAATTCCTTACTGGGTTGTTCCTTCTATTTTGTGGCCCTGGGTGGTGCTTCAAGAGATGTCACTTTCTGAAGATGAGTGGGACAAGCTAGGTGGATGGGTTTTTCTAGATTTAACCACCCAACATTATGTGGCTTGTTAAAGCTCAGACAGCCCCTGGGTGATGCTTGCAGCCTATAGCCCTTCCCTGCTCTCACATGGAGACCCACCAGGTCCTGGGGGCCACCATGCCCTGGTCCTCCCAATCACAGACGAAGGTGAATGGGACACACTCTTTGGTGACAGCACGGCTCTGGCAGAGGTGGGAATGTGGCTGCGGGAGGCAGAGCCCAGTCCTTCCTCACGGCCTGTCTTTCTGCAAACAGTTAAATTCAATCTCACCAAAAACGATTTCAGCCAAATCTTTAATAAACAGATTTCTCTTAGTCTCAAGTGTTGCATATCAAAAGTTTCCCTGGAACTAATTTCACTATATTATAAACCCAAGAGAACAGGGATTTACAAGAAAGAAAGATGTTGACAGGCCACTGTACTGTATGTTGCTTTAGCAAATAGGAAAATGAGTGTAAATTAATGTCAGAAGCCAACAGATACTACAGAATTGCATTAGAAGTAAAACAATAAGCTTTCAGGGATTTTACTTTTAAGCTGTCAGACTAAAAGTGATTTATCTTTTAAGTGCTAATCCATACAAATTGAGATGCAAAAATAAAATACGCCACTGGATCCAATTAAATCCTCCCTCCAGCTTTATTAACAAGCAAATCTTCCTTCCCCACCTTGCCTCAAGAAACCCTGTGTCTTGGTGTATTCCAGAAGGGACAATCCATGCGATGTGCCAAAAAAATCTATTTCTAAAATATGATTCTCCCCTGTTGGTGTGAAGCTGGAAAGATTCCGGTCCTGGATGTGTGGTCCAGAGCACCGGCAAATAAGGTTGAGGTGAAGTAGCTAAAAAGTTATCCTCCAGTAAGTGATGGGTTTGCTGATTTCTTGGGGATGGGGGTCCCAGTGTCCTCCGATGCCCTAAGACACCTTTGCACCCTTGAGAAGGCTGAGCAGTTATGGATAGGGACCAGCCCATGCTTCTGGTTTTCCTGAAATTTTCCTCTCCAAAAAAGCAAGCCTGTCCAGTGGCACAGCTCAGCCCTCACCAGGGCTGGCTCTGATCCAGGAGGACACCATCACACATCTCATCCTCTTCCCCACGCGCAGGTCAGCCCATCTTCAGGAACCACGCGTTCCTCCAGCTCCTGGGGTTTGCAAAGCTTAAATAAATGTTTGCAAAGTCTTTGCAGCTCCTTGGATGAAAACTGGTATCACAGTGCAAATATCACCTCGTTAACAAAGAGGTTTTGTCATCTCTTATAAGGTAGGGCTAGGGAGTGTTTATGGGAAAGACATCACTAAAGTTCAACTTCATTTTACCTGCGAAAAGCAGGAAGAAGAAAATAAAGCTTCGCTGCTGGCTAGTTTCAGTTAAGAAAGAAAATTATACCAAAGACACTTTAATTTCATAGGAACACGCCCCTATTTTAAAAGCGAGTTCAAGGATATAGTAAGGCAACAGAAGTATTTTCCTCTCTGGGTTTTTCAATTCAGGGCAGCTCTCATGCCTGCTTTCCCCCTCTCAGATTTCCCTGACTTACCCTCAGGGGTGCTGGAGTCACTTTGCTATTTCTTTCGCCTAAGGATAAAGATGGTCTGCCCACCTGGGGTACTTTCATGTGTTGCTGCACACAGAAGCAATGATGAACTCAAGGTTCAAGCTGAACCTTTCTTCATTTTCTTTTTTGCTTGTGAAAACCACTGGCTGCCACAGAACCACTGTGAAAGCCTGATCAAACATCTCCAGTCTTCTTGGGTCGGGCTTGCAGAGCTGCAGGACCCATTCTGGCTGGGCCCAAGACCTCCAGCTGAGAAATGAGCCAAGGACTGCAAGTTTGCCTGATGTCCCACTGAAAATGCTGAAAAAAATTGTTCTTAAGCAATCAGTGGAATCGTACCGGCCTGGGGCTTCATCTGGGTCCTTTGGAGTTTCTCAGTGCAATGAAAGCTTGGAAGATGAATACAGGTTTGAGCTGTCTGGGGTACGTGTCTCAGTTCTGGTGGAGACCAGGTATCCGTGCTTGCTCCATAGAGTGGTAGCACTACACTCTCCTGCAGGGGTTTACAGCTGGAGCTTCATTAAACCACAAATTCTAAAGCAATCCCTCTCTCAAAGGACCTGGGATCCCATCCCTGGCATGGGCAGAGAGCAGCCCGCACAGACCAGCCGACCCCGGGCTGACACCACCATGGTTCACCACAAGACGTGCAAACCTGAGACAGCCACTGGCCATGCACGCACAAAGCACATCCCGGTATCTCACAGCAGGGAAGAAAATACAACTTCCAGCCCAGCACCATTTTTACCTTAAGGAGACGGGGAAATGTTCTGCTCAAAACCTGCTTCTGTCACCCCCCTCTGCCTGGAGGCTGAGGAAACCTTTGCTGAATAAGCAGAACTTTTGTATGAAAGATAAACTCTGAAGTCTCACAATCCACTTTGTGCCGTAGCAGTGAGAGCATAACGAAGTAGGAGACTGGTGATCTGGCAGAAAACAAGCACATCAGCTATCTTCTCAGTACAAGAAGAGCAAGCACCTTTGACATCCTCTGAAAAGCCAGCTGGGAAAGGTCCCTCTCCTCCTGGTTTGGTACACGAGCAGCTGATGATGGGACTGATAAAATTAAGATGCCTCCTGCCAAAGCCTGGGTGAGTTTTTAGGGGGCTGGCTCTAAAAACCAACACCACACATCTGATGCGGAACACTCCGAGCTCCATCTTGCTCCTCTCCTCTCCCAGCAACAGAAGACCTGCTGCTTTGGCACAAAGTGTTCTCAATACCTTCTCCTTTTTTTTTTGGTTTTGGTTTTTTTTCATCTTCAGAAGGATAATAAGCATAATTTCAAGGAATTAGGCAAAACTTCCCTCCCTGAGCTCAGCCTATCTAGGACCCAAGTGGCAGAGTGGTCTCTCTAACATCTGGCAAATCTTCCCTGACCAAAACACTGCTGAACCTGGACATGGAGCAGGCAAACAGCACAAACCAAAGATGAGTGTTTTTAAGGACTCTAGCTCCATCGGTACAGAACATACAGTAACAAAACAACATCTGCTGGGCTTCAGGAATATTTTTCCTACGGGTTTTTATTGGCATGCCCTGCTTTTTTTTCACAACAAGTGATGTATTTTTTCCTGCAAAATTTTAAAATAAAGCCCAAACTAAGTACAAATCTCCGCATTCCTGGGCCTTCAAGATAAACTATCCTTTTTTTGGCCTGGATACATGTTTCCACTTGAAAACGGAACCTGACTGGAAAGAAACAGGAGCCAAGCAAAGTGTCATCTGGCTTCAGGCTGCATGAACTGCCTTGGAAAAGCCGACTGTGCACTGTGAAATGGCAGCGTTAGAGAGCATTCCCCTCTCCCCCTGCCTAGGACGCTCTCCATCCCATGGTGCATGAATCCTTCCAACCAAATTGCCTCTCCGTAGGAGATCAAGAGCCAAACCTGCACTCACCGGAGTGATGCTAGAGACCATCGCTGGCCCCCAAAGCTGTATAAATATAAACACTAAATCCCCAGCGCGCCAGGACTGCAGAAATAAGTTGCTCCAGAGATATTTTTACACCCGCTGAAGACTAAGAGACTCACCACTTCTTTGATTTCAACCTTGGGGCCGGGTTGCGGGGGATGAGGAAGAGGGCTCTCATGGGATGCATGTCACAGAGAGCTGCAATGTGCAAGAAGAGGCATTAAGCGCGGCGCGGCATCTCACGGACACCCCCCGGGTTTCCTAAAGGGAGGCTCCACGCACGAACAGGCAGAGCCAGGTTTCCTCCGAAGCTACACGACCCGCCTGGCAGGAGGATTTGCAGCGACAACCCCCTGCCGACCCTGGCCCGGCGGCAGCCTGGAGCTCAGATGAAGAGCCGACGTCCCCAGCCAAGGGGCGCGCGTGTCCCCAGCACCGCCGGGCTCGGCGGCGGGGGCTGGCGGGGGACGCCTGCGCTGCCGCAGCTGCGTGTCCCCAGCACCCTGCCAGGTGCTGACAGCAGCGGGCCCCGAGCACGGTCCAGCTGCACCACGTGCCGCGACGCTCTGCTGTGCTCACTTGCACTCGTGCCTCTGCCAGCAAATACTGACCAGCGCTGAGCAGCGGCGTCTCACCACCTTCCAGTCCTCCACCCCTACCCTCATCCGTATTTTATTTACGGAAACCGAGTTCCAGAGCGCTGCAGTGATGTATCAGGGGTCACCCAGGGCCGTGTGCCTTTGCTCACTGCCCACCCTGTCCCCTGGGCCAATGCCACCCTGGCAGCTTTGTCCCCGGGGACCCTGCGAGCTCCCCCTCAGCGAGCCCAGGTTGCTTGGGAAAACCTTTGCACGGTGTTTCTTGCACAGAACCGAGCGCCAGCGGGCGCTCAGCAAACCCCAGCACGTCACAACCCAGGGTTAATTAAAACAAGAGCAATGTATCTACTTACGGGGAGCACCTTCCGCCATCTCGATGGCCGTTATCCCCAAAGACCACAAGTCGCTCTGTAAAAGAAAGCAGAGGGACACACGTGATGCAGGGGAGCATCGTCCCAGCGGCAGGCACCGGGTGAGGGGGGAAGCATTACTCTCCCCAGTCTGGGGGGCACAGCCCTGTGAGCTGGGTCTCTGTGTCCTCCGCAAGCCCCCAGACCCACATCTTGGGAGCTTGTCTCATCCTCCTGCCGTGTGCTGGGCCTTTAGAGGAGGCTCCCGACCCCGGCTTGTTTATCCCAAGGTTTATTTCAAAACCTTCAAGGCATTTTGGGCGTGGGACACAGTCACCTCGCTGGGGCACCGCTCCCAGTAGCTGTGGTGAGGACACTGCCCGGGGAGATGCTGATGACCTGAAGGTCCCCTGGTGGGGGCATCTTAATGAGCGCTGTGCACTAACGAACAAACCCACCAGGACGGACTGGTGACAAATTAATCCCTGGCTTCACACTGGCATAAGCAGCAAACCCAGCTGCCAGCTCCCTGCTTAAAGTTGGGTGACACATCCATGGACTTGATATAGCTCCACAGAAAACAGGCTGCCTGGGACAGATTAAAAACATGAAGTATCTTGAGATACCTCAGGAGGGTCTTGTATCATGGACTGCTCATTGAACGGAAGCATGAGAAGCGGTGTTCCGCCAGTGGAAGGAGAAATGGGCACTTTTGTTTTACCCCGTTCGCAACTCCTGCTCAGCCCACGTGGCTGGTTGAGTCTCCTGAATGATCAGAGCACAGAGAATGTACCTACCTGGGAAACTCCTTTGGTTTCCTACTTGTATCACTTCTCCAATTTTCTCCCTTGCAAACAGGGATATTTGTATCCCCAGCTCCCTGACAGAGCACTGGTGAGCTCCCCTCCAGTGCCTCCTCCCGACCCGCCCCACCATCACCGAGGAGCTGCGGCTGCACCTCTAGATCCGGTAACGAGCCCCAAAGGACGGCTCGGCAATCCCGGACAGCAGCGGAGACAGTACGTGCCTGGTGAGAGAAAACGTGTGCCTTCCCTAACGGCACTGCTGTAACTTGGTTTTTTGGCAGAAGGCAGCTAATTCATTATTCTGGACAGCGTGTATAGGGCTGCTAATGATTCACAACCCAGCACCCGATGCAGCGGGAACAGGACCCAGGATGATTCTGGTACCTTCATCTGGAGCATCTTCATCTCTGACACATCTCGGGGGAAATGGAGAGACCTGCCCGGGATGGGAGCGCGAGGGCAGAAGGTGCAGGGGCACAGGGGAGCAGAACAAGCCTGACGCTACGTAGCTGCAGCTGGTGCTTGACAGAGACCGGTTGAACTCCACTTAGCAGATCAAAACCAGTAAACGTAGTAAATAGGTACATCTCAGGGTGGAAAGGACAGACTTTGCCTTCCATCCTTCTTCCTGCACCTCCAGCTCTCACTTCTTGCTCTCTGCCACGTCCCTGCGGTCCCTCTTCATTTCTCCTCCCTGTTTCAAGAGCTGCCCTTTCCAAACTGCCTCAAGCCTCTAAACCTGCAATTTAGTGAGTAAATCCCAGAAAGGTTGTTATTCCCAGCACCGAGCCCAGAAAGCTTGGCCAGAGCTAGACACAGCCTCTAGGGACCACGAGTACCTTCTCACATACACCATCCAGGAAAGACAACTTGGATTTCCAATTTCAAGGCACCTTCTCTCTTTTTTTAACTCAAGATCTCCCTTAACAAATGCCGTCCTTGCTATACATCTTTGTACCTGCTTAAAACTTCTCTCTCCAATCTTATTTCCAGCCTTTTCGCAGGACAGTCTCATCCGTTCTTTGTTTCTGGTCAGCTAGGATTTCTGCCGCATACTTAATTATCGCAGTCTTTCCACATGATTCAGCACGCATGACCCCTTCCCTTTGGGTTGCTGTTGAACTCCTTCCAAATTCCTAGTGTGTCTTTCCATATCGAGGTGCCCAGTATTATACACAAGATGCCAAGTGATCTTAAAGCTGGAGCAATACAGAAAGGGATTATCACCTCGCTAAGTCTCCCATAGAAAGCAGAAAACTCAGTGGGAAGCACACATCTTATAATGATCTGGAATTTAAGGGTTTGTGGGGTTTTTTTTGGGGGGGCAGTTATTTTTGAGTCTGAAAAGCTTTTCATTCCATGCAGCAAAAAGACGCCATGCTAATACATTTGCATTGTCTTGACTTGGGAAGGGAAGCAAGCTTCCTTTTTTTCTCCCCCCCATTTTGATTTTAAGCTTATTGACAAGATATCTCTAAAGAAAAAAAACAACAAATAGCCTCAACAATGTGGGGTTTCTATTTGTTCTTTTTTAAAGTGGTTTATTTTTGTGAGGAGGTATTTACTGCCTCCTTCAATAGATTACACAGGCATCTCTTTCTGGCTAAGAAAACAGTGAGATCAGAGGCTTTTTGTCCAACAGATTAAGCTTGTGAGGATTCCTTTTTTCACCCTATAAATCCCGTCTTTTGTATTCATGATTTTAAGCCAGTCAGCTAAACCTGAGAGCATCTGATTTGCATCCCTTTAAAGAATAAGTAATTGTCATTTACATTTACATCCCCACCGCCACTTCAAAGCCAGAGCATCAGGTGCAGGGATGTGATCCAGGGTACGGACTCATGTCCAGTGGCTCCCACATCGCCATGCGCCCCGAAAACACCCTGCAGCGAGTGTGCTGGCAGCAAACAGCCTTCTGTTTCATAGCCTCAGCCCAGGGAAAACGGTCAGTGCCAACTTCAGAGACGCAAGCACCCGGCTCGCTACGAGCGTTTGATCCTTGGGGACAATAGAGGGATTCTGGTCCCGGCGCTTGTGCATCAGTCAACGGCATATTAAGTGCCCTAGTTATTCTGGAAAGAGGAAAAACCTCAGGGCTTTCTGAGGGTAGGAAGTAGCCTATGAAGATATCAGTCCTTTTAAAAATAATATTAATAATAATAATAACAATAACGACGCTGTGATTAATTAGAGCATTGCACCCACAGAGCTAGGCGGCTGCCACCGGAGAAGTGTCGAGAGCAGCTAACGCGGGCTGCAGCCTGGCTACCAAGCGCTGCCATCAGCAGAGTTGGGGAAACGCCTGTTGTAATTGGTTCATCAAAGAGAATTAAGTAATTGCAGATTAAACTCTTTCTACATGTCCTTATCATTAACAATTTATGTAACCCGGAGTCTGAACTCCGACTGGAGAGCTGCTCTCTGGAAAACCATCAGTTCAGAAGCTGACTGCTGCAACACCAAGGCACGGCTTGGTTATTTTAAAATCCTTCATCTCTTAAAAACATCTCCAAGTGATTGGCAATTGCACCCCAAACCATACCATGATGGTGGGCTGTTGCACTATTATGTTGTGGTGTCCTACTGTTCGAAAGCAGCTAGGTAGCACCAAACCGAAGGGCCTCGAAGTCCTTTTTAAACATAACCTTGTGAAGTGACCTCTCAGCATGCACACGGACAGAGGTACCGTGAGCTTTATACATGTCTTAGCTTCTCCCCTCAAAGCTCTTGTTCTCCTCTCTGGACACGCTTAGTGGGTTTGGAGCTAGAAATTCAAGTTCTGGGTGCTTCAAAACACCAAGGGACAAAACCCAAGGGACGTTGCTACAGACACGTGTCCAGAAACTTGCAGTAAAGCAGAGACAGGATAAAATATAATAAGCTCTCCTTGCTTTAGACATCAGACCTCGCTGTAGTTTGAATGGGCAGGTGGGACTCATAACCCTCCTGCAGACCCGTTGTGTGGCATGGGGCTCTGTGCCACGTTATAACTCAGCGGCAATGTTGTGCTGCCACCAATCCAAAAATAAACTTCAAACAGGCAATAGAGACGTGAAAAGTAGGTCAGCCCCCCAAACATCTGATTGTGTGGCAGCCTTCAGATCTCCCCGTGAATACCAGCCTGCAGGGCAGAAGATGTGATTTTGCCCTTTTTAAACCTGACCTGACTTCTCTCCAGAGTAAATAGAGCAAATACAGCATGTTTGACTGTAGCATTTAAACACGCAGCGCTGAAAAGCAGGCTGGCAGGTAAAAAGCCTCAGTCTGACACCTTTCTCAGCATGGGGAAAGACTTCTTCACAGTAAATTTGGATATGTGAACAGCACGACAAAAATTCATGTTGGACCCGAACTGGCATCTCAAAATCCAACAGCCAGAAAGCAGGGGAAGACTACGCCGCCTGTCAGCATTATTTTGCAAAACTGCAAGGATATACTAAATTCCTGAGCGCTCAAGTTCATGGTACGGGGTCATAAAATCTGAGACAAGCACCTTCTTCAGATGTTTATGACCGCAACTCTCATTACAAGCACCGATACGGGCTGCTTTAATTCCTTGCCTGCCTTATTCATGAATGTGAATAGACTTCTCAAAGATGACATCTGTAATGAGGTATAAAAGAGTAGGAAGATGCTCGTTCAGGTACCTTGAAGTCGTAAGTGGCATCGGGATTTTCATCGCAGGCGATGACCTCGGGGGCCATCCAGTAAGGCGTTCCAATGAAGGTGTTTCTCCTGCCCACCGTTCTGTCCAGCTGAGCGCTGACACCAAAATCCACTGTGGATCAGAGAGACAACAGGGCATAACCGCAAGGTCAGAGACAAACCTGAGCAGCACTCTTCTGTTGACTGGACAACACTAAGTTCATTCAGACCAACTCCTCTGCCTGGTCAGGAGAGAAAAGACAAGGCCAGAGACATTCTTGTTTGCTCTCTGGTGCGATCAACAGAGGTCAATCAGGGACAAACCCAATCATCTGATGTCCAGGTTTTGGACAAAACCCTGTGCCTTTTCCTCCTTGCCAGGAGGCAATGAAAAGAAATCACAGCTCCTCATATTAATGAGAAACAGGGTTAGCAACATGAATAAGCACCAGCCTTTGTTCTATGCTTTCTCGTTTCAATTAAAGCCTGCCAAATGTTGATAGAGGCCTCATTTTTCTACCTAAATTCTTGCTGGAAATGGCAGAAATGCAAAAGACTTAAGGAACTAAGGGTCAAGGACAAAGGCCCATAGGGAAATGTCAAGCAGAGCGCTGCAAAATGAAGCAAAAACTGATGAAATCAAATCAATGAGAGAATACTCTATGGTCCACTAAGTTCACTTTGCACAGCACAATGCTTGGAGATTTGCCCTGGAGAAATTCTCCTTGGAGGGGAAATCTTCACCAGCATAAAACCCAACGAGCTGGTGGTGCCATCTGTTAAGATGGAGTTTTATTCCGCTGTAAAGAAAGAGGAGAGGCATAGGAAAACAAGGCTTGCACCCTACTTTGCCAGTGTAAGTGATCTTTCATCACTAGCACAAATTAAAACGCACAAAGACAGCCTTAATAACATTGGTGCTGGACAACTGGGGATAGCAGCACATCTCTGCTGATCTCCTGTCTTCCAGATGTGAATGCCTGGTGTTCCCCAGGGTGACTAATATCACTTATGAAATTCAGAGTAGTTCTTGCAAATTAAGCTGTCTCCAACAGGTTGGCTTGGAAAAAAAAATCTGGATTCTGTGGCACTAAATTGGCTGGACTATGATCACAGAATCATGGAACAGTTAGAGTTGGAAGGGACCCTAAAGTTCTAGTTCCAAGTCCCCTGCCCTGGGCAGCGACACCTCCCACCAGACCAGATTGCTCAAAGCCCCGTCCAACCTGGCCTTGAACACCTCCAGGGTTGGGGCATCCACTTCTCTGGGCAGCTTGTTCCAGTGTCTCACCACCCTCACAGTCAAGTATTTCTTCCTAGTATCTAATTTAAATCTACCCTCTTTCAGTTTAAAACTGTTACTCCTCATCCAGTCACTACACTCCCTGATAAATAGTCCCTCTCCAGTTTTCTTGTAGGCCCCTTTCAGATACCGGAATGGGCTATAAGGTCTCCCTGGAGCCTTCTCTTCTCCAGGCTGAACAACCCCAACTCTCAGCCTGTCTTCACAGGAGAGGGGCTCCAGCCCTCGCATTATCTTCATGGCCTCCTCTGGACCCGCTCCAACAGGTCCATGTCCTTCTTATGTTGCGGACTCCTGCAGGACACCACAACGAAGGTGGGAGGGAACAGCCTTCGACAACGGCTGGCGATACAGAGAGGCCAGTTTTCAATCCAGGGCATGAAAAAACGGTCTTGATTGCTTAACCTGTATCTGATGGCAGAGCTGCCCAAACTACCTGTCTGAACAGCAACACAACTGCAAGTACATCTTTGCAGGCAGAACTCGGTCATCAACCAACTGCAGTTTATTGTACAGCACCTGGTCAACATCCAAGATCATGTTATTGAGGCTGGCACACAAAAAAACTCAGAGTAGCTCTTAGTATCCCATCCCTTTTCTCCAAATCATGCTCAAGTCAGTTTTGCTGCTTCTCTCCAGTCAGTCCTCTTGCAGTTTCCAAGAGCTCTAACTCACTCTTACCTAGTTTAACTTCTGCATTTTCCGTCAGTAATACATTCTGTCCCTTGATGTCTCGATGAATTACTTTGTGCTGGTGTAGATGACTCAAGCCCTAGAGAATTCAGAGAAAGGTTAGAGGAATCCAAGTTCAAAGCATGTTATTTTCTGACATTCCTCCTAAACCAATTACGCTCCAGAAATGAAAGATTCACAGCTGGAGTTGAGCACTTGATAACGCTTTTGTTTATCATGTGTTCAAAATACTGTCCTATGTCACACACTGGGAGGACGTGCCCGGCAAGTGAGACACCCACCGACAGGTCCTCCCCTTAGCAGGAGACAGGAATCATCAATTCTATAGGGACTAAAACCAGCCCTTCAGTTTCTGCAGGAACCCACGTTAACCCGAATTCCTCCGTAGCTCTAGACATGTTTTGCCCCATGTGCTCCCTCGCCTTAGGGAGCCATTTCTGCAGCAGAAGTAATAGAATGGTTTTCTCTCTTTTCTGTATTCCCAGCACCCAGAAACTGAAAAAAACCCAATTCTCTTCTTATATTGATCCCATAAACTGGACTTCAATACACTGAAAAGCTTGTATTAAAAAAGCTACCATGCAAATACAAATATTATAACTTGCACATATCCCTAATGGAGATATAGCTCAAATTAAAAGCCTGTCTCAAAGGCTAAAGGTAAACTAGCTTTTCTGTTGTGCTTTTTTATTAGCTCATTAATTTCTTTTTGCAACCTACATTTTTATATCGCTCACTTCTTATTTCAGCTTCAAAGTAACATCCACCTATATTGCCAGCTTAGTGAAAATATGGATTACTTCAAAAACTAATTTTGCATTAGGTTTACATTTCAAATTAAACATTCATATTTGAGGAAGAAAATAATTTCTGCTATCACTACTGGTAGTTATTAGTCATTTTACGCTTGTTACCTTGGAACAACAGGGCAGAATAGATTATATCTGTACAGGAGCCCTTTTTTAGCCATGTTACACCTGGTTAAAGGCACTTTTGTGCACTGGAGGCAAAGCAAAAATTTCACTGAATTTCAATAAATCCTTTTAACAGCATGGGATTGAGCCTCCTGTTGGAATTACAACTGGCCATCAACGTCTGAACCAAGACAGAGTCACCTTCTGTAGCATGAAGGTGGGAGCCTTTCATCACCCGAAACCCTACGGAGGTCACCAACCAACCGCCCCAACGCGTGGCCAAAACACGACCGATGACACTCGATGGTGGCCCTGGGACATGAGTCAGCGGCTGGGTTCTGACTCACTGCCAGGGTCTAAATTAAGAAGTAGGCTCATAGAGCTCATACGTTTAAAACAAGCCCGTGTACCTGTGGTTTCCTGGCACAGAAAGCCGTGTCCCTACAACAACTGATCAGCTACAGTGCCAGCATCTTCTGCACATCATGCTGGTGCAGGCAGTGGCATTCAGGGTCAACAGAGAAGAGCTGTGTCACCCCTGGACACCAGCAACAGCCTCAGCAGCAGTGCAGACACCTCCTTTCGGAGTAGTCATTTTGCCTCATTTTCCTTCACAGAATCATTTAGGTTGGAAGTGACCTTTAAGATCATCGAGTCCTACTGTAAACCTAACACTGTCAAGTCCACCACTAAACTGTGTCTCTAAGTGCCACATCTACACGTCTTTTAAGTACCTCCAGGGACGGTGACTCAACCACTTCCCTGGGCAGCCCGTTCCAACGCTTGATAACCCTTTCAGTGAAGAAATTCTTCCTAATATCCAATCTAAACCTCTCCTGGTGCAACTTGAGGCTGTTTCTTCTTGTCCTATCACTTGAATGGCTCTACTATAGCTTTCCTTCACACGCCTGATATCTTTGTTTTCTCCTGAACAAAACCTCTGTTCACAGAGCGATAGATTTTAATGTCGGAGCAACCATTATGATCACGTCATCTGACTTCAGCTGTGCAAAATGCAAGCAAGCCTTTGCTGAAGCTGCCTCCTCCCAGGACATGAAACTCTGGCACAGCCCATTTTAAGACATTCCCGTCAAACATTTATCTTGTGGGTATAAAACCTGCAGCATCCTCATTAAAGCCAGAGACGTGTGGATTTAATAAAGCATGGGGTGCTTTTTAAACATGAAGATTCTTTCTAATGACTTTATTAGTCCTCACCTGTTAACTGAAAATGTAGTTCTAATGTAAATAAATCTTTGCCCTATTAATACAAAAGGAAATTATATTTTTGTTGAAGGAAATAGAGGGTTAAAAGTCAGGGAACTAACACCGCTAAGGGGCATTAAATAGGGCTTATTTATTATGCATCATACAAGCACATGAATCATTCACGCCTACCGGCACCAAAGAGGCTCCAGCCCGTGGCAGCCATGAAGCTGCAGAACCAAAGGCTTTCTGTGTCCCCAACATACTCCAACACCTGGCATTTACCTCCCTCTGGACACGTACCCGTAAGATCTCTCTGCAGATGTAGGCGATCCACTCCTCCTTCAAGGTGTTCCCCTTCGTGTTCTTGATGAGGTCGGTGACGGAGCCCGCGCCGCAGAACTCCATCACCAGCTGCCAAATGGAACCAAACTGCAATTACTGCAATGACACTGACAGCGTCCTCCAGGCTGCCCGACGCCAGGGTCGGACCCTGACACCGGCAGCACCACGGCGGGGCCACCGCAGTGCTACGAAAAGCCACCAGGACATAACCGTGAACCCATCAGCTTTTAATCCACGTGGGTTTTGTTATAAAAATGAAACAATAAAAGGCTGGAAGGCTTGAAAGGCATGTTGCTCTCCAGAAGGTTGGGAACAAGAAACCGGAATCAGATCAGTGCTGAAAATCAGCAGAGGAAACTGGAAACCTTGAAATCTCAGACCTCACGGCTACATACCCTACTTTATACTTATGATCAATCTTCAGCTTCAACAGCAATACAAGTACAACTCTACCTCTTGCATGTAATTTCTTTCAACTCTGAAAATGTGAAGGCAACAAGATAGAGGTCTGAAAGCTTCCTACCACCTTAAAAAACAGGTATACTTTTCAAAATTTTTTATTTTTTTTTTTAATGATGAGGTCTTTGCTTTTAACCACCTTTTTGAGCAGGAAACCTTTCTTGAGGGCAAGCTTGCCGGGCAGCTGCAGGCTCTCCAGGACAGAGCTGGTGTCCCACTCCTCAGGTTGGTTCAAATGAGACTGGGCACCACCGCTTGAACCACTTCCAAAGTTTCGTAATATCAAAGTACAAGGATCTAACCTGCACCTGAACTTAATCTTGTCATTGAGCAACTGTGAAATAAACCTTAGAAAAATAGCATGGGATGTGCATCTGCCTCCCCGGGACTCCGCAGATCCCCAGGGCACGCAGGAGTCACCAGCGTGCTCCAGCCCGCATATGCAACAAGCCTCCTCCAAGACCTGGAGAAGTGTTTCTCTCAGATGTGAAACCATGTTTTCCAGTTAGATCAGCTTGCTACTAAAAGATACTCCCTTACAAGTCGTGCCTTGCCAGATTCTTCAATTTGCATGTTGCAAGTTTCTTATCACAGGAAGCTTACATGGCATTTAATGTTCTCCCAGCAAGTGACATCACTTTATTAAAAGCATGGGCCAAAAGGAGAAGAGAAAGAAACAGCAGAAGGGCTACTTCTAACCACATTGTTCCAATGAAGTGGTTTAAAACGTGATCATAAATACACCATCATAAAATACAGAATACTGCTATAAACCTTAAGGTTAAATAAAATACTTGAGCAGACTATACCTCAGTTGGCTTTGATCATGCTGCTATCTTTAGTTTTGATATTAAGTTTTTCTTCTCCTCCTAAACTGGCAGCTGAAAAAAATCTTCGTATATCCCCGTTGCGTCAGGAAACTGGCTTCAAGAGAGATGCGTGACTGGCCAAAGTCTGCCCTGTGCAAAGGCAAGGAATGCTGCTGTGGCTCTTCCACCCCAGCAGGAGACCAGCAATCCAGCTGGGTCACTGGGACACCCCCTAAGTCATGGGGTACTCACTGCTCACCGAATGGGAAACAATGGAACAACTGCCTTCAAAGTTGGTTCTCCTCTTTTTCTTCCCTTTGGCCAATTGTCACGGGGGGAGTATCGGCGTCTGCATATGTTTCAGATTAAATGAACATTTGGGACACCAGCAAGCATGGAAAGGAAAATCCTGGAGAGTTGAGCCAGCCACAAACACTTTCGAACCCAAAAGGCTGCCCTCTCCACCCCCCTTCCATGGAAATTCATCCACAGGCTCTCACCAGGCTTTAGAGCAGGAGGAAGAGGAAGGGCATGCTATGCTATGTACAGCAATCACAGTGATTAAAACAAGATGGAAGAAATCCCATTAAAAGTACACAGTGCATCCATTAATTCGCCGGATTATCTTTATGGAGCTGGCAGTTCACTCAGTCCTCTACCCTGTCCTTGATTTCCACAGAGCAAAGATTAATTTTGCACCAGGCAGTGAATAACTCAGCCACCTGCTGATGTATCCCAAATCTGTAGTTGTGAAACGTCCTGGAGATTAAAGAAAAAAAACAGAGAGAGGAAAAGAGAAGGACAATCTGAAGAGGAGTGTTTTCCAACTCAGCTTTTTAAGGGCTGCACGGCCCTGTCAGATCCATAGGAAAATATCCAGCACCAGAAGATCTCTGGCAGCATCAGTGGGCTCCAGGTCCAGTTGGGCAGGGGCCAAGGGGGCTCAGCAGGGCACACGAGCTGCAAACTCGTAAGTAAGGCACTTCAAAAGCTCTGCCGCGGGTTCTCCAAGAAAACAAGCACCCGAAAGATGACGAGGCTGCCCGAGTACCTGTGTACACAATGGAGAGCTGATGGATGCCTGATGTGAAAAACCACCGTTTCCAGAAGGTTTGGATGGAACGGGAGGAAAGCTGGCTGCTGCGGTGCTTATCGGCACTGCGACCCCTTTACGTTTTTAGCCTCCCTTGCTCCTCAGATGGAAGGATGCTACAAAAGGCACAACTTCAGCTCCCTCCAAAGAGAGAAGAAACAGACAATGGCTTAGGAGTCCCATCAACAGGCCAGGTGAGATCTCACCCACAGCACTGCGTGGCCTGCTGGGCGATGGAGCCCAAGAATGAGAAACCTGGAGCAGGTACAGGGAGATGAACAGGTCTTCTCAGCCAGCCGGGGGACGGACGGATGGCTCTTGGAAATGAGAATATACTGTCAACAGTACGGACAGGTGAGCACCGGAGAGGGAGAAGAACAAGGTAGATACTGGCCTAATATCAATATATCAACACCCTATGGGTGTATTTAGGTTGGAAATCAACAAAGAGCCTTCCAGGAGAAAATAAAAGGGAACCAAAGTTCCAGCTGATTTTAGGACAGAGCTCAGAATCCTCAGGAAAGGTTTCGAACAGCACTGCTACTAAGATACTTTCCTACTGGTCCCATGCCTCTAGGTGAGTGCTTTGCCCTGCACACGCTTGCATCATTACCAATCTCGTTAAAGGATGAAGTCATGATGGGGTAAGACAATAAACTTGAAATGCAGATTGAATTTTTATTAACCATAATTAAAATTATCATCAATACGGGCTAAAGGTAAGATCATCTTCTGAAATTTAATTTGCAAGGCCACTTATTGAGGAAGTATTTTTAAATACAGTTCATTTAGCATTTACTTAGCTCTTCATGTCAGAGTGACAGCAAACTGCATAAGCAAGCCAAATTCAGAAGCAGCAGCTGTAAATCTCTGTGTCCTGCTGTCTCATGAATTTTTTGTTTACAGAGCCTTCGCAGCTTTCAAATCAACCACCACTTTCCCCAGTTTGGAAAAGGGCAGTAAGACCTCTGTTCCCATTGCCGACGTACATTACCTGGAAGGGCTCAAATCCCCAGCACAGAAACCCCAGTCCAGCTGATGGTGAACCACTCCAGCTTGTCCAGAAGAACCCCCCAAAATAAAAACCTTTATTCTGCAAGCCAAATCCTTCTGTGTTCCTGTTCCTCACCCCAGGAAGGATTTGACTTCCCTTTTTTAAGTTACACGCAACAAGCACACAACACCCTCAGGCTAAATGCTGCAGGAAATCCTTCCTCCTGCTGTGTGTGTAACCAGAACGCGGGTGCAACGGGGTCCCCATGCCCATCCCACCCCACAGCCCGGCTCCCTCGCGAAAGGGTCCCTTGTCAGACGCAGCGTGGCACCTGCAGTGAGTGATGGAGCATTAAAGGAATAACGCAGAGACCTTCAACCGATGGATCAGCAGAAAAGCCGGTGCCCGTTTCACAAACAGAAATAGACACTGAATTGGTATTAAGCAGCAACTAAAATACTCTGCAGCAAGAAGAGCAGAGGTTTTAATTGCTTGTGCTGGTGCTCCAGCAGGAGCGGGCGGCGATGCTGCGGCAGCACGGCTGGGTGGGAGCAGCAGGGCCAGCGCTGCTCCGCGCTCCCCTCCCCAGCCGCAGCAGCAAACCGCTCTCGTCCATGCTCATAAATAAACCACGGAATCACAGAACGGTTTGGCTTGGAAGGGACCTTAAAGACCCTCTCGTTCCACCCCCCTGCCATGGGCAGGGACACCTCCCACCAGACCAGGTTGCTCCAAGCCCCGTCCAACCTGGCCTTGAACCTCCAGGGATGGGGCAGCCACAGCTTCTCTGGGCAACCCGGGCCAGGGTCTCACCACCCTCAGAAGGAAACATTTTCTTTCTGAGATCTAATCTAAATCTCCCCTCTCCCAGTTTGAAGCCATTAATCCCCATCCTATCACTACATGTCCTTGTAAAAAATCCCTCTCCAGCTTTCCTGCAGGTTCCTTTCAGACACTGGAAGCCCGGCTGCGTCCTACCCACACCCCGCTGCGCTTCGAGGCCAGACAAGCCATTCCTGCCCCTCAGGGAGCCGGCGGGCAGCTGCCACCACGGGTCCTGAGCAGGGCGAAAGCTTTGGGAATGGCAGGGAAAGGAGCTGGGCTCGCAGCTCTGCAGCACTTACAGCACCGACGTCGCTTTGAAGAGGAGGAGAACGGAATAGTCTCGGCGTACTCGGCCGGAGAGCAGGAGAGCAGGGAGCATCTCTGCCACCCGGGCTCTCGCTGGGGCCGGAGGAGCCGCCCCGCTCCCCAGGGCTTGGAGGGACCAGCGAGAATTACAGCTCAGCCCAAACCTGTCCCCTCTCAAACGCCCAATGATTTAACTCCTGTGACACGAGGTATCAGCAGCTGCCCAAAACCACTCTGCAGCGCCTTATAAGCAGATTAAGAGCAATCCTGCTCCGAGCTGCACAGGTGCATCCCAGTGACATCGGCGGCTTGTGCTCCATTTTCAACGGGGCCTCACTGCCCCCGTTCCTCCTCTCCAGGTCCCCGGAGTGACTCCACTCCTACCCCCCTGCAGCGATGCCAATGGCTCCCTACGGCTCCGACAGGGTGCAAAAGCGCATTGCGACCCCGCAGCGACAGCCCCGAGCGCCGCACGGCTGCAGCCATGCCGTCCCCACTCGGCCTCCGGCCCTACATCACCCCCATTCCTCCTTCCCCAAAACCGCCCCGGATGTGCCGCCGCAGAGGATGCACCGCTGGCCGCCCCACCGGCGCTGCCCCCGGCTGGCCCCGAGCAGGTCTTTGGCAACCTGCCTGTTGGCAATTTTTCCCCCCCCTGTTTCATGACAGATGCGGCTCTGGGCGCAGGCAGGGTTGCCATGGCAGCCATCCATCGGCTGCCAGCGCCGCTGCTCCCTGGGGACCACGTCGGGCGGGCTCTGCCCTGGGTGGGCTCTGCCACTGACAGCCCCTGTGCTCCACAACCCCCCCTCTGCGCCGTGGATGGCAAGGGCAGGCGACAAACAGCCAGCGCGGTGGCATCCCGACCACGTATAGGGTGCATTAATGTATGGGAACGAAGCGGAGACCTGGCAGCCTCCAGCAGCCATCGGGGGCGGTGACGTGCTGGGGAGGGGGTCCTTCGGCATGGGGTCACCTTCCACATCAAGTTCGCGCTTCCTAATGAACGTCCCATCTTCCACCGCCAAAAAAACCCCACCCCAAAAATCTCAAAACGTGCCCCTCCCACCCCAGGTTACGTACAGCCTGGTACCCTACACCTTAGATCTGAGATACGCAAGGGGAATTTCATGAATTCAACTCAGTAAAGCAGCAGTTAGTGGATAAACTGGGTCCTCACCATCCCCTGGGTCATTTCCCCACTTTCTCCTTGCTGCTCTCTCTTTCCTCCTTGCACCACAGGCTCCCCCAACCAAGACCCCCTTGTCTCCGTTAGAGATGGGCACAATCCTTCCCAAAAGTCCACAGCACCCCCAGAAAGCAACATTTTATCCAACACAGGAATACACCTACCTCCTATTTTTAAATTTTTCTTTTAAATGTACCATAAAAGTTGTCCCTATGACTTTTACTTCCTTTCTGTCATAATTTGTAATGCGCATCTCCGTTGTCATCTGCTAAAATATGCTCCATGCCTCCCTCTAATTTGAGGAAAACTTGCCCGTTTAGTAAGCTCGTCTTTCGGGGCGAGTGGCTGCTATCAAATGGAGCAGCAGCACCCAAAGACCTGCTCATCACGGCGGCAGAAGCGATGACAATACTTCATGTCAGAAGCCTGCTGCGTTTCCGAGAGATCTTAATCTCCACTGAAAGAGCTCCCTGGTTTTTATTTCCGTATCAGCCTCCTGAATGTCGATAAAAAGAATTACTTGGGCATTATCAGAAACCGTTTTATTTCAACAAAGGGCCAATGAAAAATAAACAAGCCTTTATCTGCGCGGCAAGACTGATAGAGTTCGTGCGAGTCCTAATTCAATCAGATCCTGAAACAACAGCTATTTAACACAGGGACACCAGCACACCTCTCCGCCAGGGAGCTTTCCGTGAACACCTCCACCGGTCCCAGCGCCGGGCACAGGCTTAAAAAACAAATCCCCTCACACCCCAGCACCTTTCGCTCCAGAAAAGCAACTTTTGCGACATTGTTTTTTCCACCAGCCCATGAGAAAGGCCCCAAAATTGAGAGGAAGTCTGGAAGGAAACTCAGACTATCTCGTCTGCCTTTCTCGGGGGCCGAGGGAGAAGCAGCACAGCTGGGTGATGAGCACCTTCTCCCCTCGCACTGCTGGGCGACCCGCCGGGGAAAATCCCATGTTCTCCTCCTGACTTTGGGCATCAGAAGGTGGTACAGCACATACAGCATCCTCTGCTCTTTTACGATGAGGGGGATTGATGCAAGAGCCTCTCTTACCCCCAGGAGTTGCCTACTAAGCTTTTTTTTTTTTGGAAGTTTGGGCTGCAATGGCTGGGCAAATCATTTAAAAACCATGATGTTATTAACACTTGTATACGCCAAGGGCTCTTTGCACTGGAGCTGGGGGAAAAGAAAAAAAACCATACCCTCTTCCCTGGTCAGACCCTGCTAATCCCAGACGCAAGGAGCGTAAGGGTACTGAGCAGAGCCCAGCTCCGGGGACGGCTTCAGCACACCGTTGGTGAGGTTCCCCCCTGCCAGACACTCTAGCAGCACTAGGGAAAATGTTGTGGGTTGGTTTTCTATTTTCCCTTTTTTTTAAATTTTTTTTTAAAGAGATTATAAACCAGCTAAAGCCAAATGGAATTTCACGGGATGAAAAGGCATTTCTCAGCTTGACAGCTTTCTCCTCGCTGAATCCTGGGCCAGCTGCAAAGAACATGTTTTTTCAAGAGTTCCCACCAAAAATAACCCCAAGTAAGAAAAGCCCCCGGAGTAGAAGCCCCCCAGCTCTTCCCAATAATTCAGTGTACCAGAAAGTCTTGGGTAACAAAGTGGTGCAGAAGCCCATCAGCTCCATTGTGTTTGTCCCAGGAGGAATGTCCTCCGAAACCCCCCCAGTTCCCACTGCCCCTGATGCTGTGGCATGCGGATGCAGGGGGAAACAGCTGAGGTCACTGAGCCTGTTGCTAAAATAAAGCCCAGATCACATGGAAACTAAAGGAAAAAGCATCCTGCTGCTCTCCAGCATCTCCCTGGCCTCCCAGATGAACCATGGATATTTGTTACCCTTAAAAAATAATGCTCTAGTGATCTTGTTCAGGCACAGAAAAACTTGGGAACAGGCAAGTAAGTCAGAACTGCCTGGATTTACAAGACTGTGAGGAAATAAATGCTATTTAGACCACAGGACGACATCCAGGTCATTACATTTAAGATAACTCAAAGGCAGCCTTCCCTTCGACGCTGCCCCAGGGTCTCAACCTGCTGGTCAGACACCCACGGGCGCTGCAGGCTGCGGCTCCACAGACGTAGATCAACACAGCCCAGCGCAGAATCCAGCACAGGAACTTGAATTAATTTTTCATCCCACTCAGGGCAGCGCCGGGAGCGCCGATCCACAGTGCCTGCTGCCCTGCCCAGCCCCTGCCAGCACCGCCTGCCACCGAGGAGGTGGGCTCCAACACTCCGGCTGTCTCCGGAGAGAGACAGCGGATTTAAACTCTATCCTCCACGGCCTGGGAATGCCGAATTAATAACCAAGAAGCCACTGACATGGGAACCAGCGGGAGGAGGCAGGCAAGGATTTATGGAGAGGCAAAGCAGCTTGCAGCTCTTCAGCAACCCGAAGCGTCTTCACCGAAATGGCTGAACGACCTTCCTGCCCTCCCTGTGCCATCGTCCCCCTCCTCTTTATTTGCCCGCACCGGCTCCGTGAAACATTAAGCATGAAAAGCAGCGCCGAGAGCTGGCAGGAGTCACACGCGCCCAGCATCCCTCCCCCCAGCCTCCATCTTCCCAGAAACATTCCCGGCTCCCTCCAACTGGGGGTTGGTGGTTGGTTGTTTTTTTTTTTTTTAATGCATTTATTTGCACAGGACGGAATCATTTGCAATTGAATATTCTAACAAAGCTGTTGTTAATGACAATTTGGAATAAAAATCTGTCTGCAAAGATTTTTACGGCAAAATGGAGAAGCATTTTGCAGCACGGGAAGAGCCTTTTCAAAGCCATGGCTTTGAAAAAGACGGATGCAAAATAAGGCTTTTTGTGCAATACTGGTGGTGGTAAGAGGACAATACAGAGTAAATCATTTGTGTCAGACCCCAGTTATTTTAAAGAAAAGAAGGCAACTTACCCAGAGCTGATCATCCATTCCCGGTGGGTTCTTTTTAATAAAAGCACCATAATACGTAGCGATATTTCGGTGGTGAGAATACTTCTTCAGCATGTTGATTTCTTGTTTGATCTCTTCCTCTTCATCCTGGGTTGAGGCGAAAAGAAAAGAAAAACAAAACCGGAGGCACTAAGAGACGGCACTTCACAGCCTCCCAGTTCTCTTTGTACGTGGGAGAACTTCCACGCACCCCACTTCCCACCGATCTTCCCTAAGTTTCCTTGCACCTTTTTTTACAGCTGCCTTTTGCAGCCGAGTCCTGGGAGCCTGAGATCTGGACTGGAGACTAATGGGTTAAACGTGGGCCCTTGGGACAAAAGCTAAGGAGAAAACACATGCTTTGCCACCTTTTCCCATTGCGTTTCTGCACCCTGAACTGGACAGATCTTGAGGCAGTGTGGAAACCAGATGGTTTCCATACAGCTCAGATCACGGCGTCTCCTCCAGAAGAGGGTCCCGCAGGTGCTGGCAGAGCTGAAGGGTGGGCAGCAGTCCTCTCGCATGGGTTAGAGACCCACCAACCCTGTGCGCTGCTTCAAACCCTGCAGCACAGCTGGGAGCAGAGAGCCCCGGGAAGGGACCGCCATCCTGGAAGCAGCACGAGATGTCTGGGGACACCAGCTCCTACTGGTGGCGCGGTGGCACCAGGCAGGCACTGCCTGTCCACAAACACTCTGCCAGACCAACTGGGTCCTGGGGACAAGCACCATTCCTGGGGGCCGTCACGGCCCCTCTCCGCCCCATCCGTGAAGCAGCAGCAGCTGAAGCAGCCAAGGCAGGGGAGCTGCACTGATTCCTGTGCTGATGTCCTACCTCTTTGCTTTCACAACCATCAAACGTGCCCTGGTTTTATTTTAAGCTGACCGAATTCCAGCCCGTTGTAATTCCACGGGCTGCCGAGCAGCAGTTAGTGCCTTGATGTCGATGAACTTTATTATAAAAGGGCTGTCACTTCTTTGTTCTTCTTTATTACCCTTGTGCCCCTCACCTGCTTCATCCTGACTTCAGTTTCACGAACGGGGCAAAGGACAACACACCCCGAAGAACAGCGAAGCTGCAGGAGCGGCTCTTCTTGAAGAACGATGCTCCCTGACCGGGTGTCACACAACACGGACAGAAACACGGCTTTTTTTTCCCAAACTACCTTGGAAAGTGATTTAATGACTACAGTCTTCCAGAGAGAATTCCAGGGAAGAGCAGCGAAGGTGAGGACAGGAGGAACAAATAAAAGAAGTAGCTAGGTGGAGCTTGTACAAACACCCTCTAATTTTGTCTTTGATAAGAACAGGGCGAGCAGAAGCACCAAAGAGGATGAGGAATGGGCCCAAATGATACAAGAAAACCCCAGGGACTATTCTGGAAGATTTTTATCACCTCTTTCCTCCAAGCAAACAACTTTGCTTGTTTTCATTTGTCCAGGAAAACAGGGAATATAACTCACAGTTTATCAGGCCTCAGAGATTTTTTTTTTTTTCCAATTGACATCCTTTGCAATAAAAAGAGCAGCCAGATGCCCAGTGGTGCTGGGAACGAGGAGGAGCGATCAGTGCAAAACCCCACCAGCTCCTGGGCTCGTTAGTCATCCCCCACCTTACACCTGGCCCTCTAGGAAAAAATGGACATAAGCCACAGGGACACTTGGTCTAAGGTTTTATCTTGAGCCCCTCTTCAGGTTGAAGTAGTCAAAATGGGGGAAAAAACCAGCCTAAAACATCAAAGCTGTGGATGGCACCTGAGGATGTCTGCAAGGCCAGGCTCAGGGGCTCCAGCCCAACCTCCTGCTCCAAGCAGGACTACTGTCAGTGATCACCACCAGCAAATCCAGCGAGAGGGGTAAGAAAAAGGAATCATGGTGAGCTGCTGTGACTAGTCCAATCCCAAAACTGGCAAAACAGACCAGGTTTTGCTGCCACGCTTTGCCTCCATCAATCAATTCTGTCACATCAGTTCCTGGAAGTAGGTCATGCAGCATACAGCAGGACCAGCCCCTGGAAAATGAACCCAAATGCTTAATTCAGAGATAGGGGCTGCCCAAACGGATCAAGTGCTGTAATTTGAGGGCCTCTACGCTGCAATCTTCCCTAACAGATCATTAGCAAGAGTGCAGAGGAGTTAAACAAAGCCCCATCGGCAGGAGCCTTTGGGGGTTCAGTGCATGGCACGTGGTCGGGATGAGACGCTGGCTGGGAGCTCACTCAAAACACGGGGGCTTTACACTCCAAAAACTTCCCCTGTGAAACTGCAGACGGCGACGGTTGGGATGACCACACTAATTCTGTTCTCTGTAGGCTTCTGAAAAAACACTTTGTCATCAGGGACATCCTGAAAAAATAGGTGGGATGGAAGATCTGGATAAAACGCAGCAGTGGCAGCACTGAAATCGGTGCGTGTCAGGAGGAGATGAAGGACTGGAGTGGACACCTTTGGGTTTTCACCAGCAGCCTGGACCAGGTGCCAAACACGGCTGTCAGCACAATTCAGGGACCAGCTTTAGAAATGACTCCAGAAGTGATTCCCGGGACCGTACCTGCGGAGGCTGGAGGACACGGCTCTAAATCTGACTTCAGCATCAGCAGCTACGAAGCACAGCCAGTCCCCTACCACCTCACAGGTTTGCTCTGTCTTCGCTGTGGTCTCCTGCCCAAGCCTGGTCCTGCTCGCTAAGCAGCCTTCTGTTGGTGACTACAGGCCGGTGGCATCCCTTCAGAGGACACGGAGGTCTCACCTCTGCACCTCAGCTGATCCTGCTACCGCCTGCTAGATAGCAACTTCTGCCCTCATGCAGTACTGGCATCCTTCAAGGCTGAGAAGCCACCACAGAGGGTATTCATTGGGGCAGAAGAAGTAGAAGAGCCCAGAAGTTCAGTTAGGGGTTTTTGGTGTTTCTATTTTTTTTTTTTTTAAGAGGACCAACTTTAAAATTTTGCGTATTATATATTGAAAGAAAAATAGCTGGCATGTTTTAATATGGCTAAAAGCAGCTTAAGGGGGAAATAATTACATATCCAAACAACATATCCCATGCCAAATACCTGATTTACTACCTTGGATGTTCAGAGACGTTAAGACCCTGCTTTGGAAGGCAAAAGTGTAGGTCAGGGACATCTACGTAAAGACCTGGCCAAAAATATTAGCTACTGGACAGGATCAGATTTGGGGTACTTTTCTCCAGCATCTTTGCTCGGAAGTGATGACATTTTAAAATCCCCAAATCAAGTGTGGACTCAAACTTAAGTCCCTGTTTGGCTTCAAAGTAATATTCTGATTTCTGAGCTTAAATTTGTTGTAACCTCAGACTTCATCCCATGGGAATCTCACCGCTATTTGTGCCATGGGGTTATGTTTGGTGGGTCTGCCCGTTCCCTTAGAGCCCACTTCCCACAAGAACTGGGTAAATGGCACTTTAGATATTCTAAGTAAACAGAAACAAATCTCATTCACATTTACAGACTTATTTCCATGCATCATTTCACCTGTTAGCACAAAAAAGAACCTGGATGAAGGTCCTGTAGATATTAATAGCACACCACAACATCTAAGGTATTTCAAAACATACTCCTGAGGCCAGCTGACTGCCTTCACAGAGAGTCAGTTCTGTATGTGCTGAACTCCCGAGAGCTAATTAAAAACATTAATTCAAAAGATAAGGTGAGCAGATTGGGATCGAGTCCTAAATTTTGAAATGCATTATTCCAGTTAAAAAAACAAAACACATTTCTACTCCCAGACCCGACAGAAACTTTGGGAGGTAGAATACTGATCCTAAAAAAAAAAAAAATATACAAGAAAAAGCACTTTTATGTCACCCTCCTAAACGTATCTGTTTAGGTTTTTAGGGATCGTAGCAATTCCACTCATTTTTTCTTCTGTGGCCACTGGGAAATGGTGAAAGCATTCTTTCCCCTAAATCCTGTTATTCATTTAATGACTTGTAAATTCTTGGTTCTCTTAGTCTGATACAAGTTTCAAAAGCGCCATGTTTCTGATGGTGCTTTTTTTCCTCTTTATCAGTAGGATGCACAGGAGTAATTTAACTTGAGTAGTCAAGTTATTCATAAAAATACCTACACAAAGTTTTGGTGAACAAAAGCTTTTTGGTGAAAAACATGCATTTGGGGAAACTGAAATGTGTTAGGAAAACATGATCCTGTTGCTACAGTTTTCTTCAGATTTTATTAACATGCTCAAAAGAGCCACTGCTGGAACTGGATGGGGCTTTGTTTCAGCATAAAATTACTTAGTCTCCAAAACTCTTCCAGATTTATTTTTCTCTCGCACATTTATTAAAACCAAACCCCTTTAATGGCCCATTTCACATTAAGGCAAAGGGCATTTGCTTCCCAGGAACGCAAACCTTCACCAACCCCCACACGTTATCACACCGCGTCCCCTTTCCCCTCTTATCTGTCATTTTAGGATGCAGGAGGAGGAGGATACATTACCCCGGTGACGTCCATAACCTTAATAGCAGCAAGCTGGCCTGTTTTAACATGACGACCCTGCAAAAGAAAAGGGAGAAGTTTGTTTGTTTTGCTTGCTGGCAGTGTTTTCCTCGCAGCGAACAATATCCTTAAAGAATCTCCTCACCCTGGCAGCACCCACAGATTAATTCTTATTTTTTTTCTTTTTCAAGAGCATCTTCACAGCAGCCATGATGGGAAAGCCATTCCCTCCCCTTCCTCCTGCCATTACAATTAACTAGTAAAGGGCCTTCAATGCTGTATTTTCCTGGCAAGCGAGGGCTGGAAATATCCTTTAACGCTTAGCCATGCAAAAAACCAGCTCGGGGCCGCTGCGGAGCACAGAGCATGACTCGGCTGGAACTGGTCTGCTGGAGCTGCGATGATGGCGATGCGCTGGCTGGGGTACCCACGTGGCACTGGCTTCGGTCCCCTCGCGCCCCAGCCCCAGCTCTTACAGAACTGGGGAACCAGAGGGACGTCAAGCCCGTATGGCACCATTGTACACTCCGGCCACTGATTTATTTATTTTGCAAAAGCCTTGGTTAGCAGGCTAGGGAGGTTTTTAAAACCGGATTTGCTTCTTGGCTGTGGAAGTGACCCCATCTTCAGGGCTGGCACAGGCAGGCAGCGTGCATCTAGAGGAGATGCTCGAGAGCCAGCGCGGAAACAGAAGCCCCGGGACACACGTGGCCTCCTTGGTTTTCAGCAACTGAAAAATGAGCAAATCGCTGCCACGAACGGCTTGTTGCATAGTGCTCGGCTACATTAATCCTAATGGAAAAATGCCTGGAAGCGACGGGGAAAACTTTAAAAGAGCCCAAACTGTTGACGAGGTCTTAAAACCAAGACCGCTGCTATCAAGCATCAAGCAAGCCAGTTCCCAGCCTTTCCTCCTCTCCCGAGGAATGGATCATCCAACATCGTATCAAAATTACTCCTATCAAATCATGCCCTCTTCTCCGCTTGAGGGCATGTGCTCTGCTTACAAACTGGGCAGAGTCAGAGGAAAAGATGCTTCTTCTCCAGGAAAACCAGCAGACGCCAATCCTGGCAGGAAAGCCGGGAAAGCATCCCTATTCCCCAGTCACTTCTTCCTACAGGAGCAGCCCAGGGTCCCATCACACGTGATCCAGCGCGGAGGACGCACATGGAACAGCAGCTCCTGCCTTGCAGCACTGATAATTAACACACCAAGGACACAACGAGGAGCAGAGGCTGAGAGGGGACAAGCTGCAGCATGGCAGAAACAGGGAAAAATATGAGCTTTCCCTAAATTACAGGCTCCTCTGGCCCTGCTACTCCTCACCGGTGTGCTTGCTGATGGCCTGGGGTTTGTGCCCAGGTTTCCCAGCCATGGAAATGGGACATGGTCTTTCACACTTTCTCGCCTTCAGCAGGAACCCCAAAATACCAGACATTGGGACCTCTCCCTGGCCCCTCGGGTTTCCAGGCACGGCGCTGAGGAGCAAGCCCACGCGCCGGCTGCGGAGCAAGGCAGCATCATCCTCTCCAAATTTATGACTTCACCAGGAAGCCAATTCACCCACCAGGGCTCCTCGCTCATTTATTAACACAATTTATATGTCCCGAGCAACCACATGTTCTAACAACAGACAAAGCTTTATTTTAAAACGTGCAACGTTGAAAAAACCCCAAAACCAGCAGAATAAAACGCAGCCCAACATCTGAAGCATCTCCTGGATGGGGCCATCGGGAAGGAGGGGCGCATCGCTAGACACCATCTATTTAGACAGCATGATGTGCAAAAACAAATCCTTCCCTTCCTAAATCCATCCTTGTTTGCTTGGCCAGGAAGCCCCCACATGTACCGACTCTCTCATTCAAGCCAACAGAGCACTAGCAGGGGAAACACTCGGACACAACCACAGCACACTGCACCTTCCACGAAATTGAGCAGGGAGATAAGGCATTTCAAGCCACATATTTGCTGGTTTTACCCTCCTTCATCTAACTATCACCACCTCATTTCGTATTTTAAGGCAATGCCCCAGCCCCACTGCGGTGGATGGAGTGTTACTGCCAACTTTCAATACTAGTCAAGGGAAAAAAAAAGGAGCCTATGCCCACATTGTCCTTCTCCCAGGGATCTGCCACCACCCCGTACACCTCCCAAATATTTACAGATGAAGGTGAGAACTTAATATTGTGCAAACATTTACCAAAACAAAATAAATGCATCAAAAGAAGCGTGGCCAGCAGGTCCAAGGAGGTGATTCTACCCCTCCGCTCTCGTGAGACCCCACTTGGAATACTGTGTCCAGCTCTGGAGCCCCCAGCATCAGAAGGACATGGACCTGCTGGAGTGGGCCCAGAAGAACCCATGAAGACAATCCAAGGGCTTGGAGCACCTCTGCTGTGAGGCCAGGCTGAGAGAGTTGGGGTTGTTCAGCCTGGGGAAGAGAAGGCTCCAGGGAGACCTTGTAGCATCTTGCCGGTATCTGAACCGGGCTACAGGAAAGCTGGAGGGGGACTTTTTACAAGGGCATGTAGTGATAGGACGAGGGGTGATGGCTTCAAACTGCAAGAGGGGAGATGTAGATTAGATCTCAGGGAGAAATTTTTCACTCTGAGGGTGGTGAGACCCTGGAACATGTTGCCCAGAGAAGCTGTGGCTGCCCCATCCCTGGAGGTTCAAGGCCAGGTTGGACGGGACTTGGAGCAACCTGGTCTAGCGGGAGGAGTCCCTGCCCAGGGCAGGGGGTTGGAATGAGATGATCTTTAAAGTCCCTTCCAACCTAAACCATTCTGGTTCTATGATTCTAAGTTGCTTTGAAACGTATGTTAAGCCACGAGGGACACTTAGTTGTGCAAAAATCAGGCAAAGTAGAACCAGTAAGTATTTAGCCTGGGCACTTTAGAATCAAAATATGCGTTTCGTTAGAAACAAAATATTTGTTTGCAGCAATGGATTGTTGAGCTTCATCCCAGCAGGTTTCCACCTCCTTCCAGGGAAACCATTTCCTCACCAGTTAACTGTCTCTTTTAATTTAACATACCTAGCGCTCAGCATTGATACTTGCCGTGAAACCATCATATACAGTTTATTAAAAACCAGTTGATTTCCACCCTACTGCAGGCATTTTTGGTTTTGCAATACAGATACAGACAGGCTGGAGAAAGAGACTGAGACCTGAAAGTGATAAGATGCAATACAGGGGTAAAATCAGCATCCAACCCATACACATTAAAAGATGTCAGGGCAGCAACAAGCCCTTTTGACGGCATTAACCGCCTCCTGTGCATTGCCCATGCAGAAGCAACCACCAAAGGTGGGAAGCAAGGCCAGGAGCACCTGTGCACCTGCAGTCTCTCCAGAGGATCCAGCTGGACTGGGTAGCTGAGCCATTTCTGCCAAAGTCAAGGCAAGCTGAAGTTGTTAATTAATGAGTGGCAGGCGCTAAATAGTTGAGCGTGAACACTGCTTTGCCATAAGGAAGACACAAATGGGGATTGGGGAAGCAAGGCCAAGAAAAGCGCCAGGAAGCTCCTGCTGCAACCTGCTGTTGCCTCCTGCATGTCCCTCCACCCATAAAAACTTGTTGGCTTTTTCCTTTCAACTATCACGAGAGCGTGGCCTCCACTACAAAACCACACAAGGACTGAGCTCAATTCCTGCTCCTGGGGTCACCTCTGTTCCCCCAACAACAAAGATACAGGTCAAAACAGGTAAGACTGCAGGTGCCTTCACTGAAGTTCTCCGCTTTTTCAAAATTCCCCCTTTTTGGTGCCCCCAAGCTTTGGAGCTCACCCTGGGGATGCTGGAGAGGGTCCAGCTGCCCGGAGACAAAGCCTTCAGGAGAATGGGGTCTCCCCAGGGTAAGGCAGGCAGTTCTGAGCCTTCAGACCACGCTGCCACCAACATTTTTGGCGACACGAGCAAAGGAAGCCGGAGGGGAGCAGCAACCATTGCAGCCACCCTTGGTCCCTGTGCCCTCCTCGCCTCCTCTCTGCTTAATAATCTATGCCAACAGCCCTCGGTCGTCTGTCCGCCTGCGGAAAAGGAGCTGATCTGATCCTCAGCAATCTGTAACATTCTGTCTTCTCGCCTTCTTTGTCTCCTGGCATCGCGCAGGATTTTTCCACTTGTTGGTGGCGGGTGAGCTACTTCCAGCTGCTCGTGCATAAGAGCGAGAGATGCAAAAGGACCGGCACGCTCCCGAAGGCCAAGCTGCCACGACACCCCACCATCCCACCACCAGCCCCATCCTGCCGTGGGGCACAAGCTCCTGCATGCCGCCACCACCTTTGCGTTGGACGTAAGCATGGGTTTACCCTCCTCTTCCTCCCCGCTCACACAGGGCAGCGACTGAACCCCCAAAAAGTTCAAGGAGAGGAAGGAGAAGAGATTTCCAGGAGGCACTTTCACCACCCCACGTTGGCTGTTCACAGTAAGCACTGCACAGTTTGAAGGACCACTGCCAGCATCACCTGGGGTACGGCTCCCGGAGGTCCCCAATACACAAATATCCTCCAACATCTCCCTGCTCCTTTTCCCAAAGCAGGTTCTGCATCTGGCTACGTAACATCCTGGCTGAAATGCAAGATCTGCTTTCATCTTCATAAATTTGTCACCGTTACAGACACCATGATGGCTGTGACGGCATAAAACAAACAGGAGGAAATCGGAGCTACTAAAGCGTTTTGCCCCTCTCCAGATTTGCTGTCAAGGTTCACTTGGGTATAAACCCACATTTTAGCCTCAAGATTATCCAAGCGTGAACTTCAAAGCTGCCACAGTTTTTAATTAAACATCCATCTGAGCATAAATTCATGCTCCTAATTACTCTCAAAATGTTATATCAACTATCACTAACCTGCTAATGTCAAGTATTAAGACTAATTTCTCCGAACAGGGCAGGCAGCACAAGTGTTTCTTCAAAGGCTGTGGTCCTCACACTCCATAAAGCGTAATGGACCAGCGCATGATGGGAACATTGGCAAACGCCTTTAAACATCAATTGATGCACTCAGGCATTATATTTACTAAATAAACAAACCCTGGCCTCAATATCAGCCTTTGTACACAAAACCTGCATATTCTGGCTCAAAATTCAAGTCTGCATTTTAAGGACAGAAAGAAGATGATTGATTGTTGCTTTCTAAAATTTCGCTCGCACAAGCATGGGTTTCACCTCTAAGCAAAACCTGCAATTTCTGTACCCAGAAACGTAGCCCACTCCATTTAACTTCACTTCTGCTGTCTGCTCCTATTTGTTCAACAAAATAGATGACCCACCACCTGCTGCAACCAGTGGGGCACAATCAGAATTGTCACTCTTTCGGGAAAGGAAGAGCTCCTATTTCCTTCAGCTGGGCAGAGCATCGTCTCCTAAACCTCCCAACCAGGGCCCCCAGCCTGCAACCCCCCATGCATACATAATCCCCATAGCAGGCGTTTAATGGAGTAACCCTGTTGGCAGGGCTGATGCTTTAAAGTAAAACACTTGGGATCCAGCCATTTTGCAGTGCCCTTAGTCATGTAACATGTAAATATTAAATAAGTGTGATTAAGGTGCTCTTGCAAGGCCCCGCAGAAACTTCGACACAAACAGCTTTGCTGGGACCAGGCTACACCACCATCCCTACACCAAGGAAGTACGGCCTGAGGACCACTCCATTTCCTACAGAAATCTCCATAAACTCAGACAAATAACAAAACGTCTTGTAAAAGTCCAAATAGTACCACTTTGGCAGGACAGAAGCCTCCCAACTAATTTTCTTCCATTACATTTTTGTTGCAATCAAAATAACAAGCTGACACCAGCAACACAACGACTGCCCTTTCTACTGGCCAACTCCTGCCTCTAAAACCATGCCGTTAGCACATCCTCGACACCACCAGCTCCAGCACACATGCATTCTTCCTGCAACAGGAACGGCATGGGACACCGGAAATTCTGCCAGGTGACAAATCATCAGTTCACTTTCCTACATCAACATATCATTTTTGATACGTGCTAGCTACAACAAACTGTCCAGCCCTACTTCTGCAGGCCCACCATCAAGGTGTTCACTGGTAATTCTCATCTCCTCCAGACTCTGTTTCTGCATCTACAGAATCCCAGGGGTTGGCAGGGACCTCTGGAGATCACCTGGTCCAACCCCCCTGCCAGAGCAGGGTCACCCAAGAGCAGGCTGCACAGGATGGTTGCAGGTGGGTTTGGAACATCTCCAAAGTTCAGACTCCACCACCACTCTGGGCAGCCTCTTCCAGTGCTCTGCCACCCTCAAAGGAAGGAAGTTGCTCCTCGTGTTCAGATGGAACTTCCTATGGTCAAGTTTGTGTCTGTTACCTCTTGTCCTATCACTGGGCACCACTGAAAAAAGACTGGTCCCCTCCTCCCGGCACCCTGCCTTTAAGTATTGGTAAGCATTGATGAGATCCCCCCTCAGTCTGCTCTTCTCCAGACTGAAGAGACCCAACTCCCTCAGCCTTTCCTCATAAGAAAGATGTTCCAGTCCCCTCATCATCCAAGAGCTTCTGCAGCAGAGCTCTCCTGGGATGAGCCAGAACTTCACACACGTGCCTGGTCCAGGTCCTTCCTGGTCCAGGTCCTTCCAGTTCTTTATTTACCTGCAGTTTAAGGCAATTCAGGGACTTGGTCCAAGATTTTTAGCATGAAGGCACTTTAGCACTAACGCACAGTAAATCGCACACAGGTTTTCCTGGCAGAAGGAACTTTGCCTTCCAACAGGAGCTGTGCATCCAAACCGCCATCCCGCAGTAAATCAGACCATTTTATAGCACCCGGTGTGATTTGTTCTCAGCTTTTACAGAGTATAGGCACGTTTATGTACTTTGTTTCCCACTGAAAACAATGTTGAAGGTGTCAAAACCAACCCCTTCCAACTAGTTTAAGGGGCTAGAATGCTTATTGATGGAAAAACAGGCTTACCCTAGTATGAAAATTCAGCAATCTTAAAAAGCAGCTGTTTTTATAAATGATGTACTCCAGCTTTGCCCTTGGTTTACACATCTCTTCAAACATATCTGAAATAAATCCATCTCTGAGAAGGTAATTAAAACATCAGATACTCTAAATATCAGGTCAGCATAAGAAAAAGTGAGTGATATAACAGGATGGGAAAAAACTATTTTAACAGAGAGTAAAACATCTGTTTCATTAAAACACAGCGATCATGGGCTGAACCTTATTGTTCCTGCCTGCATTTAACCCCAGCTACAGGCAGGGGATTTCAAGCCCCTGGGGACACAGGACAAGGCTGCAGACTGGGGACCAGGTCCTCACCCCGGCCAGGGACTCGGCCCCATCTCGCCACCTTTCAGCCAAACACTGCAGCGAAACCTCTGTCCTTTGCGGCGGGAGCTCGTTCTGCCCTTTTTGAGAGGAACAGCATGACCACGATGGTGCATTCCCCGCCAACGGCACGTGTTTCCACCCCTCCATCATTTCTTGGGTTCACAAAGAGCTTTGTGAGAGCTTCAGAGCAACCCCGCTGCCCCAAGGCGCTGAAGGACATGACTGACTTGAAGAACTGACTGTTCTTTTCCACTTGAGGCAAACTCCACCTGCTTCTGGGGCCACCTAAAACACCCTCTGTTCACCCCCCCCCCAGGCTTCAACACACTCTCCGCCAACGGCATCCTCCCATATACACGGTGTGTCCAGAACTCCAACGCTTTAACACCAGAAATGGGGAAAAAATCTATGAAAAAGATAAAAAAGTGAATCCAATCACTTGACATCTCATTTGCTGGCCAGGTGAGGTTTCCAGAGTGGCTCCTCTGTCCTCCTGAGCTCTCCTGCAGAAAGCAGGATGCCCACTGGAGCAGGGCTCCTTCCCTTGGGGTGCTTTCAGAGAGCAGAAGACCTTCACTGAGCCGGACAAGCACAAGCTGTACTTCTATCCTCCCCTCACATTTATCACCTTTGCCAACATTTTAAGAAGTAAAACCCTGCAAAAAATTCAAAAAAACTCAGCGAGAAACAAAAATAGAGTGGATTTCATTTTTTTTTTGGTTCTCCTCAGCTAGGCATTTTTATTAACACTTCAGTTTGGATTGAGCAACCGGAGCTTCCCCTTGGAAAGGCATAAATCCTCTCCCAGCACAGCCGTCTCTAATTGCACAGGGCCCAGCTAATGCTCTGTGTTGACCGAACAAAGCCGACCTTTGGACTGAAATATTTCTAATCCTCTGTATCAATCCAAGCTCTGATCGGGGCCGTGCAGCTGGGAGAGCTGCAATTCCATTACTGCAGCTCCACAATAGGTCTGACGTTCAGTAAAGAAGGCAAGATTATTAGATTAACAAGCTAAATTGTTAAATAAGCATATTATTGATCTCTAGAAATAACACGCACTACAGCATATAGGTGAGGAAGACTACAAACTTACATTCCCTTACATAAAAGGGAAACACATCCCTCACACCAACGCTTGCACCTCTGCCGTCCCCTATCCCTCTCCGTGTTCAGAGGAGGCTGGAGACACCAGCGCTCCTCCAGCTCAGGAAGAGCTGAGAGGTTTCCCTCTTCCATGGGTAAAAGCGGCAGCCTAAGAGGTCATAAATCAGCACCAGAGATCCCAAATCCTTCCAGAAGTTTCTGTAAAGAGTTCCTCCAGATGGGGCTTGCACCCCTCCCAGGGAAAACCACTGGTGAGAAAGCATTCCTCCCCTCTCCGCGGCATTGCCACCAGCAGCAAACTGGCAGCGGGGGGGTCACAGATGTGCTTCAGGCTCCCACAAAGGACTGGGCACAGATTCTGCCCACAAGCATTTGATTCCGTGGGTTTTGAAGTGCCGCATTTCACGGCCACAAGAAACCTTGCGGCAGACCAGATTTCAAGGTGTTGCTGCATCTGGCAGGGCTTTCCCAGGACATAGGAACCGACGCCGCTCTCCTAAAAGGAAGTCAAAGCCTCAGGAAGAGCAGGTCTAGGCTGGAAGGTGAGGGGATCGAGCCTGGGAGCATGGAGCAGACGGAGATCAACAACAGACGCAAATACACCAGAAGCGGGTTGAAGGAGCAGCCTATGGAAACCTGAGGCACCAGGTTGGACTCCATGATCCTAAAGGTCCCTTCCGACCTAGATGATTCCATGGTTCTAAAGGACTAAGGAGAGATGTTCCTGACAAACAACAACGTATAAAAAACCCAGACGGACAAGCAGTGCCTTAGGAAAACATCCCCAGAGCTGCTCCCAACACTGAAGGCACTGGGATTCAAAGGAAGACCAGCAGGATGAAGGAGGAAAGGGATGTTGCCGGTTTCCACTGGCCCCCTTGCCCTTTTCCCAGGCTCCCCCCGGAAGCTTTGCTCTTTGCTCCAGCACCCCCAGTCGCAGGCAGGTCCGACACGGCAGCTCCCAGCGGGGGGACAATCCCCAGGGCGCCCTGCCAAGGGGGGAGCCCATCGCCTGCACCCCCGGCGGCAGGGAGGGCAGCGGCCGGTCCCTGGGGGTGTTCCTCGGCCCCCGCACAGCCTGGCCTCCCTTTGCCCCCGGCTCCTCTGCTTCGCCGCAAGCTCAGAGAAGTTTTTGCAGCTCCGAGAAGGCAGCACAGTCTGTTCCCAGTAACATTAGTTCATGACAGCCATGTTATTACCACCCTTTAACACCCCCACTGCGCTTCTGTTTCACATCGCTGCCTATTCAGTGCTGCAGTATTCACAACTAAAATTAAATCTCCGTACAGGAGACCCACAAGGCACCCTTTCACGCCGGCTGCGTCTCCGACGGCAGCAGCAGGTAGCTCCTTCCAGCGGGAAGCACTGAGCCGCAGCAGGAGCGGCGCTGCCCACGTGTGCTGGGACCACCCTGTCCTCTAAAGGGAGACACTTGGCTCTCAAGGGTGGCCCGAGAAAGACACCACCTCCTCCGATGGGCCAGGCTATCCCACCGGCAGAGACCTTCCTCCAGATCCTCACTGCTTGACACGCAGCGGGGGGGACCACCACAAACCTGGCCAGGTCTGGACCTGCAGTGGGGAGCTCTTGCGCCTACAAACACCAGTTTTGACGTTCAACCCCAAACTCCAGGACAAGCCCATGAGCTCTGGGGCACCAGTTCCCACCACAAGTGAAGTTGGCTCTGTGCAGGACAGAGGAATGGACATCCCAGGGCACTGGGGAGCTCTCTAAGCCTTTCCCTGTAATTACTGGGGCTGCTCATGACCTCCAGACCATCTGCTTCAGGATGGGAGTGAGCTGCTGCATCCAGAGCTTTGCAGCAGCTGGGGGCACCAGCGAGGTCTCTACTGCGCAACATGCTTTGGCAGGGCTGCCGCTATTTCTTCTGTATTCCTAGGAAAAAAAAAAGGTCCCTTCAGAACAGATTGCTCCTAACCTGCTCCCGGCTGCAGGGCAGACAGGACTTCATACCTACAAATGTGTGCTACTGCCTCCCCACGGCAAACCATCCCAGAGCAGCGGGCAGATGCTGGCACCCCTCGGTCTCCTCAGGCTCTTGGTACCCCATTTATCTGTGCCACGTGTTAAACAGCTGCATTTCAACACATGAAGTTTCCCCTGCTCTTTAATCCATGCCCCAAAACAGCGACTGTCTTGCAAACCGCAGCTGAGTTAAAAAAAAAAAGGCCCTTGCGGAAACAACACTACACATGCTGATGGAAATGTGGTTTCTTGAAACACCTCTTCAGTGCCATCTGCTTGACTTGGGCTCTAGTTTCATAGTAGCAAGATCCAATTTTGGAGGTGGCATGTAAAGTGTAAGGTGGTTGTTCAACCAACAAACAGCGGGCAGAAGCACCTCCCGCGAACCCCCGTGCTCGGCGTCCCCTCCGGCAGCAGGAGACAGCCGCGGGGGAGCCAGGTAACACGGAGGCATCCGTTACCTCAAACTGACTGAGATATTTTATATTTTTGTCCCTCTGTAAGGGAAGCTGAGCATGAAGGAAAGCCCAAATCTATTCTTGGTGATTTCCCGACCATTTAGTCCAGGAAGTTTAACTCTACGGCTGTCGATGGTTTTCCATGAAAGGTTTCCATTGTACTTCATTGAATTGCCAGTGGCATAAAACGACTGTGTCCGTGTCCATGTGAATTACCCAAGCTGACTGAGCAGCCCAGCCTGCCTTCCCAAGCCCAAAGTTTTCCCATTCCCTCTGTTTCTCCAGTATTTCTCTCAGCTCAGCTCACAGCACAGTACAGCTGCCCATGCTGCCCCACATCCCTCCATGGCCCTGTGTTTCTCTGCAGACATGACGACCCAGGATGGGCTCCTGGGGTCCCACCTTGGACCTCTCCGAATCCGATGACCAGACACTTCAGCAGTGGTTATCAAGGCTGTCTTTTTGCCTTTTTCACCTCCGCCTGCTCCACATCTCTCAGCTTGTAGAGACGAGCCTGAACACAAACCCACCGAGTTCTTCTGTGCACCAACCCTAACTCCTGGGAGAAATTTCTTGGAGAAATTTTCCAGGAGGAATTTGGGCTGAACTTCCCAGGTCCAGTTCCACTGCTGGTAACAGCTGAACCCACACAGGGGGAGCCAAGACATTTGTCCCGTTACCTTGAACGAATTTCCAAGCCAGCCATCCTTACAACCCTTCCACCGCCTCACTCTTTGAGCACCTCCACTCCTGCCAACACTTGGATCAGTTCAGGTCCAACCACCTCGATTCCTGACCACGTGGCTGACTGGCATCTGAGCCGACTCGTACGTTCAGGCTTCAAACATTCATCAGTCGTACGCAAGACTCCAAGTCCCTGTCTCAGAGCGGTAGAAGTAACAAGAGCAAGCTGATAAAGGTACTTACATGTCATGGGGCTTAGGATAAAATGCCACGGCTGCCAGAAGCTTTCACGTATCTCTCTCGGGTGACTTAGGTCTTAGTGTTAGGAAAATGAGCGTGACAAAGACATAAGTAACCCCACATCTAGTGCCATGCAGGGCTGAAGGGCTCCCCTAAGCCCAATGACTTCACAACTCGAGATACTGCAGACCCCGTGTTGCACGTTTCTATCCATGTCAGCTCAAATATCAATTTTAGACCTCACGTACTTGAAGGCAGATGGGCATCACGCTCGCTTTTTTTCCCCCCAGAGTGGCCTCCAGGGTTTTTGTCTGCCCTGAGCAGCCTTGACAACTTACTGTCCACCCTATCCTACTCCAAGTCACTTACTGTCAGCAGTCAATAAACATTTTGCAGTGCCTGTGTTCTACTGATTTAAAAGACCCTGCCATGCCTGGAGCAATGCTATGTGATATACATACTAATTCGGCTGCACGGGGCTACATCAAGACCGTCACGTTCTCCGCTGCTTTAAGCAAGTCAGCTATTGGGTAGCAAAATTTTAGAACTGCTTATTGGAAAAGGGAGCCTGAGAAATGACATGTGGACCCTTTATCCTTCCATTTGCTTTACCTATGTCACACGTGCATTCGCTGCTTTGTCTGGGATAAAGATGGGATTTCTCCGCTGCCGAACAGCCCCGCTGTGGCTCACCACCTAAGCCAGCCTCGCAGCTCCGGATCAACAGGGTTGATCAGCAGATTAAACTGCATTGCTTTTACAGCTCCTCACTTTCCAAGCCTCCCCCTTTCTCAAGCAGGAATTTCCTACCCTTCTGCTGGCCAGGCAAAGCTTTTTTTATTAAGCAATAAGGCAGCCAGATCGCTGCCCTTCCCCACAGACCTGCAAAATGGACCTCACCGCCCCCGAGGGCAACGCCGAGCTGCCCTTGCTTGGCAGAAGACCCTCCTCCCAGCAAACCCAGTGCTCAGTGGTCCTCAATTCTCTGCTGAATAAGAGAAACTGGGGTGCGAGGGCTCCTGTAGGAAAGGGAGGAGCCCTAGAAGACCCCATAAAGCAGAAGTTCCCCCCACACACAGCCCCACACACGGTTCCCATCCAGCCTGGCAGCAGGTGGCACAGCCGAGGGGGAGGCTTCAGCCGCAGACCTGAAAGCAGGGAGGAGAGGAGCAGGATTTGGGATTAGCAGGGGAAGGTTAAACCGGCATCAGGGATTGCACGGGGGAACAGTACAGTAGGACGAGGCCAGAACGGAACCAGTGTCCCTGCTACCTTCAGCCCTCGGTCACACGCTATAGCCCATCGCTATTTGGTAATTAAGGGACTCCAGCCACTGCCCAGCCATGGTTATCAAGGCAGGAGGGCTATCTAGCCATTAAGGATCCCATTTACAGAGAAATAACCTGGATAGACACAGATCGATGCTGCACAGTTTAAAGGGACCGTCTGAAGGCTATGGATTTTACTTGCTGTTATTTGCCAAGCGAAAACAAAGCAGACAAAAAAGCTCTCAAAGCAGCCCGAAAAGCCGCCTGCAGGCAGGGCGCCTGCCGGAACGTGGGCAGCTCGGAGGCTGCCTGCAGCTTTGCAGGGAGAACACATATGGGCAGGGGGTGATGGCCTTTTATTCCGCTGGATAAAGATCTTAGTGGAAACCTGAAAGGCTCGGCATGAAATCTCATCTGCAGCTAATCCAAACCTCACACGGACTATGCCGCACAGCACGTCGGTAGGGACCCAGGGCCACGCGCTGCATCGAATCGCACGACGAACCCACAACTTCAGCTCTTCAGCTAGGAGAAAGAAAATGATCAGATATTGCTTTACAAGCAGCCCTCTGGACCGGCTGCTTCCTGCTCCTACCTAAAGGCAGCTCAGGGTCAGGACAACCTGCCACCCCTTCGGGGCCACCGCAGGCTTTTAACCCTTTTCCAGCGGGATCGATGCTGGCTAAAACACTAAAAGCCACTGATACGTTACAGGCGGATCCATATTAAAAATTCAGGACCTTTCCCAGCAGCGAGAACTGGCGGCAAGGCAGGACTGCGGTTTGTTTCGCTGCTTGGTATTCAGGGTCGGGGCATCTGTGCGGGAGCGGGCAAATGCGGTATGTCAAAGGAGCGGGGAAAGACCTCCCTGCATTTTTCCAGGGGAAGGAGGGGAAAAAAAAAAAAAAAAATCCGTGCCAATTTGCCCGCTCCTTCAAACAGCCACAGCTGGGGGTAGGTCTCGGTATATTTAACAGGATGCATAAATTCCCTTTACATCAGAGGCTTGATTAAGTTCATGTTGATTTTTAAGTACACTGTGGAGTCTTAAAACTCCAAGGAAGGAGGGAGAGCGCAGCCGGCGATGCGCGGCGTGGGCCGACTTCCCGGGAAGCGGGGCCAAGGCCAAGGCGAGCAGCTGGGCGCTATTCCTGCATCCCCACCAGCCGCACTCAGCCTCGGGCGAGAGACCCGGCTTCGCAGCCGCTCACCCTTGTCCCCCAGTAAAAGGGCTAAAATAATGCTGCAGCTACCCCATAAAGGTGATGCAGTGCTTGATGCTACATTGCAAAAAGCCTCCAAAGCCTTGCCCAGACATAGAAACATGTCTGAGAATAAAAGGAGTTGTTCCTCAGGCAGCCGTACTCTGCGTTAGGGCCCTGATTTGCACCTTCAAACAATAGCGCTCTATAAATTCTTAATTTTTTTTTTTTTTTTGTACAGCAGAGAGCTTTCGTTTTCCCAGCAGCCCTACAAATAATAAAGAAAAAAAAAGCACACAATTTCTTTACATTTGTAATTCAAATGCTCCTACACAGCATTTCCACAAGGCTGCTTGAAAAGTGCACTGGAAATGGTAATTAAAAGCTGATCTTCTTTACAAGATGACTCAGGCTTCTGCAGGATTCAGCCCTGGCCTCAGACAGCTCTGCCGGGGGAACACAGTTTTCCTAACGGCACACGGTGAGATGCCAGCGTTTACCAAAGATCGGGGGAAGGTTGCTGAAATATGAAGGGCAAAAGATAAAATTAAGTTATTATCCCCTAATTTCTGGGAGGCACCAGAGGGGAAACGAGCAGCCCATGAGAGCAAAGGACCAAAGCCTGCTCCAGCGCTGGAGGAAGTGGCTCTGCAAACAGGGAACCATGTTTCTGCTCATCATTTTAAAAACAGAAGCCTTGTCACAGAGTGAAAGGATTTTGCCACGGGACCTGGCAAGGGTCAGATTAAAGCCCTCCATGCAAAGAGCCGGTGCCGATGCTGCGTTGAACGCAGGAGACTCGGCTCCCTCCTGTTCAGGCACAAGGACTGGCTGGTCTCCAGCATCTGCCAAGAAACCACCGAGCAAGGGCCCCTACCTGCAAAAGCGATCAGAAACACTGAGCTGGAGGTAGAAATGCGATGGAGGAGTAAATCCAGGGCACCTTTGTTTCCAGGGTCCTTTCCCAAACCCAAGGGGATCTCAAGGTCAATTCAAGCCAATCGCAAAAGAGGAGAAGAGACGGGAACCACCTTGCAATCGACCAACAAGCTGCAGCTGAGGACCTGCCTCTCCTCTCCAGCTTCTCTGTCCGTTACAGCAGTCCAAACACTGCTTTGGATGAACCTTGTTTGCTTTCCTCCACGGCCTCACCCTCCACCTGGCCCTCCCTGGGGGGAGACGGCGCTGACAAAGGTGCGAGGGGTCCACTGTTCACCTCATGCTTCCCAGCACGGGATGCAGTGACAAGGACAGAGATGCAGAGAGGGCTAAGGAGATGACAAGCACTCATCTACCAGCTCAAAGGCAGCATTGCTGTATGGAGACCAAGGAAAGCCCCACTCCTGCAAGCCACCTCTGAGCCACCCAACCCATAACCATGGCATTCATTCACTACTGGGTCTACCCCTGGGGAAGCTGCACTGAAATGGGGTGGTGAAGCCCTCTGGGCCACCAAGGGAAGGAGGGAGATGGCAGCACCAAGCCCACCCTGCATCCCCACTTCGCCAGGGACCAATCCAGTCCTTTGCGGATCGAGGGTTTTACTGCTGTTACACAGCAGAAGGCAAAAGACTATTTTCCACATGCTCTCCCTGGTCTTTGGGCATTAAACCACCCTGTCAGCTGTAACCAAACTGGCACGCAGTTAAAAACAACCAGAACCCGAGCTGGGCTGTTAGCCTTTAAAACCGGCATTAAAACGCCCATAAAAATAACCTGAAGCCCATTGACACATGCGTTTTTCTGTATAAATACCGTCATAAATGTAACCTGCCCCTTTGCCTTCAGAGCAAAAAACCGACTTGTCACACCGCCTGGTATTTCCCACCCCTCCCACAGCTGCAGCTCAGCGGGACACGGTGGCCACAGGAATACCACCCTGGGATTTAATTTCTAGTATTTCCACGGGCATCGGATTTCCCTGAGGGAGCGATAAGACGTGCTCGGCCCATTTTTGTTGTTGTTTCAGTAATGATGTGGGTGAGGAGCTGAGATGAGGCAGAGATGGTGTGTCCTGGTGCTCCTCACGGTGATGGTTTCTGCAAGGGGTGAACCTCCAGCAGGCAGGCGAGGACAGCTGGGAGACTTGAAGAGGGTAAAGAAATGCCTTTGCTCAGGCAGGAGCAGTGCTGTGAGAAACAGAGGACGTTTACACCAAAGGCACCAGGAGGCTGTGAACTTGAACCTCTGGACATCTCTCTACATCAGGTCATTCTTCCTCTGTTCTCCAAGGTGCACTTGTACAACCTGGGTCCTCATGAGGGCTGAAACATGTTCCCTCACCTCGCAAAAGAGCATGCAGATACCTCTGGACAAAGCAGCTTGCTTTGTATCACAGAGACGAGTCCACGCTGAACAGAAATACACATCTTTAACATGCAAATTGCAGCACAGGCAAATGGGTAGAGGCAGATTTCTGTCACAAGTACTGCAGAGCTGAGCCCGAAGAGAGTCAGACCCCAGAAACATTCATGTACCAGACTCACAAGAGAGAACTGGTGCTCAAGATATGGTAGAGGAGACCCATCTACCCCTGAAGTCCACCTGCCATTCAGTCAATCATATGAAAGTGGAAGATTAGACAGCGGAGGACGTGGACAACAAAACAAACCTGACAGATCATTTTTGTGCCCTCCCAAGACCCAACTTTGTCTGCATTCAGGTTACCACCCTCAAGAGGCAAGGCACCAGGAGGAAGACTTCTCAATCGAGCGTTTCTTGATGGAAATCGGGACCACAGCAAATGGGAAGCACCCGTAGAGCAGGGGACCAGCCACCCTACCAAGCACTGGGTCTCCACACCTCTTCCCCACACCGACAGCTCTCCACTCAGCACAGATTAGATTAACACCACTGCAAAGTTTTGGGCCACTTTCTGCAGAGGTGATGCAGCAGTGTCCTCACCTGCAGATGTTCGTGGTACCACCATCATGGCCACCATTGCTGCCCCTAAACAAAACAGCTTCCAAAGTCCCCCCAGGACAGATTTAAGTGTTCCTCAACACTTGGCTTGGGACCCACCAGTTTGGCCTGTAAACCTCCTCCCTCCCCTTCCCACTGCTTGGAGATTTAAAAGGTAGATAAGCCAATTCTCAGAAGTGAAACATCGAAGTGCAGAGAGAAAGCTTTTAGCAGGGAAAAAGCACACCTTGGACAGGCATTTCCCCTAATTTAGGCCTTCCTTTCCAGCCCTCTGCTCCTGCCTTTCACCCAGGTAGGCTTGCTGACCCCAACCTAACTCCAGCATCTCTAGATGTTGCCTGCAACCAAGCTCACTCCAGAAAGTCTACAACACCGTGACAAATCCATCCTGGCTATTTAATTACAAGTGACTAATTGTGGTTAATGCTCACAGCGGTGATGTGACCGAGGAGTGAAGTCACCGGCAACACCAGCAGCACCAGTGACTGCACAGGGGATGACTGCAGAAGCCACAACGCATTGGCGCTACCGTGAGCCTCCGGTGCTTTAAACAAAGGAGGAAGATGAGTAATTTCAGACAAAAGAATGAGCTGTCGTCAAAACTTCTGAAACAGAAATCTCTGGTACCTGTGCTACAAGCCTCTTTTCTTTTCTTCTTCTTTTAAGCTTTTCACATTCTGCTTCCCTCCTCCAGATTTCCAAAGTCCTACCCATCTCTGAAGGAGATGAGCTGAAATATTCCCTGAAGGCTGCTGTTCCCAGTACCTTTCAGATCCAGAAGAACCAGAGATTTCAATAAATCTAGTCCCTGTTCGCCCCATGTGAATCGTCTAAAAATTCTGTTGCAGTATCTTTCCTTGTCTCCATGTGATCTCAAAGCATCAATACAATAGACCAGAAAGAAATGGGACTGAGCAAATAAAACCTACCCTGAAGACAAATGGCAACGGAGAGGGGATAAACCACCTCCACGTAGATGTAGATCCACCTGAAGAGATCAGTCATCACTAAGTTGACCTGAATGATGGCCAAGTCAGGCTGTTCTCTGTAGGAAAGGCTGATGGGGAGATGGGTTTCCTGGTCCTGGAGGATAGTTGTTAAGAATAAGAGATTTTCAGCAGGACTTGCAGCCTGGGAAAAGCTCCTTACACATGCTCAGGAAAGGCCATCTGTAGCAGCCTCTTAATGTGCCCTGAAATGATGGTCCCGTCCCTCCTGAAAAGGCTTATGCTGATGATAACCGAAAGTCATCCTCAAGTCCTGTCTTAAATGCTGATAGGGGAAGGGTCTTTTAAAAGCACTCTTAAAACCTGCCTCAACAAAACCAGCGACAACGCACGGTGTTGTGATGTAATGTAAATGTGTCCCAGTTCTGCTAAAAAGCCAGTCAGAAAGAGGAAGTGAAAAACACGCTATGTGACAACAGAAAAGAAGATCTTAGTCTCCCCTGAAACTCCTGGACAGCTTGAAAACACTTCGAGGAAATCCGAAATCATTCCTCCTCCTGAAAGCTCAAACAGGTCAAAAATACAGCTGTCCTTCCAAACACAAGCACTCTGTTTTCCTGAAGAATTTTATGCAAATTGGATTAACCAGCCTTTGCTCTTCTGCTCTGAGCTGAGAGCTGCCCGAAATGCAAACATTGACTTAGAAACATCCAGGAAGATCTTCTGACATACAGCAAACCTGGTCCTGGGTCAAGAAGCTGCTGGTTTGGTAAATCACTGTTAAACAACTGAATGAATAAACTAGATTTCCAGGAGGTGGGCCGGGTCCTTGCCCACCTCACGCAGTACATGGTGGCTCCCCGGCTCACATCCCACCTGGGATCACAGCTCCACCGTGCTGGGGACAAGTGTCAGGAGCGATGGGGCGGGAAGGACGCTCACACCTTTCGCTCTGCAAGCACTGAGATTGGGTGGAAGGAAAACAGAAGTGAAACAAAGCCTACCAGAGCAGGCGGCAGGAAGAGCAGTCATTTCTCCCCCTCTTCCCCCAAACCTATTATTTACAGTAAAGCATAAAACCAAGTGTCCCTAAAAATACAAGTTCAGGCTTCCTGTGGCATTGTCCGACAGCTGCTGGTCTCCAGCTTTCAAAGTCCCCTGAGACCCCACTGCCTCCTCGCTGCCTTCCTCCTCTCTCCCCTTTATTTTCATTCTTTCCATCTTCCATCCCTTCTCACACCCTGCTTTTCCCCATTTCCTCTTCCATTGCAGTACTGGTAAGGATGGTGAGGTGTCCATCTGACCCCAGGTATCCCCCTGGTAAGGGATCCATCCGATAAGGATGCCGGAGAACTTGGTCAAAGCCACTCGCCCTGCGAATTTGTCCCGAGGGGAGTGCAGGAACAGGGCTGGCAGGAGGATTCCTCCTTTCCCCGACCCGTACTTCTCTGATTGTGGCACCCAGACAAATCATAAATTAAAACTAAGAGAGCCTAAAAGCATGCAGAATAAAACAGAGTAATGCATAAAAGCAACAGTACATCTAATTTAGTTAATGGCAAAGGAACAAATGGCAATTCCGAGGCTGCAAAACTCTCCCATCTTGTAGAAGAACATACGTACTTTTAAGAAAGGGCAAAAAGATGGGCTGAGAACACTTTCTATTTATGCAATTACTTTTGTAGGACCTGGCCGTGCTGCCATGCCAGTATTAAGCAATTCCCCGCTCTGGCCATATATGCAAATACAAAGATTTAAAGGTTGTCTCCACAGCCTTGTGTTTTGCTTCTTGTTTTTAAAAAAACCCCATTAGTTGAGCATTGCTGCCGTCTATTAAGCCAGGTCATTATATGCACGTGGGTATCTGCCATGCAAGGTCTCAGCGTTCCCATCTTTTCTAAACCACCAAGCCTGACTCAGCATTTGAGACCAAAGATTGATTTCCAGCAAGAACAACAATCATCCCAGGGTTTTGTAACCCACGGAGGAAGATCTGACGCCACCCTTCAACCTAACAACTTGCCTTCTCAACCCCATCACAGGACAGAGTCCCTGCAGCCATGTATGAGGCACCCTTCTGCTAACAGCTCTTGCGACGCTCCCTGGGTAAAACACATCATTTTTGGGCTCCCGAAACGCACATCAAGACCTTGTGTGGGCCAACGTGGAGAGACCCAGGAGGCTCAGCGTGGAGGGTCTCCTGCTCAGAGGGTGTCACCTCTTCTCTGGTGGGGACGAGGGCAGCAGGGCTTACAGATGAAGCACCTTCCAGGGGGCTATGAGACACTCTTTATTCCTGTTGACCTCTAAAAGCTGTGGCACTCCTGGAGGAGCAGCTTGCCTCAATATGGGCTCAACCACCACCCATCTGCCCCCAAATCAGTAAGGTTTACCCCAGCCGCACTCAGGCACTTGATTTTCAAGGCACAGCCTGATTTTCTGGGTATAGACCACATTTGGGAAGCTGGTGCTTACCCAAAAGAATCTCCAGCCTTCATTTGCAAGCCGATTTCTGGTGGTACCACCACGTCACCACTGCCAAACCATGCTTTAACATGCTGACCGTACACATTCCTCACCTTCCGAAGCAAAGCATGCAACCCAAAATCCTTCGTGCTTTGCTTGAGCTCAAGACACCATCCCTCAACCATTTATCCAGCTCCCTCAGGAACAAGCTGACCCGGAGATCCGACTCCCGTGGGTGCGTGCATGCGTGCGTGCTTGTGAGTTTTAACGCTATTAGGTAGCTTCAAAGGCATCAAAGATAATTATGTTCTATCAAACTTCAGGGGAACAGGCAGCTGGGTGGCGAAGGATGCTGGACGCAGCCATTCACGAGGTTTATCTCCAACAGCTTTTAATCCCGTTGGCCCCTTTCTCCAGTCAATTATAGCAGCCTCTACACGTTGCCAGAAAAGTAATGGGAGGGAGAGACTATAGGTATAAGCAGACATAATAGAATCCTAATTTAATTAGGGAAGTACTCAATCAACCAAGAGACATAAATACAAAGGAAACCACGTTTATTAGTTCTGGTGCTTGCAGAAATGCCCATTTGGTTCCTGATTAGTGGGGGAGGGATTAAAAAAAAAAAATAAAAAAAATCAGTAATCTTAATAGCACAGTCCTAGTTTGCTCTGTCAGAAAAAAGTTAATAACAAAACTCAAAACTCAAGAGCTTCTAGAAACACAGTGCTCACGATGGGCAAGTAACTGAGCTCATTATGGGGGGAGCCTGGTTCTGGTTTAACTGTGGTTACAGATTGCAAATTACAGCTGGGCCAGCCTCACAGGAAGAAGTTTTTGACCCCAGTTCTCAGGTCAGATTTCCATCAGTGCCTCTCCGTGACTCCGATGCCTCATTTTCACCCGTGTAAGAGGAAAGTCAGGATCGCTCCGTCTAACAGCACACACAAACAGGCTTGGAGAAGGAGAAGGTGAAGCCACCAGCTCCCCCTGCCAGCTCTGAGCTCGCTGGGGCTCCCTTCATCCACAGAAAGCTCCATCTTTTGCTATCCCATCTTTCTTTGGGCTCTGCAGGCTCTGAGCTGGCTTAGCAGAACAGCGGGCATATTTAACATTCATGCTTTAATGCCTGGATAAAGGTTTTGCTGAGAGTGTAATAGCGCAAAGTGACTAACGAGGGGCTGGGGAACTATTTGGAGATTAACTAACTGATTTCGTGTTACAAAAGGACACGCTGTAATTTTAGGATTAGAAATCCGTATTTTGGATGTCAATACCTTGCCTGAGAAAAGGGCCAGCAGCAGTGGCACAACGATGCTCTAATCCATCCATAAGGAACCAGGAGGGCAAGAGAAGAATGAGCCATCCATGCCAAGAAATTAAAAAAAAAATACAATAAATCTGCTGCAAACACCACCTCCTATGTTCTCCAGTAAAATGGACCCTCACTGGGTGGGCTAACACACACCACCGAGCAGACTCCCACTGCCTCCGTTGGGATTCTCCAGCTACAGCCACGAGATCTGAGCGCCTACCCAGCAACGTGGCAGGGTCCACCCTACCATCGCATGCGTCCAAGAGGAGTTCTCCAGCAGCCACCCATCCCCACCTCTCCCTGCAGCCTCCAGGTACTGCTGACGGCACTGACAGATGCCAAGAAATAGATATAATTAAGTGCCAGGTAGAGAAAAAGCAAAGCCATGTTGTGAGACTTTCTGAGCATCCCACTCTGGCACTAACTTAGCGAGACGGAGACCACGCAACCACACTGCTGTGGAAGGATAACCCTCCTTTGATTTAAAGGAAATACTTAACCAGCCCCAAAGGACTATGACCCTTCTGCCACCCCAAGAAGTCCCAGCTGCAGTGTGCCCTTTGGGCTCATCCACCCAGGATAAGGAGGAACCTTGCGCTCCATCACAGCAAAGTCCTCGGCACCTCAGCCTTCCCCAGTCTCCAGTAAAAACCAGCAGTTCCCCATAACCCCAGTAAAGCTCCAGGGCAGCCGCAGGTCACTCTCGACACTTACTATGCATATATAGACATATATACCCACCTATGTGTATACAAATATACACGCATTTAGACAATATATATATGAAGTGCTGAATCAGCCCAGCACATCCTACCTGGTTTCCATCAATCATATTATTGCCGCTGGCTCATCAGGATAACCCCCAGAGGGGTCAGGGGTGAAGTTTGATAAAACCATGACTATTTAAGCAGAAAAACGGTCCTCTTGCTGCCTACAGTACCCAGGGCACTGTCTGAAGGTATGTTAAACGCAAGATTTATCTCACCAGGCACTCAGTGCTTTGTGGTTTTGAAATTTTTTAGCTTCCAGTTAGAAGGAATTTTGCAGACCCATTAAAAACAAAAAAAAACCCCAAAACGAACCACACAAACAAAAAACCACAGTAAGGTGGAAATAATTTACAGATATGTTTTTCATTTGATTTGGTTCATTTTTTCCTCCTTCCTTCCTATTTTCAACCGGTTTTTCCTCTTTCTCCCCACCTCCTCCAGTTCAGGTTGCTTAAAATTTACAAAGTTTGAAACAAATAAAGCCAGACTGAAAATACACCGTAAGTCTTCACCGCTGCAGAGGTTAAAAATAGGCCTTAAACCAGCTAATGCCAGCATCAGCATAAAAGAAAGGACACCCTGACAGCTCTAATTATTACATTCTCTTGTTTTGCACTTCTGAAGAGCAGCAATTACATCTCTGCTTGGGCTTATAAGGAAAAAGTAAAGTGCTCGGCACCTGCAAAACGGATTCTGTTCCATCAGAGGATTTCAGCTCCCCAAAGCACATTATCCAGGGCAGCCTGCACAACAAAACCCATCCTCCCCTTTCCAGCAACCGAGGATTTTGCAGCCGGTTCACAGGGAAGAATACTAATAATGGCAACCCCTCCTCTCCTGCCTTTGCTAGACAGATTTATTTAAGAGAAAGCACACCATTTCTGGACAAAACGGTCGCAGACTATGTATGTGTGCAATGCCTGAAACTGCCATATGGTGATAAAAGTATTTTTATTCATAATCATTTCTATTGCAGTAGCCTCCGGGGACTTGAACTAGGTCACTTTCCCATCAAGGCTCGCTACAAGCCGTTAAATAAGTGGTGCACGCAGGGCCCTTTAAGCATCTTTTATAAACGAGTGATTCTGTTCATTAAAAAGGTAAAGAGAAACAAGCACCACAGTTTATGAAACCTATTTTCTGCCACTCATAAATACAAATTCTTTGACGTTCAATAATCTAATTGAGTTTAGTATTTGCAGCTGTTCCCTGAGCAGCGTCGAGGGTCTCTCATTTTTTCTGATTACCTGTCCTTGGGAAATCTGCTGGAACTGCCCATCTCAGAGACCTCTACTCTCCTGTTAAATCTGGCTGGAATTAGCCAGAAGGCTGGAAATCTCTGTGACTCAGAGACAGAGGAGTCCAGCTGATAGCCATGCAAGTTGCAGTTGCAGCAGCTTCATTTCTTTAGGAAATTCAGCTAAAAAGCATATCATCGCTTTCACGCGCAAGTTCAGGCTGGCAACATGGAAAGATGACTTAAGGGGAAGAAGGAAAAAAAACCCCACAAAAAAACAAACACCCCCCCTCCCCAAACAAAACCATAAAAAAACCCCAACAAACCCACCCAAAAATCCACCTCAGAATTTCCTGCAGATTCATTTCCCCCAAAAATTTAAATCCTGGAATATCTCACTAGTAATATTCTGGATATTTCACTCTGGAGGCAGGGGCAGGGTGCCGTGGGCAGCCAGTGGCCAGGTGCCCGTCCTCCCTGGTGGGCTGAGGGACGTGTCCCACCAGGATGTCACCTATGGGCTCTGGGTTTCAGCTGCACCCACTCACTCCCCACCCTCCCTTCCAAGAAATTATGTGAACACAAAAGTCAAGCCTCTCCATGGAAAACAAACTTTTAATTTGCATAAAAGTGTATTCTATTTTTTTTTTTGTTTTGTTTCCTAATGCAAACCAGTTTTGACCATCTGAGCAACCCCTATCAGTGACGAAGGGAGGACTTGGTATGCGCAGGAAGGGCAGGCACCAGCTGGGACGCCAGGAGAAGAAAGGCACAGTGTTTCCATAAAGCCAGTGGAAAAAAAAAAAAAAAAAAAAGCTGGGAACATTTTTCTGGCAGAAAACATTCACTCATGGAAGCAAAGCACTGATAGCCAAGGAGAAGACTAAGCTTGCCGAGCCAGCTCTCCTCCTCCCAGGGACACCTGCAAGTTGTCTGCTGTGGGAACAACAGGACAGGGACATAAATAAGGCGGCCCGCGGTCCGTCCCCAAACCCAAGTGATCCCTAATGCCTTCCAATTGACCTCAGCAGGCTTCACACCAGCCACTGATCTCAGATCTCCGTATGGAGGTAGATAAATCCCATCCGCCCCACATGGAGATGGACCAGGCTTTGCCTCCCTAACCGCATCACCGCCCTGAGACACAGATTTAGACCCTGCCTAACGCAGCCATGGTCTGCTTGAAATATTTTCATCATCTTTTTCCAGACTGAGGAAAGGACTGAGCATGCCCTAAAGCTCAGGCTGCTTTTCCAGCTCTGCCGGCTGTTCTAATAAAAGGACCTTAACCTCTTGCTACAAACCTGGCTTTTCTTCTGCCCCTGGTTCATCGCGGCTACAATAAACACCGCTTCCAAATATTCTGCTTATTCAGTACACAAAAAGAGCACATAGAAAAGGTGCTTCTGTTGCAGAGATTTTAAATCTACTCCTGATTTTACAGGTCTTGGAAGACTTTTTACGCAGCTTATCAGTCTGGGAAAAAAATGAGTTATCCCCATGAAGCTCACCGTGAAATACAAAAAATTCTGTACCCCTCCGCAGCCCTCTATTGCTGCCCTTATAATGGAGCAAAACGCTATGATAATGCCCTTGCAAAGCACTTCATCACAGCGATAATGTCACCCGAGATAACTCAAGGGTGTGCTTCTGGTGTTTGTCTTTACCCTATAAGTCACAAGTTTATCTTCTGGTCGCAAGGGCCGAGAATAAAAGAGCATATTTGAAGGTGCGCGTCATGCCCAGCCCCGCTCTCCGGGGAAGCCTCGCATTCCTCCTCTCCCGCTGGCGGCTCGGCAGTTGCTGCCAGGCTGCGGCACAGCCGCGTGTGGAGGGGCAGGCAGCGAACACCCCCTGCCCCTCCAGAGCTCCCACCACCCGGCCGAACCTGGGACCATGCTGGAGCACCGCCAGCTCTTGGAAAACCATCACTGAACAACTCACGGGTTTAACTCGCCAAACAACTCATGGGTTTAACTCGCCAAACTGAGGGGAGCACAGACAAAAAAACCCAACCCCAGGAACTTCAGAGCCAGCAGCTCTGCCTGTCCTGGCACCAGGACTCTGGCTTTTTCCAGGGCTCTTCTCATCCAGAGGGCAGAGCACGTCCCAGCTGGGCACTAACACTAATGCCAATGCAGCTGCCATAATTCGTCCCTAAATGATGAGAAGTGCCTTAGAGTTGCTTAGCACTAGTACTACATACTAAAAATTTCATACTTAAGATTTTTCTGGGCGTACAACGCCTGCTTTATTTTTTAAGCCCGATGTTTGCCCTGACAGAGTTTCTCTAATATTTCTAAAATACTTTTTTGTACCTTACAGATGTGTTGCAAAAGCCTTAACGACCCTACACAATATCACTTATCAATTCCAGGTAGATCGCTCTTGTGTTGAGACAGGGCTGGAAGTTAAAATAAGTCCTGAAAGATGTTCTTTTTTTGGCAGGTCTTCGGAGCCAGCTCAGCACATTCCCATCTCCTGCTTCGTCTAAAAATAATAAACCCTCCGAAGCGAGCTGTTGGGTTGATCTGTGAGGAGCGCAGGCATGCGGCGTGCCCGGGCAGCTCTGCTGCTCCCATCTCCAGCCCTGCCTGGGAAACACCAGCCGGCTGGTGCTGCCAGCAGAAGGTCACAGTGCCTGGTGTGACATGGAGATCTTCCCTTCGCTTCCCAGTGGTTGGCCATTTTCCACAGGGGAGGGGATAGCAAGGGGAACGTGCACCACATCCCATGGTACCGATGGATGGTGCAGAAGTGGGATGTTTGCCGGTCCGTGTGATCCACCTGCTCCCTAGACCTGCTGGTGGGGTTGTCATCTGGGAACCCACCTCAGATGTGGGGATAGTCAGAAAGAAGCAGAGTTCAAACAAGTCTTTCTCTGCTTACCTGGAGTTACTCATGTCTGCTGAGCTCACCGACAAAACCAGTGTCATCACTTTTTTTTTTTTAAAAAAAAAAAGTAAGGGTATAGGTTGGAAGGGACCTCCATCTGGTCCAGTCCCCACCCAAGGCAGAGTCACCATGGACCATGGTCACCCAGGTGCCAGAGCAGACCCATGGGAGAGAGCGGGACTCAGAAGTAAGCTCAACTGCTGTCGCAGACAAAAACTCCTCCACACACTCTGCCCTCAAGGGTCATTACAGATTTTATTTTTCCTTTTTTTCAAGTCTTTTGGAGTGGGGGTGGTATTCGTGAATGGGGGATGTAAAAAGCCAAATGCAAGAGGATGCTCCACAGCTCCATCCCAAAGGCTCCTACATGCCACACCACCACCAAGAGGTCACAATACCATCACAGGCACCAGCAGAGACTTGGATGAAGCAATGCGTGCTGTTCTTCATTTTGAATTGCCTACAGAAGGAAATCATTAAGCACCAAGAAGATTGTACTTCAAAAGGTACAACGGCCTGTCAAGTCCCCTTAGATCCTCCTCAAGTGGGATTCTGGCCCTCGTGTTTGGATGCTGCACCTCAGAAAGCCTCGCATAACACCTCCAGGGCAAACGCTGTGTGAAATACCCCCAACACAGATGCAATGAGGACACCAAGCAAAGCTGAGAGGTTCAGCTGTGTGACAAGTGGGAAGGACCCCGCAGGGGGCACAACGTTGATCAATTAAAGGTCAAAACTCAAAAAGTGGTTGGGATTTTACCATCGCTAGCTCGTTTAAGAAGTCATCCCTCCTCACTGATGGACGGAGACCTCCAAAAGGCAATAGCAGGTCCCCCCCGAAGCTGCCCCATCCACACCAGCACGGCCTTGGGCAGCACCAGCACACACAAGTGCACGGCACTGCTCTGCGAATGCTGCAAGCAAACCACTGCAGCATGAAGATGCTGGCTGATGCTCTACCAGCCACCTCAGTGACCCTCCGCCACCTCCGCCAGGTCACCGGCACACTCTGGTCACTAGCTGTAAATTCAGGCTTTCAATAAAACCGAGAGTTATCGAATTTTAATGCTTTATTACCAGCACAACTGTACCTGAATTCCAGGAGGCATTCTCCGGGCTGGTAAACCTAATCTTCTACCCACAGCTTTTCAATTTGCTGCTGTAATATAGGTACATCCCGCTTCTCTGAACAGCAAGTATGAGATTGCTATCTCCTTCGGCATGATATAAGAGCACCCGTCCCACTTATGGTCCCTTCTGCCCATCTATTTCTTGCAAGCACACAACTGAACACGCTCTGGGATTCTCCTGTAACACGGTGGTTCATCAGAGGGTTTTTTTCATTACAGCGGTTTGCTCCCTGACCCCTACAGCCATTAGTGTATACACACAACGCTCACAAGAGAAAACGGTCTCCACCTTTTAGAAGGTTCTTGTTTGAACCTCGATCCTGGGACCGATACCACTCATTCCCAAGGTATTAAGAAGAAAAGAGGTATTAAGGGATTAAGAAGGACAAGAAAACACCACAGACAGGGCTTTGGCACTTGCACAGGGGATGGGCACCAGCAACGCGCAGGGTCCACCACCAAGTCCTTCTGTGATGGTCACTCATCTATCAGAGAAGTCACTTACTCATCTCTTCACATCAGTGCTGTCTTTTTGTTCTCAGAGACACCATCCCTAGCCGTTCCCAAAGCAGGCAGGAAAAGCAAAGCTGACTGAGTAAAACGCTGTTTATTTAGGTGGCACAAATGAACCCTTACGCTAGGCTGAGCTCAGCTGACCCGACACATCCAAGCCTTTGACCGCTTTCCAAGCGCTGACAGCAAGGACCCCACCGCAGCAATGCTGTCAGCGCTTGGAGAGGCACCACGATGTACAACACTCCTAACAACCCTACAGTTACACACGAGAAGGAAAAAACCCACAAAGAGTGATGCTCACCAAAGAGGAGGATGCTTTTGGCACAACAGGCGTAAAACAGTGCTGTGATGGTCTTCCCTGAGGTCCCCATCCGTTCTTCCCAGTCCAAAAGCGACCAGTTTGGCAGCAAAAACAGGAGAGCAGGACACGTAACAAAGTGTTTTGGGTGACACCTTACCTGGCCACAGCTGAACCCACCTGTGGGTCGGGGCATGGTACCTGTTGGGTTTTGCTGCTCACTGAGGAAAAGGGACCAGCAGTCCTGCTGCTCCTACAGCAAACCCATACTACGGCATATGCTCTCTCCAGAAAACACCACACTCCTGGACATTTGGGAGAGCAAGGAGCAGCACAATTCAGTTGTTCATCCCAACGGAGGGAATGTGTTCTAAGCAAACAGCCAAGGAAGCAAAGGGGGGGGATGAGGGGAGGGATGCAAAGCAGTTGCCTTGTACAGTTTAGTCTTTAATTAAAAAGGTCGAGCAGTGTGTTTCGAACGTCACGCGGGTATAATTTAAAGAGCAGTTTGTAAGATGAGCTTTCATCTTCAGCATGGATTTTCATGTATAATAGAATTTTCATGTTATTTTCATGAACTCCTTTGTAAAAATCACAGCCTTTTTTATAGTGGCGCAGCCAAGGTTGATATCAAACCATCCGTACAGAAGTCCTTCTGGGGAGATCACAGCTAAGTCCTGGGTATTCAGTCAGAAAAACGGCATCTTTCAAAGCCGCGCTGAAAAAGGACTCTGTTTTTCTTACCGTAAGAAGCTGGTGGTGCAGCCAGGTACGAACGGAGCAGGATCCAGCCTGGTGACACAGGTATGCCCCAAACTGTGGAAGGCACGGGGACACCTCTGACCCTGCTTGTTCCGCCCCATTTAAAACCAGCGCGAAGGCTTTCTACCTATCCCCACTGGTATTTTTTAGAGGGTGCTTCACAGATCACTTCCAGCTAAATTCACTCTGCTCCTACCGCAGCCATCCTGCTCATCCCCTTCTGCGCTCTCCCTGTGGGGCCGCGGCGAGGCTGAGTAATGGGGTCCCTAATAGAGTATTACATATTGTAATTAGCGCAACATCAGTACCCAGATCAAGGTGTTTCATCACAGAGACCTACCCCTTCCTTTACAAGAGCACAAGGCTACTCCGCTAGCCAAGCGTATTCCCAAACAATAAGCTGCCACGCCACCCAGGCTTTTAAACCTGGTCCCATCGTGCAGCATGTGCTAAATTCATGGAAGCAGGAGCAGCCTCTGCTCCCTCAGGAATGAGGACATTGGCTCACTAGACCCAAGCCTTCCATCTGTATGGGCAAAAATGAGTCCATGACTGAGTCTTCTCCATGGGAGCTGTCATCTCCCCCAACACTACTGAAATGGGGACCCAGAGCCAGAGCTGCGAGTGGTTGACACCTCCATGAAGGCTGTGGAGCTCCTCCTTGAGCAACTCTGCTCCGACGCACGCCTGCGGGGACCGATGCCCATGGGGGACCTCCCTGCAGCTGAGGACCCGGGTCCCCTACGACCCCTTTCTTAACCAGACCACACCAAGGACCCACCCAGAGCTTCGCAAGGCTGAGAAGCCCGTCCAACAACTCCCTCAGGAGACAGGAGGCCAGACTAGAAAATGCGGTTTTGGCATCACTTATGCAAGAAATGTAATAAAGTGAGCAATGTCCCTGCTGGGCTGACTGTACCGATGAGCCAAGGGAGGCACAGGAAGGTCAACAGCCCGGATCATACCAAAAACATGTGACACGGCAGAAACGTTCAGCTCTTCGATCTTAGTCCTGTGCTTTAACCACATACATCTGCCCCTTTTCGAGTCGTAGCTCACCAGGCGATATCTGACTAATGCTGCAGCAAGGAAAACCCCAAAGCTCCCTTTTCCACAAACAAAAGTTTCTCATCACTGCAGTTCAATGACTTAAACCGCAAAAAATAAGTCACAAGGAGTCACTATTCAAAGTCCTTTTAGAAAGTTGCCCAGTTAATTATCAAACTACCCAAAGTCATCCCAAATGCATCAACATGGCAAAAGATGAGTCATCTCAGGAAATGCCAGGAGCTCCTCTGTCACCAGCCACAAAGGCAGGGCCAGTTTTTGCTCCAGAAAGGAAGAAAAAATACTGGCTAATATGAAACGGGCCACATCAGTTGCTGGACACGAGGTAGCAGAACATTAAGACGGCCTGCAAAATTTGTTCCTATCTCTGAAAGAGAAATGGAGATGTTTTTTGCTGCTGTGTAGAAACGTCCTACTTCCTTCCTAATCATCTCTTCAGAAAGCACATAAAGAATGCTCCTCTAAGAGTAAATTATTGAGGCAGTCATCTCAGCAAGTTATTTCTGCTCATTTCCGAGGAACAATACAGCTCAACCTGGGATTTAAACCAGGAGCAATGAAACGGTGCCCAGTTAACTCCACCTCCAGAAAATGAGGAGAGGACGGACAGGGAACACCACGGAACCACCACTAACACGATGCAGCGTATGCTCGGCATGGCTTCAACACAGGCACACAACTAGAGGTGCTCTGGTTCTCCATCAAAACCTGCTCCATCTTCATATTCTGTACAGCTTTCCTCCTAGAAGACAGTTGAGTTTTCTACTTTCACATGAATTACTTACTCTAATCTTGTTGTGACAGTCTAGAGCAACCAGAGGATGCTGCAAGTTAAATGTCGTCAGTCGTCTGCAAGTTTTAAGAGGGAATAGGGCTGCCAAATCAGACCACCACAAAGCTAGAATCTGACAGCTGTAACTAGGGCAACTCCAGTTAGGGAAAGACAAAAATAAATAAATAAAGAGAGAAAAGGGGAAAAAAGAAAAAACCACCAACAACGGAGAAACTATACATAACAAGAGGAAAGTGAAGCAAGAAATGCAGCTACTGAAGATGAAAGTTGTCTATTTGCTTATGTTGATGCTCTCTTCAAACCAACGTTGTGTTCCTCATGTGCCCACTGCACAGTTGTCTAGAAGCAGCCTTAAAGAGAGGCAAGAGAAGAGAGAAAACCCCAGGGTAAAAGCAGAGCACCTGCTTGCCCAATTGGTCTCTTCCAAAGTTAGACGCCCAGGTCAGACTTCGCCCAAGCCCCCAGCAGCACAGCTGGAGGCACACACACCTCCCAACGTTTATCCAGGTAGTTTCAAGTCTCAAGCACGTGAACCCTGCATGGAAAAACTCTGTGCTGCGACGTGACAGCCAAAGCAGGCAACAACCTGATACCCTGACCCCGATTCGCTCTGGATTCTAAGTGATTCAAAGAGGCTCTGTAGCTAATGTGACTACAAGAAAATCAGATCTACCTGAGCATTCTCCAAAACAGAGGCCAAGCCTCTCTGCTGCCACCAAACTCCCGTGGGATTAAAATGTCAAGCTGGGGGAAAAAAACATAAAATAAAATCAAAATCTCAGAATTGTCAGTAAATTCAGATCTGCAGCCCTTTAGTAAGGTTGCAATTCAAAAATCTGTAAGTATTTTCTCAAGGACCAATCTAAGAATTAAAAATAAGATTCAGAGTCCATCTAGCCCTTTGCCCTTTTATCTTTAAATCCAGAGTCCAGCTCAGGTAAGCAGCCACCGAGCCTGGCGCCCGTCCACCCCACCAAGAGGGACTCACTGCTGCACAGCTTCTCCTAAGGAGAGCATTTGAGAGATGAGGTTCTCTATCAACCCTTGCCAGTTTCAAAGGCATGAAGATTCAGGAGTTAAAGATCAGAAGCATTCTAAGCCCAGAAATACATTCTTTTTTTCTCCTTCCAAAAAGGGGAATCCAGTTTTAAAACCAGGGAGCCCTTGGTGCATGTGGATGGTTTGGAAGCAAGGCCGAAGCATGGTGGGTCAACAAGCTAGTGCCGAGGAGTGTATTTTTAAAACCTGCACTTTGCAAGGTTCTGGCAACATTTCCTTTTTTGCCTGGGCCTCGTCACAATTATTTTTCCCATTTCTGCTCAAGACCAGCTCATCGCAACGGTCTCTATCAGGAACTAACCCTGAAGACAAGTTTTGGAAGTGCCGAGCAGTGTCACGGGAAGACTGCTGGCTCTCAAGCAGAGAGGCAGGGGATCCTCCTCATCGCCCAGCACAGCTCGCTGCCAGGACACGGCCTGCGTGAATAAGAGTGATTAAAAAAACCCATAAATCCATCCAACATTGTGTGTTAAAATAGCAGACACCCAGTAGCAGAAGCCCGTCTACGGTGCGTGCAGAAGTTCAGCTCTTGGCTGATACTAGAAACAGTCACAGCGGGCTGATTCCCTGACACTTGGCTGCTTCCAGGTACACTCAGTTGTCCTGCTACGTCCATGGTACCTAGAGTCAAGATGTCTCATAACCAGCAACCAAATACACGTCAACGTGAGGCAAAGCCATCATCCCTGGGGATGGCTTGGGCAGCAGAGCTGAAGCCTCCAGCTCTAGGTCCTGTGCCACAGAAACTCGACGCGTGCCTTCCAGCAACATCCATTGCTATCCAACAGACGTATATTGAAGACGATTCCTTTTCCACCTCCTCATCTGCTACACGTACCAATCCCCGTTGTAGGGCAGTTGGTGCCCATCAGGGTTGAAGGGGAATGGCAGTTGAACGTGACCTTGAGCTGGCTCCGGGCCCACGGGCAGACTCCCTGCAGGAGTGCAGCCTCTGAGCTGCCCGCGCTTCCCCGCCACCCACTTCCACGCTGGATCACGGCTCCCATTGATCCAACTGGTTTGCCACTTTCGATTTCGCTGGCAGAGCAGTGAAAGGGGTCACCCCTCTCCGCTGCGAGTGCTGAGGCAGCTTCCTACCTACTGAAGAGTGCAGCTTATCTCCTTGGAGCTCCTTGCTAGTAACCAAGAGCCAGACAGCAAAAATATCTTGGAAATGTTAAAAAAGGAAAGTGTGACAAACAAGGCGTCTTCCTGACTACACAGAGCACCATCCCAATCTGTACGCACAAGGCTTAAAAAAAAAAGAGGTTACCAGTACGTACTACAGACACTATTTTATATTATCTCTACAGTGTAGTCCATACCACCATCCATCACCGAGACACTGACGACGTGCTGAAGGACAGACATTTATTGTCAGCAGGAGATACCCATCGCAGCTGAAGATTCTGTAATTACTGTTTCTTAGAGAAAATGAAAGATTTATTATTCACGTAATAGTCAATGAAGGTCTTTTCTGGAGTAGAATAGTGGTTTACTTACAGGCCTTGGTCTCTATGTCACATTGTATTATGCAAGATTAAATAGTTTAATTTTTTTCAAGCTGTGATTTTAGGTAATGCGTGGATTCTCCAGCAGTAATTAAAAGGACAGAGGCTGCTTGTACTCTCTGCTGTGCCCTCCCCAGGCAGCCTGGTACAGGGGTACCAGTGGGGACTCTCTCCTCTTACCCAGATAGTTCCTGGCATTATTTCTTTAAACTGTGAAACCACGGGTAGAAAAGATTTATATTCTGTCACTGGATAAAGGTCTTCAGCTGAGATCAAAGCAGCTAGCTATAATTGCAGAGAGAAGGTTGCAAAACAAATCCTAATTTCTCAGCAAGGATTTTTCACTGCCTTAAAGTATGTACCATCTACAGCAGGCAGAAGAGATAGGAAGGCAGGGGAAAAAAAAAATCATCACTCATTAGAGAAGCTGCCCTCATTCCCAGTTTTGCCATTAGCTACAACAGAAATCCTAACCATAAGATCAAAATCTCAGTGCTGTGTGTTACTACGTGTCTCCCTTAAAAAACATCTTTTAAATGAAGAGCACCACATGCACAAAGCCATGGGGTCCAACCACTGCAGCGTTTTCTGCCTTCTCTCCATCCTCTTCCTCCCAGCTTCTTGCAGAAGCTGAGGCCAGGTTATTTAACTCTAGCAGGAACTTCAAGAGAAATTATGGTACCAGAGAGAAGCAGAACATGGCAGACAAAAACCGCAAGGTCCAACGATGACAAATTGAAGACAGACAAAGTCTAATGGGAAGTAAAGCACATAATTTTTAAGTCAGAGTAATTAATCACCAGCAGGGATTGATGGAGGAGCAGAGGAACTGCTGATGCTTGAAAGCTTTACACCAAAATTAAAAAAGTCTGATCTGAATAAGGTGTCCACCCTGCAGTTGTGTCCACGCCGCAGAAATTAATGGGTGGAGTCCATCATCTGCCAGATGACAAGGTAGGTCTGACCACCCCGAAATCCAGGATTTCACAAAACCAGGAAACTCCTTCACAAGGAGGGAGCCCCGCTGCTGGAGAGCCCTCGCACCTTCATGTTTTAAACACCGAGCTCCTCAGCTGCAGGATGGCAAACAACTGCTACCCAGCACAACCGCCCTTCCTACGGCAGGTGAACATCTGGCCTACAGTCTCCTTTTATTCCTTTCCCACCAGAAAAACATCCTCCCTGCATGCAGTAAGTAACGTTGAAAGAAGCTGCTGCGAGCTGTAACCCAATGGCCAAACGAACTTACAAACCTGTACCGCCTTGTTTACACTCCCGAATCCTAATTAGTACATTTAATTCTTAGTTTAAAAGCCCAGGAGGCACTCTGTCACCACACTAGCACTGGAGGCTGAGCCCTACCTCACCTTATCCCCACCACAGTATCTCAGGGCTACAACATCCACCACATCATTAAAGCCTTCCATCATCATCATCATCCTTAAAATACAGAAATGAATTCCAACCTTCTAAAAAGGCATGGAAATGATCAGCATAACCAGCCCCAAGCCCTCCCGGCAACAGGTATCACGGGCAAAGTTGTCCTTGCTGCCCCTCGTTCAGCACCAGCCTTGGCCGTTCAAACCCATCCCTCATGTTCTCCAAGATGTATTGCATGTCACCTCAAATGCTGACCGAGTCTCCCGGAGAATTAGTTACTGTGCTGTGGTTTCCACTGCCCCTCTCACATCATCCTGAAGGTGCCCCTATTTAAGTACCTTCCACTGAAGAGGAAACGTCCCTCTCTTCTCCCTTTGCTGCTGTAGGAACATGGTTCAAACTCCCCGGATTTGGAAATCCAGGGGTTGGTGCTGAATCATTTAGAAATGCCAGATCTAGATGGTTCTAGGATTTATTTGACATTTCATTTGCTATTTTATGTACGTATCCTGCCAACTAGTCTTACAGGAAGTCCTTCTGACTTCATCCAAACCGGGTCTGCGCTACAGCGACCCGCTTGTGGGTCCCACAGTCACACTTGGATGTGGTTGTCCCACCACTGGCCTCGGTCTGCTCTGCTGTAAGCCAGCCACGCTGACTTAGGTTTAACATTACAAATAAAAGGTAATTCCTCGGATCACGTGGCTCTGGAACAGAGGGCAGGGGTTATCTGAAACCCCCCGGGCACACCAAGCCTGCACAGCCAGGTTTGTCCTATCAACAGGACAGTGACAGCATTCAATCCAAAACCCAGCCAGGTCGGTCTTAAAAGTCCCACATTCTAGCAAAATTACTATAGTGTTGCTCCTCACATTCCCAAATACTCGGCTATTCAGTGCCTAAAACCACCAGCTCCCTCCCAAGCCCATCCCCTGAGATCTCATGGGAAGCAGCATGCTGCTGCTGCAGCCCCACGCTGCCAAAATGAACAAACAGGGGCTAAATCAGCGACAGCATAATAAATGCAACCCCAAAACGAATTAAAAACTCCGGGTTAACTCCCAGGATGGCAACAGGCTACTGCGTTGGTGATAAAACCTTCACAAATGTGGCTGTACAGTTGGGTCCCTCTTCCTCCCTTGCACGCAGCAGAGTCCAACCTACAGCTCTATAAAACAAGCATCTATGATGAGTTTAATTTCTGCTTCCTCCCTGATAATTGAAGTGAACCATCTAAAAGGGGGGCAACAAAATCTTCCTTATGAAAGAGAACTTGGCACCCTCTGGACCTGCGAATGCCCCCCACAGCCCACCTTGGTGCCGCTGCCCAGGACCTTCTCAACATTGCAACAAGATAAATAGGGTTGGAGACCCCAAACATCCGTGGTCCAAGTGTGTTTCCCTGGTTCAGGAGAGCACAAAGGAGGAGACGCAGCGTAATCCACCCGCCTGCAGACAGGCACTGCACCACCATGTCTACCCTTCATGGAAGTTTTAAGACAAATTTAGGTGTCGCGCAAACTGTTGGGACCAGGCTGAACTCCCACCTGTGAACACAGCGCGGGAGTTTGATCATCACTTAAGCAGTTTTTCATCAGAGGAGAATAAAAGAATAAATAAACAGGGAAAAGAGACGGCCCACCCATCATATACTTGACCACCCCAAACATGCAAGCTAAAAAGGAGGGAATAAAGAACAGTATTTTCCCCTTCTACCTCAGCCTAGAATTAAAAAGACAAGCTACACTCCTAACTATAAGCCTGTATGAATGAAAAACTGGCAGAGTCAATAAAATGTGAAGTAAACCTAATTCATTTTTACTATATGACCTACTTTCGGCAGGTTTTGATTCACATGAGCAGCTAGAGCTTCAAGGTGGTGATTCGGTAAGGTCTGTTCATTAAAGTCATTCTTTTCTTTATGGCTTTCAGCTTCAAGGGATAAGAAAACACATTTCTGTCAGAGGCATTCTCCAAAGAGGTCCCCTCGGCACAAATCTCGCAGCAGCCAGGGAAGAAACGGACACGGATGTAAATGCCGCTTCAGAACTGAAAGATGATGGGAATGAAGAAAGTCTTAATTGCTGGGGGTAATGCCCCCTCTGCCATCCTCAAACACCCGCCGGGTCCCACCTGAAGCCCTGTGGGGTTGGCAGGGGTGCTCTGGGGGGTGACGAGACCAGGGTGACGGTCCCCACTCCCCAAGCACCCCCTCGCTGCGGCCGTGACTCAGCCACCTGCCTCGCAGGCACCCAGCCACCCGGCATCCCTCCCTGCCTGGCCAAGGAACAACGACAACGACGGTGCCCATTTGCTCTGACAGGCCAGGATGTGACCCTGGGGCCCTGTACCACCACCCTGGCAGCAGCAAAGTTCCTCCCCTCCTCGCTCTTTGATAATTGATACAGCACTGACAGCTTAAAAACTACTTTTTTTTTCTTTTTTTCCTGTCTACAGAGGAAAAAAGAAAGAATTTGAAATAATCTGCTGACTCTTAGTTCTTCATCACAGTCAACTAGTCCTGGAGCAGTAACTGGGACCAGATCTTAGATAAAATGCTACAGAAAGTAATTTCCCATTTTGACTCGAGCATCCCTGCGCCAGAGCAGCAGCGGCGGCGTTCGCAGGGTCCCCCCGGCCACCGCCTGTGCCGAAGGAGGAGCCTTATCTTCCCTGTGGGGCATCTGTACCTGCCTGCCCCTGGCTTACGTACCCATGCAGTCTCACGGGAGAAAAACATCATATAATTTTATCTCCTGACCATGTGAGGGCCAGTAAAATAAAGGGGAGCACGGTTAACTTGGATCAGGCTTGTAGGCACAAAACACTTTCCAGATGTTCGCCCTTAAGACACCCAAGCAGCCCCATTTGATTCCAAAAGGGCTGTTCGCATGCTTGGGCTGAGCATGTAAATAACCACATTAGGAACTAATAGTGACAAGATTGAGCCAGTTGTCGTTAATAACCGCGAAGGTGATCTCCTCTCCTCACTGTGACACCAAGCAAGCTGGGTGCCCCACCTCCGCACAGCCCCAAATCGGTGAACCTGCGGGGAGCTCAAGTTAACCAACAAAAAAGTTCTTTGCTTTGCAACCAAATACCTCACTCTGTTCAAAATAATGTGCGTTTCCACATTTTTCACAGGCCAACCCTGACGCGAGGGTAGCTGTTCCCGAGTAGCATCCCTGTTCCCTGCGCTACCCGGGATGCCATGGGGCAGGGAGGGATGGACAAACGCATGGATCCCTCCACTGCAGTTTGTACCGGCTGCCCAGTCCCAACTTCAAGCACCTCCCACAGCATTATGCAAAATTATCAAGAAACAGTATTTTGACAGAGGCTGGGAACGCTGTGCTGGGGCAATGTAGCTCTGCAGCTGAGGCTGGAGCAAGCCCCCGCTCACCAAAGTCACAGGGATCGGTTACAGGCCCTTTAGAAGAATCTGCCAAAATAACAGTAATTAGAAAATAAATGGTTTGTTTCTGGGCTCTCGCGCCGCCGGCTAACAGCTTCGCCCCGTCACCTCTGCAGCCGCTGGCAATTAGCGGCTCCCGCAAAGGGCGCTCCCGCGTTCCTCAAGGAGCAGGGATGCTTAACCTCGGGCCAGGGCGCATGGGCAGGAAAAGGCATTTGGCTGAGAAAGGGGAGCTGTGGAAGACCTCCCGTTAACCGACTCCATGTCGAGCGAGGAGAACGAGCTGGAAAAGCAGCAGCTCCTGCTACAGAGACACGTTAAAAAACAAAGCAAAACCCCAGAATGGGAACCAAGGCTCAAAAATAGTGCATGTTTCCTGGAGTAGTATTGCATTATATACACGTTTTGAGACAAGAAAAAGAAAGAGAAAGAAAGAGAAAGAAAGAGAAAGAAAGAGAAAGAAAGAGAAAGAAAGAGAAAGAAAGAGAAAGAAAGAGAAAGAAAGAGAAAGAAAGAGAAAGAAAGAGAAGTTACGTTTTTCTACCAGAAAACCATCATTTGCATGTTTTGGATCAGAAGAGTTTCCTTCTGCCATCACCAAAGCAAAGGATCTGGGAGAAAACACCCTTCTTGCAAGAAGGGGGACAAATTCTGGGTTGAGCCTAGAGAATGAGGCAACAATCCCTCTAAAGCTCAACCGAATAAAATGCCATGTGAGCTTTTAGGTGGAGCTGAGACTGACCTTTAAGCCCGGCCTGGCCAACCCTCGCCTTCTCGTAAGGGAGACTAAATAAAAATTAAAAAATCATGCTCTGTGCCTTGGTGTTCTGATAGACACAAACACCGTCCTGGCATCAGCCCTGGCTTGCCAACAGTCAGTACGTTTAAGACTTCACTTACTTCTGTCACCTTGAAGCAAAATATGCAGCTATACAACCGAGTATTTTTCATATTTTGAATGCAATTGGGGGATTATTCAAAAATAAGTTGCTATCAGCCTCCTAGGAGACATGTAAAGGTCACGGAGCAGGCTGCAGAATATTTTCCCAGACTTCCACAAAAATATTTAAACCTACATGACTTCTCTATTTTAAGGCCTTCTTTGGGACTTTTTCCAAAAGTTTAAAAAAAAAATAAATAAATAAAATCATCAATTAAAATGAAAGTGCTTCACAAAAAGAGGACGCGTAAGGACAGCAAGTGTCGGCAGGAAAATAGATTTTGGTACTTCTAATAACTCTGGCAGCAAAGAGCCGGGCAGATGGAAGAAGCAGCGAGGGGGCTCAGCTCAGCTTATCATGTGCATGAACCCGGCAGGGGGGTATCCGTGCCACCCAGCACCGGCCATCCCGCTCCGGCGCCGCGACTACCATTCCTCGATCTCACCGCTCGGCACGGCCGGAGCCAACCAAGGGCAACCTGGATAGGGACGCGGGGGCTGCTGCGGGCATGGCCTGCGGCGCGGGCAGGAGACCGGGGGCTGGAAAGGAGAGCGGAGGAGGGATGAAGGGCCGGGAGGAAGCTGGCAAGGCCGGCGGCGGAGCTGCTGCAGTACTGCGTTCCCTTGGCTCGGCACGCGCCGGGAGCAGAGCTGCCTGTGAGTCACCGCTCTGCACCACTTGCTGCCCACTTCCCTCCCCTTTCAACAGCCTTCAGCAGTATTTTTACTATTCTTCTTCTTCCTCTCTCCTTTCTTTGTTTTGGGTTTTGTTTTTTTCCCCTCCCTCCTCGTTTTTGTTTTGGTTTTTTTTTTTTTTTTTTTTTTTTTTTTTTTTTTTTGACTCGCGGGCTGTTTTCACTGCTAGCCAAAATACCTCCCGCTGAAGGCAGGGAGCTGCGGAGAGCCAAAGGCAGAGCTGGTGGGAGCCTGCCAGCCCCAGCCAGCCCCCCACGGCCGCAACAGAGAGAAGCAGGTGGGATGTGGACTTCTGTTTTCCACTCATTCAATCACAGAAACTCCCCGAAGGAGATTTGCTAGTTCTCTTAAAGCTGCAATAACAAAACGGGTTTTCAGCATTTGATTCACGACACTGACTCAGGCTCTAAAAGCCTCTGATTTTTCCATTAGCTCCTGGCTAACGGGATGTCTCCAATCTCACCAGTGGGTTCCTTTTTGCAGGGACTCAAGTAACCTCTGGCACAGGCTGACGACTTTCTTCTTCTTCTCCTTTCACCTTAATCCTTACAGATTTTAATTTTTCTTTTCCCAATATTAAACTAAGGTCACACAGCCAGGAAGACAAAGTGGCCCTGCTGTAACATTCCTGCTGATCCCTGTGGGAACGTGCCTACCCAGAAGTTGATGGGAATGGGTTCAAAGCGTTATCCTCCAGGTGCTATAGCTCCATGCAAATCTCTGTGCTATGAGACCATTTCTCAGGACAACATTTGATGAAGATGCAAGCTGGGAACGTGCTCCAGCTGGGACACGGCGGACCAAGTGACAGTTAAAATGGCAATCAGTGTTGCAGTTAGATGCACAAACGTGCCAGGGCTTGAAAGGGCAAAGTCACATACATCATCCGTGTTCAGCGTTTGCATACAACCCACCACGTCCCAGCTCATGGAAAGAGCTCACAGATGGTACCAAATAAGTGTTCATTGTGAACACGCTATAAAAAGAGGTATTTGAAGCTATTTGAAAAGAGCAGGTGCCACCCAGCTTTGGACACCTGATGGACGCAGCCTAGGCAGACACACACAAATGCTTTAGGTCCTACCACCAGCTGACAGGCAGCATCTAAAGCCAACAGGGTAATTCAGTCTTGCCTCCCCATCTCGGCTGCTGGTGGAGGGGCTGATGAGTTACCTTCAGAAAAGGAGGTTGGTCCCCTTCCAACAGCCTGCAGAGGCCACAGACGCGGAGACAAAGATGCCACCAGCGGAGCAGAGTCAGGCCAGGCTCTGCAGAAAGAGGTTTGCCGCTCTGACTGGCAGCTGCAGTTTCCATGGTTAAAAAGCTTTCAGCCAGAAGTCAAAGCTACCTGCATACAAAGTGGACTAAATCCATTTTAAGACAGTGAACCCCACAGCACAACGCAGTCATTTTCCTCTTTAGAAAAACGCTGCTTTTCACAGCTGCCTGCTGCTTGTTGAGATCTAAGACACGTTTGCACCCTCCGTTAGAGACCACAGCCAGTGCCAGGCCCTGGAAAAACACAGATTGTGTGTGACACCACCAGAAACCACCCTGGGTCTGGGTAACCTGTGTCCACAGCTGCCCTCTCACTCAGCTCCCTTTCATCAATTCCTCAAAGCATCCCCCGATTCGGCTAAATGCCATCTCGTTCCTACGCCGAGCCAGTCCAACATACAATTTGTTAGCGTCGGTTCTGCACTCAAGCAGGCTTTCCCCTCCACTGCTGAAGGCAGACCAACGTCTCTGTAGGATCTCAAGTCCTGCAGGGACCACAGCCAAATCTGCAGCCACTGGAAAACTTGTGTTGTGGAGTCCCCATCCCTGGAGGTGTTCAAGCCAGGTTGGACGGGGCTTGGAGCAACCTGGTCTGGTGGGAGGTGTCCCTGCCCAGGGCAGGGGGGTGGAACGAGATGATCTTTAAGGTCCCTTCCAACCCAAACCATTCTGGGATTCTATGAAAGGGCCTCCTTCCTTTGCACTGCTTGCACCAGCAAAGGCTCTCTAGAGGATGGAGCAACTGGAAAGCTCATTCCCTCCAGCCAACAGCCTACTCCATATTGAAGGCTGAACAGCAGATGGGCTGAGAGCTGCCTTTTTTCCAGCAGCAGCTCCCCCTCAATAATGACCCTCCTTCCTCGAGGACTCAGGGTCAGCCGGACCTTGGGAGAGGCAGGGGGTGACCACTATAGGATGGGTTGTGCACATACAGGACACGTATTTCAGGTGAACGGCGTAATCTGAATACTTGAGTAAACGGGTTGGTGCTTACCTGCACACATCCCGCAACCCTCACACCTCTTGACCTATTCGCTAAATACAGTGTTTTCTGCTTCAGTTGCGCCTTTGCTTTTTCCTCCGAGTCCATCTCTTTTCTTTGACAGCGTTTTCCGCACTTCCGCTCCTTTCACCGAAGTCGGTAGTATATCTTGTGGTAGCCCCTAATGGTGGGCATCAATAAAACATGACCAGCCTTCCAAGTCTTTTGTTTTCCAGTCAAACATTTATTTGCTTTTTCCCTTTCAGTACTATTTTCCTCGACGTTCCGGCTCAGCTGGGAGACCTCTGCATCACCACCGCCGGGCTGGCATCAGTCAGATGGATGTTGTGGGACCGGTCCCTCCCGAGAGCTGCCTCACTCCTCCATCATTCGGAGGTGCTTGTCTATTACAAACATTTCCCTTCACGTTTCCCTTCGCCGCTCTAAACAAAACATTGACATCCCTATCAGATGCGCTGTATTTGCTACACGTTTTTAGGTACCTCTGCTCCACGCCGTTTTATTAGAAGCCTTTGTACCCATTAAGGCCTGACAGAATGAGTGCCAATGGCCTTTTGTAAGTTAATCCACCAGAGATCAAGAGAGTGCAAGACATTCTGTCTATTCAAATTACTCATTTTACAGTATAATAGTATGAATATTAATACTGTCCATTGAAAAAGTGTGTTAATTAGGATGCTGGCAGTTTTCTGGACCACTGCCACCCAAAGTAAGCGCTCAGTACGTGACTATTCAAGCAGAGGTCCCGAATTGCCATTAACAACAGCGGCACGCTCCGTTCCATCGCAAGAGCCAAATAATCAAAATAATTAACGAGGGAACAACCTACAGAGGGTTAATGTTACTTATTTTGCCTTTACTAATTTCAGTTATTCCCCTTCCTAGAAAAACAGTATTTAACCAGACCGCAAATCATTTGCATAGTGCACATGTGCTAGCTGCTGGGAGGTTTAAGCAAACAGAACAAATGCCTCATTAATAACTAAGCGCCAAGAAATGCAGAAGGAATTTTGTACCAGACTACTGAAAGCCATAGTAGCTTATTCTTCTGATGCTTGCCTTAGATTAAACACTATGTTCCTTTGACACGACTAGTTTGGGCAGATGAGAAAAATAAAAATGAAGGCGGCGAGGTCCACATGTGTACAAGAAGGACACAGACCTGGGAGGTCATTATCGTTCATACGCAATTTTGTTATGCGGGTAAAGCTTCCACGAGCTCGGGATGAGGCCTGACCACTGATACGTTAATAGCACATAGATGATCTTTAACAGATATGGTATTCCCCCTTTCCAGTTTCTGCGTCTATTTTTATCCAACAGCACGGGCGTGCAATCTTCACTGTAGTCTGCTCATCTCAAGCCTAATCTTCATTTTCTGCCAGCAAAATCAAAGGTCAGCTACGGACCAGACACCAGTAAAAGACTCCCAGATGCCCAGGTATTTATGGACCTTATGAACAAGGTGTTAGCAAGCATCTCAGCCACAGAGGAAGCAAGCAGACGTGCGGTCCTGGGTACCGCTGACCCCAGACCACCACCACCGCTTCCCCAAAACGCTTGAGACTTGCAAACATATTTTTCTTTCACTACGGAATGAACCCCAAACACTTGGGAAGTTTTTGCAAGAATGAGATTTGCATGGAAGGGTCCGATTTGAATGAAAAACCTGTAGGTTTTGTTTGACCCTGGTGTTTCCCCAAGGTGGAGGAAAAGTATTAATAGACCCCTTGGACCTTGCCTGCTCTGCTTCAGGGGAGGTATTTTCCTTTGGGATCACTCTAACCTGGGAACACGAATCCAAGTTTCCCACCTGTGAAGCCACTGCCATGCTTATAAAGGGTTGAGTCCCTCTCCTCCTCAGAGAGGTTAAAGAGCAACCCTGTTTTCACAAACTGGGTTTCTCAGCATGGTGGGACCACCAAAACTGGCAGTATCTCCCTCTTCAACATATTAAGAAATGCTAATTTGGGCTCATATCCATCAGTCCAGAGATCCAGTTTCTCTTGCAGGACCTTCAGCAAAGCTTCCCGGCCCCATTTACCAAGGCAGAAACTTGAAAACATCTGCCAAGACATTAGAACTTCATTTTCAGAAGCTCTTGGCACCCTGACCTGCAGCGTATGTCAGCAAAAGAAAGAGGTCTACCAGCATAGCTGAAGGTCAGGTCCCTTTTTGCCTCAATGTAAACTAGGGCATCTAAAATTAGAGCAGACTTCTGCAAGGGTGGATGACCAGGGCCTCTGGTTTTTGGATTCCCAGCCTGTCACGTGGGGCTGCAGAAGAGATTTTGCATGTGCATGTACACACACAGGCACGGGGTGAGAGAGAGGGTCAAACACAGGCAATTTTGCCTTGTTGAAGACCAGTGGTGGGAAGCAGCTGCAGAAACCTCCGATAATTCCCCAGGTTACCGAGCTCTTTGCTGCTTAAATCTCTCCCTGGCTGGAGCTACCGCTTGTCACCCACAAAAAGCTAATCCTCTTTTTTCTGATTTCACCTCTATCTTCTCTTCCCCCCCCCCCACCCCCCCGCATGAGTGCAAAGCGCCTTTAATCTTAATTTCAGATGTACTTTTCATGATGTTGCAGATGTGTTATCTGCAGCTGACAGTACTCACCACCTATTTCTCCTTAAAGGACACGGCTTGACCTTGTAACAGCTTCCATGCCTCCAGCTTTAGAGGCTGAGCCTTTCTATTTGAATGGATCACAAGTAATCACTTTTCTGTATCCATTATTAGCAGTGAACCAGCTACCCAGAGAGCTCCTGCTTTGTTTTTTTTTGTTGGGTTTTTTTTTTTTTTCCCCTCCAAATGCAGCATTTTTCCCAGGCAGAGACATATTATAGCAATTCAGACACTGACAACTGTGTAAATCACACCCAGGCAAAAGTTATTGATGACCTCATTCCAGTAAAGTATGAGATGATCAGACTGCCCCACGGTATTTTGATCATCTGAGAACCCTGAAATTGAAAGTCGCAGGCTCCATTTTGCTTGGAAATCTAACAAAAGGCATTTACTGTGACAAAAGGCACTTAGAGCATTTCTCTTAAATTATCTCATTTCACACCAGCGGTAACAAATACTCATTTTCTTTTATTAATACACTCTCCTTGCCCATAACTGTTCTCATTTTTCTAATTTTGAATTAAAATGCTTTCAAGTTATTGATCCCTTCTGCTAGAAGTCTTTTCTTCTGCTTTTATTAGTTCTTGTACACAGCCTAATTTTAATGGTATGAACAGCGCATCCAACACAGCCACCTTTCCAGCAGACCTGTCTCCCGGGAGTCGACGTGATTAATCTCTCCCGTGCAAGACAAGTCACGTTCTCCGGCCCCAGCTCCTCCACACTGCCGACATGCTTAGACCACTACTCTCAACATCTTTTATTAAATTATGTAATTAGCTTATTTCTTCTCCAGTGCCTTCCCAAATAGGTTGTGAACGGTCACCAATAAGGGAACACAAAAAAACCCCACCAAACCAACCGATGCTTAAGACTGTATGCTTTAGCTTTCAAAAGCACTTCACAGAATCCCCAGGGTTGGCAGGGACCTCTGGAGATCACCTGGTCCAACCCCCCTGCCAGAGCAGGTTACACAGGACGGCATCCAGGCGGGTTGGGAATGTCTCCAGAGTCAGAGACTCCACCACCTCTCTGGGCAGCCTGTGCCAGTGCTCTGCCACCCTCAAAGGAAAGAAATTCCTCCTCGTGTTCAGATGGAACTTCCGATGTTCAAGCTTGTGCCTGTTACCCCTTGTCCTATCACAGGGCACCACTGAAAAAACACTGGTCCCCTTCTCCCAGCACCCTCCCTTTAAATATTTGTAGACACTTAGGAGATTCCCCCCTCAGCCTTCTCTTCTCCAGACTAAAAAGACCCAAGTCCCTCAGCCTTTCCTCACAGGAAACATGCTCCAGCCCCCTAATCATCTTCGTGGCCCTTCGCTGTCCCCTCTCCAGCAGTTCCCCGTCCTTGAGCTGGAGAGCCCAGCACTGGACACAGCACTCCAGATGTGGCCTCCCCAGGGCAGAGTAGAGGGGGAGGATGACCTCCCTCCACCTGCTGGCCAGGCTCTTCTTAGATGCACCCCAGGATGCCATTGGCCTTCTTGGCCACAAGGGCACATGGCTGGCTCACGGGCATCCTGTTGTCCACCAGGACTCCCAGGTCCCTTTCCAGAGAGCTGCTTTCCAGCGGGTCAGCCCCAACCTGTACTGCTGCACGGGGTTATTCCTCCCCAGGGGCAGGACCCTACTGCTCTTGCCCACCATTGGATTTCTCCCTGCACTAACCCATCCACGAGCTCATGCAGCCCAAGCCATATTCCCTAGCACAGGAATAGGGCTGAAGGCAGTAATTAGCAGAGGCGAAGGCGCACGCTAGCCCAAAATGGTGTCCTTTGGCTAATCCGCATCCCTTGCTACGTGACCTTGCTGGCTGCTGGCACCGCGCGGCATGCCAGCCCGTATCTGCTGCAGAACAGCATGGGGAAGGCACCGGTTTTCCTTGGCCCTGCCACGTTCCAGCTAACACAGGCAGAGGCAAAACCGGAAAAAAAAAAAAAGCCCAACCGAAAACCCCAGAACATCACCACCACCACCACAAAAACCCCACCCCAAAAACCTCCAAGTTCGCCATAAGGGACAAAAAGGCTGCGGGCTGGAGGCGCAGTGCTGCAGTACTTAATCTGGTCGAACAAATACGCTGTTCGTACTCTGCGGCAAAGCTAAAAGCAAAGCGATGGCGAGAGCTCGAGTCAAGCCCGGCCAGCGACACCCACGCAGCTGGAGCCAGCCTCGCCGGCCGCCCGTGACCTTCTCAAGCAGAAACCTGGACCTCCCGTGCCCCGCACAACCCGGCATGTCAGCAAATCCATTTCCAGTCCCAGGAGGAACAACCCACCTGGTCCACGCTGGCTTTTAAAGGCTAGACGGCGACAGAGCTCGAATCCAGCCGTCCCCGCGGGGGCTGAGCCCCAGCGGTCCCTGCTGGGAGAGGCCATGCCCCGGACCACCCCCTGGCTGAGCAGCAACCCTGGGGGACCCACTGACCCCCCCGCATCCCCAACTCCACCGATGCTAAAGGCGGAATACCCTGCAAGTACCACAGCTCTTTATCCCAATGGATGCTGTTGTTTGTCAATTAATAAATAAATAAATAAAAAAATATATATATATATGAAAAAT
>VZSF01010389.1:1416322-1456517 GCA_013398295.1 Chionis minor | reverse complement strand
TATATATATATGAAAAATACTGGAGGAGCTCTTTCAGTAGATGTTCAAGGGACCAGCTCGCTGCTGGGCTGCTACAGGATTTCAAGCAGATCCCAAGCATCTCCTCCTGCACAACCAGGAGGATTCACCCTTCAGCACCAGGGATCGAGACTTTGCCATTCTGCATTTTGGGCACTTTCATGACTACAGTAAACATCATTTTTGCAAAGCCCAAAAGTGCAATTTTATGTTGCGTCTCAGAAGCCTGCTCCTCTAACACAAGATTCCCATTTTCTTTTGCAAACTACCCCTCGTGTTAGCCCTACTGGCGTTTGGATACACAATTCGCAATTCATCTGTAACAGGCTATTTACAGAAATTCTGCTGAATTGGCTGTCTTGCTATTAGTTATGCAGAGAAGAAAAGCTTTGGCCTCAATCCTGGACCTGCTGAATTAAAGTGCGAAAGAGAAAAATCTCTGAAGCACAGGAACATGAAGGCATTTCCACCGCGCACCAGCAGCGCTGCCCGCTTCGGCTGCAACCATAATTGCTCCAACAAAACAAGAGACTAATGGCAAGTCCAGTGGTATCTGCAATTTTTCCTGAGCCCTGATCGCTGCTTACACGCAAATTTCTCCTTCATAAAACATAAAGATGCGTTTCCAGCCTTTCATGTTGTCCGTAAGAGCTTCAAACTCTAAAGAGGTTTTTACGTACCAGGCAGAGAGGGGGGAGGTCAGCTGGAGACTTCTGAATGCTCAAGTTAGATACTTAATGAGGCATCGTATTCCCAACTAATGGTTTTGCTCAGGGACAAACTGTAATACCAAGGAAAGTATTAGCCTAAAGGCTTATTAGCTGCAGGATATGCTGGAGCAGAAACATCCCACCTTTCCAAAAGGGGATGCAAAGCAGGAAAAAAAGAGTAAGCTGGAAGCACAGAACGGCTCCTCATCTGCATCTCACCGCTGCCAGCGTGGGGCTGCCCCAGAGACCCTGGCAGGGGAGATGATGGTGTCTCCCAACACATCCCCTCCTGGACCACAGCACCAGCAGCGTGCCAGAGCCCAGGAATGCCAGCACTGGCACCCAGGGATGGCACATGCTACGCTGCTGACTCCCACGGATGCCTTCAGCTGCTCAGCACTTGGAACACCACACCACAGATGAAGGCTCCACTCCTCACTGCACTTGGTGGAGATTTTTCACTTTGTCATACGGACGAAGAACTGAACATGGACATACAAGTGTCAGAAAATGTATGCAGAGACCTGAGCAATTAATGAAAAACGGGATTGCTACCACAATCATCCCATTGCAGTGGCCTGCTTTTCCTTCTGCTCCTTGGTGTGAAGTAAACCAGCTTAATTCACGGGAGAGGTAGGTGCAGTGCTGCTCCCCGCAGCCATGCCTCAGTCCTGCCTCTGCAGGGACAGATCTGATTGTGGAGTTTAAAAAGAAAAGTAAAAAAAAAACAAAACAAAAACACAAGAAAACAAAAAAACCAAACCTGCTGAAATTTGTTTTCTTTGTCACTGAAGTTAACACATTCAACCCTTCCTCAACAAGTCACCTATAATTTTTTTTAATTATTTTTAAATGCAAACCAGCACAGCCACACAAGACACTGACCCACCCGCAGGCACACAGCCCCACCAGCCCAGGATCCTGGCCGTTCCACCCTCACTGGGAAATCCAAGGAAAAATGGACAGGGAGACGGAGAGGCCTTGGAACATGCTCCAAGCTTTCCTTTCCAACCCTCTGCTTGGCACACTGACCACTACTGACCGTTACACAACAGGGGTTCTGGAGGAGGAGCTCGGATGAGGGCTCAGCAGCAGAGGCTCCCATCCCAACCCATCCCAACCCATCCCCTTGGGGCCCCCCATCAGGAATCCCTGCAGCCACCCCAGGGTTGCTTGCCCAGATGGAGGAACCACCCTGAAGTTCACACACCGACTGTTATTTCAAGGAAAACAAGATGCCAACCTGCGAGGAACCAATCACACCTTTCAACTAATCAGGAGGCATCCATGAGTTAATTTTTTTTACGGTAGCTGCTTTGGCGTATGAGCCTGATCTCATTCGATCTAGATACTATGCAGACAAACATAAAATACATTTCGTCACACTGACCCTGTTAATAACTATTTCTCGAGGAAGTAGAAGAACTGTAACGAGCTAACACTATTTGTTTATTTGGAACTCAATAGCTAGACTTACTGAAAAAATATCCCCCCGCCCAGCGCTAGTTGGGAAAAAAAATAAATTTAAAAAAAATTACATCAAGCTAAGGCAACATCCCCTGAAACGCGATCAGACGGGAGCGCGGTGCGTCGCCCGTTCCCTGCAGCCGAGGTGAAGCATCACCTCCAGCACGAGAAGCGTGTCGCACTAATGCCTCTTGCCCAGATACGGTGCTTCTGCCCCTTGATCTTTAATGCCCGTGGAGAGCTCACAAAGCCAGCACAGCGTCCAGACTGGGCTTGTGGGCAGCTTTGTAAAATTAACTGTGGACAGCTGAAATCCAATTCCGGCCTTTATGCAACTCTCCCCCCTCCGTGGCTCCCATTTTTAAACACATTGGGGTGGATTACCGCCCTGTCCCACACACCCAGGTCCCTTCAAGTATCGTTTGCCATCAGGTTTGGCTTTAAAGGGGATTAAAAAAAAAAAAAAAAAAATAGAAAAGCTGCAGAAGGCTCTTCATTTTGGAAACTCACAGCCACAGGTTGCAAGCGCCCCTATAAAACAGTAGAAACTGGGGCAGAGCATCCGGGGTGCTTCTGCTGCTGCTGCGGCCCTTGATGAAACCCCCCAACCATGCTACTGATGTCACCCAACAGCCCAGGAGGGTCCTACAGACCCCGAGTCCGACCGCTGCACTTGAGGAGAGATTGACAGCAAGAGAAAACCCACGAGACCCAATCCAGCACCTGGACTTCTCATCCGCTTGCGGACCTGCAGGCCACAGGGGAGTCTCCTGGATGCATCCCATACTTCACGTCACCTCTGCTGGGAAAACTGAGACAATGCATGTACCAACACTTCTTCAAAAGCACTGCCCTGCCCCAGTAGAGAGCAACAAGTCTTATGGGGAGGGGGGGAGATGTTTGAGAATACAAACATCATCGCATGTGTTCCTAGCTCAGCCCACGGTAGGTGACCACCAGCAGGGACCAGCCACAGCCTGGGGGGCTCGCAGGGTGAGCCCTGGGACGTGCAGCACCGAGCACACGGGCCGGGGGCTGCGCACCCATGGACAGGCATCAAGCCCTGCGTCCCTGGCTCCTCACCACGCTGCTGATACCACACAGGACTCCCTGGGCAGATCGTGCTAACGAAGGCTTAGGTTCCCACACCCCTCTCCAGCTGATTGCCCTGCGGTTTGAAGCCCTAGTTGACCTCCTTCTCGGCCATCTTCATGGGGAGGTGATGGGGATGAGGGCTCGGGGACAAAGGCAGTATGGTGGGGACGTGGGGATGGAGCTGGGCTCCTGGCCACACGCTTCCATGAGTGCATTCAAACACAAGAATTTAGACATCTAAACACACTCAAAAAATTTAAAGACCTAAACAAACAAAAAAAACCTACGCCAATCTGTATTTCTTATGTGAGGGGAGGGGAAAAAAACCCACAGCGTTTAGAAGCAGGCTGTGTTTGCTTGGCACTTCCCATCTTTAGGTAATTAGTGTAAAGGGCTTCCCAGGTAAACCTAAGAATAATCTGCAGATTTCAAGAGACGCACACTTCTCGCTGCAGCAAACCTTCAAAGCACAACCAGGAGAAGACGCAGAGCTCCAACCAGCTCCCTGTAAGCATCACTTGCCTTCAAGTCTTCAGAATCAGCTGCAAGTCAAGCTGCAGCAAGATTTGAAAAGATATAAAAAATGACAAGCAAGAAACATCTCTGAAGACAAACACTCAAGCAACCACAAACGCCTTGAATACAGAGCCTGGACCAACATTCACAGGCTCCCCCATCCCCTTCTCTAAACCTTCCCAAATGTCCTCTCCTGCCTTCTTAGCTGAGAGTGGCACCTTCAGAGCCGGGAGGAACAAAATACGTCCCAGCTCCCAAACCTACTTTTCAGTGCTTCTTTAGACTGTTTTGCTCAGCTGACCTACTAAGGGCTTGTACACGGCTCCTCTGGGAACCAGCCTCACTCCCAACCTTTTGTTTTCAAAATGTTGGTGCTGGGGCACCTACCACACCACCTCCTCATAGATGGCTTTCCAACACTGGTACCACCAAGCAGCTCCCAGCTGTACCCCCCAAACCACCCCGGCATTGCCCTCTTTCTGATTTTATGGGAGAAGGGTGAGAGCAGGGATGGGAAAGGAGAAAAAGAAGAAGAGAGAACATTTACCAAAGGCTACCGGAGAAGTCTGCCACAGCGGGAACCTGGCCCTAGGCTTTCTGTACACTGCTTTAGGCTTCAATTCACTAGACTAACCCAATACTCTTACAATACGATAAACAAGTCAACAACAACAAAAATCAGCAGGTACCAGTTTCTACTTAGAGCAAGATGCTCCTGATCTGCTGCCCCGCAGCCCAGGGTTACCATTAGATGGCTATATTCTACAGTTAATGCTTTTTGTAATCCAGCCGAGCCTCACAGCACCCAACCTCATCCGCTGGCCGCAACCGCACCCTTGTAACATACTACGGACTATTGTAAGATACTACAAGGAGCAAAGCAAGGAAAGCTTCAGTAGGACAAGAAGCTGCACCTCCCCAAAGGGAGAGTGATGCTCTTGCATGGAATAACCCTGATTCTGAAAGGCTGGCTCCCCCCCCACCCCCATCTCCCAGGCCGAGCAATGCAGGTGGTAGCTGGATGCCCAAGTACGTCACCATGAAGAGACCCAAAGAGCTCGAGCAAAGTCAAGGGACTTCGAGGAACCTCAAGAGCGGCCGCAGGAGCATAGACGAGCCAGGCAACTCACTTGGACCAATTTCTCCAGAGGAGCTTGAAGACCTCTAGGCAGCCAGTCTTCCCACAGCTCGGTGTTAAACACAGCTACGTGCGACCACATCCTTGTCTTCCCAGACTGTTCTCCTGCAGCTCTGCTTGCACAGAACAGGCCACACATCCAGCAGCACTGGTCCACAGCCATGAAACCTATGGATACCAGGGCTGTACAGCCAACCAGTGAATGGGCCCACTTTAAGTGTTATCACAGGAGACCTGAGAAAAGACAGGTCTGAGCTCCCTGTCCAGTCATTCCTATGGAATAGAAGGTGCCACTGGAAGCGGAGCGTGCTCTGCAAACCTCTGCAGAGCAGCTGCTTGCATGGATCATCTTCCGATCCCTACAAGTCGAGGGGAGGGCTCTCCCTCCATCCCTATCCATGCCCAGTACTCACACAAACAGTGCTGCAAGACCCACCACCGTGTCCCCCAAGCTCTGCAGCGTGCCATCAGCTTTGCCTATCATCTCCAAAGGTTGCTTTTCCTCCCCCCCCTCCCTGTGCCACTGCAGATATTTTTTGGTCCTGCGAAATTGTGCAGTGTTTACAGAAGCAGAGCACCCAGCAACGCAAGGGAGAGTGGGCAAAGGACACTCCACCGACACATCGGTCTGCTCCTGACCTTCACCCTGCCCTTTCCCATCACTAACTCCGGAGGACGGAGGGTGGCAGGGGGAGAAGGGAATAGCGATTAAAAGGGAGGCAGCACAGGAACATTTTTAATCACCTTTTATAACCTGTGTTCTATAAGACCGAAACGTGAAAAGCACCTTTCCCTTATATTATTCAGAAAGCAGCGAAGTTAATGTGACATATTGGTGCGTAGGTGTGTGTGGGCTGGTTTCTTGGGGGGAGGGAGGGAGGGCTGAGGGCTTTCTCTGTGTTTCAGAGAAATGAAGCAGCACAAGATGTACCAGTTGCTCTGGTAACAAAGCTTTTGCCTCTCCCCCTTCCTTTTTTTTTTTTTTTAATTTTTTTTTTTTATTTAAGAGAGTGAAACATCATTTTAAGCATTTTCCAGTTAAGGCTTCCTAGCCTGCATAGCAAAAAACAAGTCCCTGTTTCAGAAACACACAGACCCCATTTGAGTCAGCAAGGAAAGGACCTTCTCTTCTAGAGATATTTTAACATCGCCGGGAAGCCAATAGAATTGAGGTCACCCGTTTTCCTTCTGATAACACTAGCATGTGTTATCACGTACCAATATGCCAGCCCAGCCCCTTCCCATGACCCAGTAAGAGCTGATAAGACGCCCAGCACCAACCCGGAGCCGGTGCCTACGGGAGCAGCGCAGACCCCTGCCCTGGCGAGCATCCTGACATGCCCGCACTGCCCTCCTCGCCGTCGGCACTGGGAGCCATCCCAGCGGAAACAATGGCTTAATATTTAATACTGCACTTGTAATATGGAAGGATTATAAAGCAGCTTGTAAGTCTCGTAAATCCATTCGCACTCGCACGACCCTTACGCGACCTTGAAGACGGCGGGCAGCCGATGGCCACCCACGCGGGTCCGTACCTGGGCATGGATGCGAGTGGGTCCCAGCCACCACCAAAACCATCCCGGCGGAAAGAAGAGCCCTGGACGGGGCACGGCAGCTTGGCTCTGGTCAGCTGTAGGGCGGGTTCCCTGTCTCAGCCCTACGGCGCAGGCTCTTAGTGCAGCACCAGAGCATGGGGAAAGCCAAGGAGCTACCCACATCAGAGGGGACCAACCCCTCATGCGTTCACCAGGCAGTCCAAGTTCGCCAGATGGTCCATGGAAACCATCAAACGATGACAAGGGACAGCTATACACATGCACAGGCACGCGGTTACACTCTGCCCTGCCGTGTAGCAGAAGCAATCTCTGAAGAGGCTGGAAACAAAAAGAAGGACACAAAACCAAGGACTGGACACTTAGGAGAACCCACCTGGCTCAAGTCACAGCTCACTTGACAGCACCACAGTTCATTTTACAACAAGACGACGGCCAGAAAAGGGAAATGCTTGAAATACACCTCCAAAAGCAATAGCTGGCCAGCGGGGGTGAGAGCTGCCTGTTTGGACTGCGAGATGCTGGGGCTCTGGATTACTCTGGTGGCCCAGGAAAGCAAGTTCCTCGCACCCTTGGTGTGCTGCGCCACCACGGCAGGAGGGGTATCGGGACGAGGGGTGGCTGGCAGCATGGACCGGTCTGCCGGCGGCGCGCGTGGTCTGCGGGCGCCCAGCCTGCTCTCTCCAGCAAGGCACAACAGTCACCCTTCAGCTGCAAGGGCTGTGTGTGCAAACCAAGAGCAATTCTTTACAGCAACAATCCCCAGGAAATATTAATTGCGTGCAGCACAGTAGCTTCTTCCACGTGGCTAAAAGCAACAGTGATTAATTATCAAACTATTGACCACCTGCCTTTCGGAAAGAGAGACAATAAAACAACTGATTATTAAAAACAATTAACATCATTCTTGACTCAGGCTAATTCTCTGAACTGCTAATAATGACCCGGGAGCCTGCAGAGTCGCTGTTCTCACCAGGGCTGATGCAAGGGTCCAACACTTGATCAGCCGGAGCCAGGCTGAGCCAGAGCACGGGCAGGTTAACACAGCACAGACTGCATGGGTGTTTTCTTCTCATACCTCCCCCCTCCAAAAAAATGTAAGAGAAAGGCTTTTAGAAGATGGGGTTTTTTTTCGTTCTTTAGCATATTCCCCTTCTACCTCACCAGCCCGTGGCAGCAGGATGCCCAGCGGTGCCACAAGGAAGGATGCTGCTGTGCGGGGACAAACAGCACCCGGGAGGGCAGGACACACGTTATCCCTCCTCGTTTGTCATCTGCAAACTCTGGGACAACATTACCAAGAACAGGTTTGTGCCTGGAACATTCTCAGGGGTTTGACTCAGGGACCAAGGTACGCTGGCAGCGCTGCTGCTCCCAGCTCTGCAGCAACGGGAGACCTTGGAGCCCAAAGGCTTTACTGGCTTTCTCATCCCCACACACCTCAACATCTTCATCTGCAGGGTCCAACCTGGGAGGTTGCCTCCAGGTGGATCAGTCCTGGGCTTCTGGCAAATGCCAGCTGGGTGATATTAAATAAATAAAGCCCAAGAAAAGACCTTAGGAGGCATTTCCTCATCCTTTTCCCCTGCGTGTTGTACCCCAGACGCACACAACACAACAAAGCGCAACTGCAAAGACCGCGTCCCCTTCAAAGGGCTGCCTAACTTCGGCTGGCGGGGGACAGGTACAGCCCGTGGCCAGGCACCCTGCCCAGAGATGGCCGGTGGCACCCCAAGGTGGCTCCTGGGGGGCAGCCCCTGCTCTGCCCCATCCTGCGCTGATGGTGGAGGAGCTCCCTGGGGAGCCAGAGCTGCGAGACTTGCGGCTCCCGGATCCCACGCGCTCTAAATTAGAGCGCAGAATACTGCTGCGTAATGGCTTAGCGATTATATGGCATTTACCAGCTAATTAAACAATCAATAGTTATTGTGCAGTTACGGAGTTAGCCCACAGTACCGTATCTTGTACCCTGTAAAATAAAGCCTTGCTAAAGCTGTAAATGGAGAGCCACATCCCCAGGGCACTCAGCAAAGCAGCACTTGGCTTTAATGACCGTTGTCCTCCTGGTATGGTTGGGAAGAGACACGTGAGCATGTAATCTCAACATCATTTATTTCCCTGTTCAATGTTGTAAAACTACACAAGATGAGAGAGGCAAAGGTTACCATCTGACCTATTTACTGATTTTCTTTTTTTTTTTTTTTCCTTTTTGCAATGCCTTGCATCAAAATCCTGCTCTGATGATGCTGTGCACGGGTCAGTGTGTGAACGCCTAGGCTTAGCAGGGCTAAAAACACTGGGGGATTGCTTCGGTTTTTAAAATATCCAATGCACAATAAGTAGCCCACTGCCTGTCTTCCCCCGGCTCTGTAACAACCTGTTGGCAAGGTATTTTGGAATAATGTAGCATCCCTTTTACTTCCAACCCACGTATTTATTGGTGTTTGACACACCAGCAGCTGTGGCCCTGATGCTGTGATTTATCCCGGCAATCTAAGCATACACAGCATTTTAAGGACTTTTTGCATACTCTCTAATGCAAAGTAGAGATAAGCAGTAATAATAATGCTCTGGGACATAAAAGCAGCCTTTCCTCACACTTTAGATAATGCTCTAAAGGGTCTTAGAGATTTTTATGTTTACAGTTTTGCTTTCAGCCATCAGCTACCTGCTAAAAAACACTGGATTCCAGTCCAACTAATCACATTCCGTTAGTCATTTCCTTAAATGCCTTAAATAAAAAAAAAAATAAGAACGAAAAAAAAAATAATCCAAGGACATGAAAATCCCCTACTGCAACAATGTCTGGCACAGGAGCTAGCAAGTTCTCAGTCTTTGATGAAAGAGTTTACAATCTGTAATATCAGGTGCAGGATTATTAGAAAATAAAGAAAAGCTGCCGATGCAATTAGAGAGATAAACCATCACCAGTGTGGTCCCTCACAAAAATAAAAATCAAGCTATTCGCAAGAGATTGTTAAGCAGTGAACGAGGAATATCATTCCTCTCTGCAATTATCCAAAGTGAGGAGCTCGTGGCTGGGGTTAGAGCAGAGCGAGCAGAGCTGACGAGGGCTCCGGCAACGTTCCGGTGTCCCTGGGGTATGGCCAGAGCTGGGAAGCGCCAAAGCGGTGTTTTAATTCGCACTCCTGAGCAAAGAAAGGCCTTTACTTGAAAATACAGAGATCAATCTGAGCAAGTTACCTCTGCCTCTGGAGCACAAGCCGCAGAGAACGAGGCTTGGGTTTCCAGAAGCACTGTGTACCACCTGAAAGGGACCTGCAAATCCTGACCCAAAAAGCAGGATCAAAGCAACCCCTGCTGTGAGCTTCCTGCCGGTGCCCAGGCTTCGGCAGAGGTGGGAGCTCTTCATGCACACTGGACTTGGCCAATATGTCTTTTCTCCTACAAGAAGGAGAAGGCATGTGTTGTGGCAGGGGCTCCCCAGCCTCTCCGACACAACGGATCCGGAGGTTGGCTCTGTGAACCACTGCTCTCTGATGGCTCCATGCTACTGTGGTGCTACCAGACATTTCTTGGGCTCCAAACCCTGTCAGGCTGCGGTATCATCCAGTCGTCAGAGCAACGTAACCGGGCACTTTATCCCATGGGATCAATAGGAAGTTTGCACCTTGTCCCTCCAGGTCCTGGGCAGGCCAGCTGGTCACCACCTGTAGTCTCCAACACAAACGCAGCCACGCGGCAGCGTTAGAGCTGGCTGCCAAGTCAGGTTTTCTGGAGGCAACATCAGGGCTGCAGCCCCGTTTCGCCAGTCTGGCAGCACACAAACATAAGATGCGCTCCCCTGCTCGGGATAAACATCTCTCATCTGCCTCTTCCCAACGGGAGAGACACTCTGCTCGCTTCAGAGTGGGACCAGCCCTGCTGAGGTGACGGTGGGGAGATGATGCTCACCAGGTGACCCCCTCCTGGCTTGGACCTGCAAAGCCTGGGGCTAGGAAGCCAGCACCAGCGTGGGCACCACAATGAATTACTCCTTCCACATCTAGAAATACAAACCAGAGTCACGCACAGCCCCGAAGGGGAGAGGGACAGTGCACATCGGGTAGCAGCAGCAGCGCAGACGGGTGGGAAAGCCCCAGCCCCACCTCAGCTGGGTTTGAAAGGGTGGTGGAACAAGTACTAATTACAAAGGGCACTGCTCCTACGTACGGACCACCTCTAAAGACTGTTTTAGAAGGGAGCCAGAAGGTCTGCGTGTCATGAAAGTTGATCCTTTTGTTTTGCTGCAAGAGATAAATACAGCGGTGGTATCTGGAGAAAAAGAATCGCAGAGATCTTATTTCTGCGCGAGGTCTTCGGGTGGGACACCATATACAGTTATGTGTGCTTTATATCAAAGTCTCCTGTTGTTTATAGAGCGGGTGCTACTCCAAGACTCCAGTTTAAGAGAGCGCTGAAGTCAGTCTTAGCCTGAACTCGAACCTCAATACTTACTAATTTGGTTGGGACAGCAGCGTTCCCCCCCCCCCCCCCGGCACCATCCCGTCTGGCACCGGGACGAAGTGAATCACACCCAGGACAGCCCGATGACTCCACCAAGTTAAAAACAGCTAAGAAGAGGAGGATTTTTTATTTTTTTTCATGTACAGCAGGAATAAAAAGGGAACACAGGAGCGTTCACCTCCTGGAAAGCCTACACTTGGGACATTTTCTGGGTGGTTTTTCCCCCCGCTTTGAGGTAACACCCAGACGCGCCGAAAGAATCAAACGCGGCGAGAGGAAACCCGATCAGCAGAGCCCTGCAACCAGCAGCGCCAGCACCCACTAGCTTATTTCCCTTTTCTGCTCTCCACAAAAACATGACACTTTCGAAAGGCCGTTAAAGGCGCATAGTTTCCACTGATTGTTAGAAATATGCACCGGTTAAAATTAGGTCACCCTCTACCATTATTTTAGCAGCCAAGAAGAAAAACAGTTCAGAAGGGAGCTCCCACGGCGGGGAGTGCGTGCTGGAAAAACAACCGATACCAGCAGGGAAGGCTCCCTGGAACATAACCTTGATAAGAACAGTTTTGGTGTGGGGTTGTTTGTTGTTTCTGTGAGTTGGTTTTTTTCTTCTCCTTATTTTCTGTTTCTGGGGTGTTTTTGTTTTTTTTTTAAACTTATTCCAGTTCAAAAATTCACACATTTGAAACTCCAGAAGTTCCAATTCATCTTCAGTTGACTTCAATCCCTCTATCCTCATACCGACACGATTAGCCTGCAGCAGTGGGAGGATGGGGAAACCAGAATTCGGAACAACTATTTCCTGACAGGTAGCTTTTAAGCACTCTTCTCTTCAGCAGGGGCAGCTCGCTGTCTTTTACCACATGACAGGAAGAGCTGCGTCTTCCAAGCGACCAAGTAAAAGCACGTGAATATATTTATTTTCTATAGTTACAAGAGAATATGGGCACAATGGGTCAACATGGTCCCTGTGTGCACACCCCCACCTGAGTACACGTATATACAGAACTTGTGCCCACACGTATACAGAACTTGTGCCCACACATACACATAAGTTTTTTGGAGGATGGGGCCCAGGGGAGCTACTGTGCCCCAACAGACCCAAAATATTTGGCAAATTCCTCACGTAACCGCCGAGAAACATCGCCCCACCAAAATATCAAGTGCAGATAAACCCAGACTTAGAAAAAATTCGACCCTTCCCCAACCCCACAAGAATCATCCACAAAAAAAAAAAAAACATAACAACCCCACCGAGATAACGAATTCTTAAAGCCCCCCAACCTAGGAGGTGTTTGGGACAGGTGATGTCATTTAGCAGAGGGTGGACATTTTAAACATTTCCGTAAAGAAGTGCACGGGTTTAAAATTGTGCTGTCCACAGTCCCCCCTGCTATTTTCACCTGGAGAGCTGCTTCCAGATGTTTGCAGAAATTTAAAGCAAGCCTATTGACTGTTGTGTTTCTTCTCCCACAGCAGGCTTCTGCCGCTGGAAAGGGCAGCAGCTAGCCTGCGTGCGAGCGGAGCACTGGACTGTGGCAAACTCATTTGGCATCCTACCACAGCCATACACTCAGCTCTTAGAAAAGATCGAGATTTATCTATTAAAGCGCAGACTTTTCACTCCCTCCTCATCATGTAATCAATAAAAAGCAACTGGGGGGAGAGCAAAAAAAAAAAAAAAGGCGATTTATTTTTCAGTGACAGTTTCAAAACTAATATGAATTGCTTATTATAAGAGCTCTGTGCACTACGTGGTACTTGCACGCAAGACCAAAAAGCCAGAGTTCAGCAAGGCTTCTTGTCAGGCCTGAAACAGGTCAAACCTGGCCAAGCTGATGTGCTGGGATGCTCCATGTTTAACACGTGGCAAAGGCAAATGGGATCACGTCAAGTGGAGCCCTTACCTTATAGACCTGCCCGTAGGTACCATTGCCAACAAGCTCCACCAGTTCAAAGATTCCTGCAGGATCCTAGGAGAAAAGGAAGAAAGAAAAAATAAATTTAATAAACAATACTTAAAAATTTCTGAAAAAAAAACCACCCCAAACCACCCACCAAACCTCATTCAACAAAGAGATCAACGTTTCACAGACAAATGCTCTGAGTGTTTTAGGCTTTTCAGGCTGCCCAGGGATTATTAGCATTCCAGTGACAATGAGCAGAAGCCACAACAGGGCTCTGCCCAGCGCTGCCACCTCCGGCACCTGGGCTGGGAGACACCAGCCAAGGACTTGCGAGTGAGCACCGAGCCGTCTGCTGGTCAAACGCCGACGCTCGGTGTACGTTTTGAATGCAATAGCAATTATTTTGCTATTAAAACTTAGGTTTTCTGATGCATCAGCTTTGGAATAAAACAAGCTAAGTGGCGGGATGTCACTTTTCGGCTCAAAACAGGGTTTTCCAGGTCTATTCCTGAGGTCAGCAGCATTAGTGTTTCTAGATCTACATGTCATTCTTGGTTTGGTGCATCCTGGCCGTCAACATTCTGGTTTGTCAAGCAGATCTAGCAACCAACCAGATCTATAGGGCAGCACTACAATGATTCAGAAGGTGGCACAAAAGCACCAAAGCCATCCCCAGAGCCCCTCCGCGTGCCAGCTAGGGGAAGGGCAGTCGCACACAAGCGTGCGGCAGCCGGAGCGCAGCCACTGGCACAGCTAAGACGACACAAGCCGAGAGGTACGAGGGAGGGTGGGGAAAGAATAAACCAGCGCTGCTATTTTCTCCTCTTGGTGGGTTTTCCCCTTCCAGAAGCTTTATTTATACTTTTCCTCTCCTCCTCCCATACTCATCATTCCAATTTTGGATTGGCAATCCCCCTGGAAGCTGGTGGATGCAGAGGCGCCCCAGCACCCCTGTGACCACCCAGCCCACCTGCCCGCGCACCCATGGCACCAACCATCCCCTCTGCTGGATTTTGAGATGCTTTAGGTACCAAACGACTTGGCCTCCCAGTGAGCAGAAGGCTGCCAGCTGCGATCCGAGAGGATGCAGACGGGCCGATGAACGGCTCCAACAGGCAGAGGACGATCAGCCAGCAGCACTCCTTGGGAGACAGGAGCGGGACACCCACCACTGCGTTACGGACACAGAGGTTTCATTCATCACAAAGCTCACATCAGTTCAAGATTAATTCTGGGTCCGTAAGTCAAACACTGGGTCTTTGTGAGCAGCTGAGAAGCACGGTTCGGCATATTAATAACACCACCAGTCAATTAATCCAAGGCTTGACGTGACCGAGGCACCTTTCCACCCAGCCCAGAACGTCCACTGCCGCGTACCTGCTGGGGTTCGGCACGCCTCGGTGCCAGGGTCACAGCAACCCCTCTGGTCACCCCATACATTTCAAAATGCCACATCCCGCTTCTGCCTGTTTCTCCATCACACGCGCAGCTTCCTCGCGCTGCCGCGTGGGAAGCCCCAGGGAGCCCAAGGTCAGCCTTTGGTGGCACCATCTGCAGCCACGGGCGGTGAAGGTGCTCTGGAAGAAGGCTTGGAGACCACCAAGGACACGTCTGGCCGGATGCAAATATACCCCAACAAACCTTCAGGTGGACACTCAAGCACCGTGGGTGAAGCTGTGGCACAACAGGTTGTCAGCATCCAGCACCTCGTCCGGGTGCGGACATCCTGTGGCTTTGCTGCCCTGGTACCAGGCAGGGAAATGCCACAGAGGGATGGGAAAGAGAACCGGCGGTGCCCTGGGTTTCCACAACGTGGGTGAGAAAGGAGGGGGGAAACATGGCAGCAGCTGCTGTTTATTTTTTGAGCTTCTTTCCTAAGGGCTGTTCTCTGCAGTGCCGAAACAACTCTGAAAGAGGCTTTTCCAGTGCTACAAGTATATCTATTTTTGAATATTCACTAGGAGATTAAGGGAGAAGAAAGCTGTGCCTAGGGCAGATGATCAGGAGGTTTGGAGAAACATCCAGGGAAGCAGCTGGCCATTTTTGATAAAGCAAACTGCTCTTCACAGTATGTTTTCCAACCTCATTCCACAAATCCTCCAACCAAAGAGCACCCCTTCCTGCCATCCTAGGTCACTTCTCATTCCTCTAGCGCATGCGAACATCAGGCATGGTGCAGCTCCACCAGGGTTTATCCGAATCCATCCATCACTTGGCTGCAGACCCTCCAGCCTGCCGAAACTACCACCACCCCACCACTTTGGCCAGGGCAGCTTTGTGCCAAACAGGAGCAGCTCGTGCACCAGGAGGGTTTTCCCCCTCCATTCCTCACCATCCGCAGCTCCTGCTCCAGCTCCCACCCCTCCAGCAATTCCTCTGCTGCATGTGTCCCGTCATCCCCCCCCCATCCCATTTCCCTCTCTCTGCATTTTTCCAGAAGCATCGCCAAGGTAACCGGGCATCTCCGGCAGCACGGCGCTGAGTGACAGGTCTCCCCTGACTGCTGGCACAAGCCACCCCATCTCGGCACAGCCATGGCAACACGGCAGCGAGACGGATCCCTCCCTCCCAGCCATGCTGCCCTCCTGGGCCCGAGCAGTTGGAGGGACAACGCTTGTCCCCAACAGCGGCTCTGCGTGCCCAGGAGTAACGTGGTGTTAGTGGCCTTTCCAGNTTCTTTCCACTTCTTTTCTTCTAAAAAAATCCTTCTTTCCACTCCTAGGCTGTCTCTTATGTGGAGATGAGCTTTGCATCTTAATGGTGCTGGGGAATAGGCTATCCCTGGTTCCGAGAGGGAGGAGAACATCCCGCGCCTTGCAAAGCGCCAGCGGAGATGCTCCAGGAGGGTACCAGGGAGCCGCCACAGCAGCTCGGGCAGGCTGGAGCGGGCAGCGCGGGAGGAAAACGCGGAGGCAGGCTGCACGGGGGCTGTTACGTTAGCCAGGGGAAAAGCAATCCGCCCGGCAGAGCCCCGGCAGGGACCAACCCGGGACACGCAGGGAGCGATCGCAGACCAAATATAGCCTGCGCTGCAGATGAGGGCTCACAGCGGGGCTGGGGGCGCCCCCAGAGCTCACCACACACAGCTGCCCCCAGCCCAGTGCCCGCCACCTCCTGCCCGTGCCCTCACCCCCATCCCAGAGGGACGCATGGACGGGGGTGCCGAGACCCTCCTGCTACGGCAGCCTCCTCTCCCCACACCCCACACTGCTGTCACAAAGACTACCATGTTATTTTTTTTTAACTGAAAACATCTGGACTACATAACAAGCCCATAAATAAAAGGAAAATAAAATAAAACAAAAAAATGAGGTGATCTGTTGGTTTAGGAAAGGAAGGTGCACTGTTTTTTGAACCAGCACTTAAGACAAACCCACGAACGATTTTCAGCTCTGTGTTAGCTTCAGGCAGAAAAGGATTTGTACGGCTGTAGTAGCACCAGGGCTCAGCCGAGAGCCTTCATACCAAGGTAATGTCCTTTCCTCCCTCCCTCCATCCCTCCCAGTATGGTTTCTGGGGTGGTGAAGGCTCAGTGCCCCACTCCTAGAAGAGCCCAGCTGTAGCTTTCTCCATACGAAGGTACCACCAGCCCCGCTGCTCGCCCACCACGGCACACAAAGCCTCCTTGAGGAGGACGAGTTACTTGGAATTTGTGCCAGAAGACACAGGAGCAAACTCAGGCTTTGTAAAGCAACAAAACACTCAACAAGAGGATCTTTCAGTCGCCTGTGGGATGGGAAATGTTCTACATAGTGGCCCCTGTGGCAAGGGGCTGCATGCACCCGGTGGTCCCCCGGCCAGGGACAGGCTGGTACCCGAGCTCTCCCGTGCCGGGATCTGACCCTGCTTCCACAGCTGCGGCCAGGACAGGCTCAAATTCAAGTGGGAAATTGTTATGCTCCTCACCCACCTCCCAGGAAAACCAGCAGTACTAAAGTCGTGATGGCTAAACCCAGTGTGAGACACAGAACAAGGCAAGAGCATCATCTTTTCCAGCAATATCACTGGGGGGGGGGGGGGAAGTCCACTTTATTTCAATAAACAGTACATTTAAAACTGCTGCATTATCAGAAAAGGGACTTCTGTCAGTTGGCGATAAAGCAGGATGTATCCAAATTTCAGCAACAAAACCGGCATCCCTTTTGAAGGGCTTATCGGCGCGGCGCACGCGGCAGCGGGGCTGGCGGCAGGAGCGCGCTCCTGGTTCAAACCGCGCCGCTCTGCCCAAGCCACAGCCCACAGAATGGCAGCTGAGAGATGCCCTCGCCTACGCCCTGACGTCCCAACAAGTCCACGGCACAAAAGAGCCAACGCTTCACTTGAGGAGACTGTTTAGAGAGTAAACCCCTGTCCCAGGTGTTGGCTATGGTGACCACCGAGTTAGCGGATCACCAGTTAGCTGTCCTTAAACACGGCCAGGCAGGCGTCCACAAACGCCAGCAGCATTCATATGCAGTCTGTACACCAAACTTGCTCATTTTCCTTGAAGGAGCCCTATTTTTCTGCCTTCTAGCCCACGCAGAAGGTGTGTAACAGAACGGGTTACATGAGGAGAGAGCGGAGCGATGCTCGGGGGGAGCCGAGGGGCACGCCAATTAAACCACGATTGCTGTGAACCCACGGGAGGGGAAACGAGAGATCACAGCCTCCATAATCAGTGTGCACTTAGTCCCCCAATTCTGAGCAGCTAATGACAACTTCCAGCCAAAAAAAAAAAAAAAAAAAAAAAAAATCACGGACATAACCGGTCATTACGCAAATGTTATAACCCCAGAGAAGGAAAATGCACTGCGTAACTGGAGGCAGCAGAGGGCTATGGGTCAGTAACAGCAGAGCAGCCCCAGGCACCACTGAGCTGAAACAACTCCATGGCACCAGGGGAGCTTTTTTTTTTAGTCTCCACCAAGAATAAAGCCCACAAAACTAACATTTCCAAACATCAGGATTTTATGAGCCCCTCTCTTGCCTTACAGCTCCATAACAAAACAGCCTCACCAGGAGACCCTGTTAAGCTGAGGAGGCATCCTTCAGAACCAAAGCAGGCTTCCAAAACCATTTAGAATCATAGAATCACTTGGGTTGGAAGAGACCTTCAAGATCATCAAGTCCAACCATAAACCTACATTGCCAAAACCACCCCTAAACCATGTCCCTCAGCACCACATCTACCCATCTTTTAAATACCTCCAGGGACGGTGATTCCACCACCTCCCTGGGCAGCCTGTTCCAATGCCTGATAACCCTTTCGGTAAAGAAGTTTTTCCTAATATCCAACCTAAGCCTCCCCTGGAGGCCATTTCCTCTTGTCCTGTCGCTTGGTGCCTCTGCTGAGACATGTCCTGGCAGTCGCAAGGAGAGGCTTTTGGCACTGGGAAGCACCAAAGGGTCATTCCCCTCCTCACAAGCAGTTGGCTCTTGTAAATTAAGGGAAACGCCATGGCACGCAGAAAACCTGCATGCACGGAAAAGCCGTAATCCCACCCAGCATGGCGCTGCTTGTCAGGACAGCAGTGAGCCCCGCTCTCCGCTCAAGCAGTTGTCTTGAGATGTAGACGTACACAACTGCCTGGAGAACGTCGAGTCTTCTCAGCACAGCAGGCTCCGAGCAGGAGAGGAAGCTGGTTCACTCAGCACGCACGAAGGGCTTCGTGAGGAACGCAGGAGAGACTGAAAAGCCCTTCAGCAATTCAGTTAGGCATGTAAAACTGTCGTCAGGGCAATGTATTTCTGAATATGCAAAACATCACTATGAGGAATGAGTATAAGGATCAAGCCTTAAGTTCACATACTATATACTTGCCCAGATTTTGTCTCCCAAGGCCAAACGCCTGAGCTGGGCCATGCTCTGTGAAGCCATCCTTCATGGTAGCTGTAGACGGCCACGCGCATCTCCCAAGCATCACAGAATCAGAGAATCACTTGGGTTGGAAGAGACCTTCAAGACCATCGAGTCCAACCATAACCTACACTACCAAAAACACCACTAAACCATGTCCCTCAACACCAAGGACCCAAGTAACCCCAAAGCCCTAAGAAGTTAAGTGCTATTCCATCAGAAGACACATCAACTCACCCATTTCTGCCATACTTTTTTTTTTTTTTTACACTGGTTTCTACAGCGGGAATTTGAAGCACTTGTACAACTTGGCAAAACGAGGTGCGGATCACCTCAGGGAAGCTACCCCAAATGGCAGGTAGTTCTCAGAAAAATAGAGGGGTTTGAAGAGTACTTGAAGACACAGTTGCTTTTTAGTAATCAACTAGCTGCCTCCATCTCCAAGGCACTTCTAGTTAACAGCCCTGTGAGTAATATGAAGATGGACTGCAGAAGCCAGGAGAGGATTGCTAATACAGCTGCAGACAACAGCACGCGAAGCGGGAAGGCAAAGGCCAAGGCAACAAAATATTGATCGAGTTACTGGGAACTTTCAGAAAAAGAAGTTGGGGACATTAGCTTTTTGAGCTTCAAACACTGCCTTCCCGTCACACAGACATAGCCCTAAGCCTGCCCATTAATTAAAGCGGTGCAAAAAAGAATCAACAGGCTGCACGGGTATTTCTTTGTGAGGTATTTTGCTTTGGTTCTAAGCCAAGTAATGAAGCAGAACCACGCTGGACTACTGGATACTATTCAGCCCTCACGGGGATTGCTTAATCTCACGTCTTCTCCTGCTAGCTTTGGTACTTTTCCCCTCCTTCGCCCACCACCCAGAGACTCACAAGACAAGCTATCATCAATGCCATCTACCACTGCACCTCCTGCCTACTCAAGCAATACAAGCTGCTCTACTTGGAAGAGTAATAAGGAACACACTGAGGGTTTTGTTTTCATTTTGAAGAAGCAGTTTGTCCTCCCTCACCCCCAAACACCCAGCTCCCTATCTTAAATGAAGATGTTAGTCAAGAAACAACACTCCTATGCAGCATAAGAAAAACTGTTGTCAAGGCTAAGTTATTAACGGGAGAAAAATTTCTCTACTTGACAGCTGAGAGAAGCCTGTTTACAAATCTATTTGAACCATTCCTCTTCAGCATCTCATGAGGATCCGTTCCTCCAGCCCCTGCCGAGAGACACTTCTGTGCTCTGCCCATCTCCTCTTCCTAAACCATAAATCAGCTCTCCCGAGTCTCCAAGGCTCCTCTCCCTAGCTTCCTGCTGCAGTAAAGCTCCAGCCACCACACGTGCATCTCTCTCCTTTCCAAAATGTTGAGACCCACCAATAGTTGGCAACAGCACAATTAAGTAAGAACTAATCACCACATTGGGCTTTTCAGTCAATAAAGCTGGATTACTTCTTCAACCATTACCCATTCAGTTTAAAATCTAAGTGTGGATTTGTAGCCACCAGCCAGCAAAGGTGTAGCCAACACCACTACTGAAGGAAGAAAAGGAAAAAATCCCCCATGCACAGACGCAGTCCAGTCCCACTTGGTCCTGCTGAGGCCAAGTCAATGAAGCTACAATATATTGACTACTCCAGATCTCCTGCTCACAGACTAGCACTTGCACACGCAAAATTAAGAGTTCTTCTCTTCAACAGAAAAAGCAGCCACTCTGTACACCCTCCACAAATATGAAACATGGGAGCTCCAAGCCATTAAAGAACACGTACAAATGCGGAAACAGATGTACCAAACCAAGATGATGCCCTTGTACCAGTGCGGACAGTGGTTCCCACAGCCCAAGATGCAGCAGTGATACCAGTAGCGAACAACAATGACTACACTGACAAATACAAATTTAACCTTCCCCCAACAGGACACACTGGAGCAGCTCAGTCTACGGACAAGCCACCCACAAGCTACAGACTTCCACTAATCAAAACAAGAAGGGCACAAGCCTCCTCTCCATCCCTTCAAAAGCCTGACCTAAGCACTGCTAGCAACAAGGTGACTGCATCTCATCCTGACGTCATTCAACCAAGAGGCAATGAGTTTTGATTTGAAGCTAATGGAGACCAACATCTGGCCTCTGTGAGTCTCACCATGGTAAGAAGATGCCAACTGAGACGCTCAATGCCCCTTAAGACAACAAAATTGTATTTATTCTTCATTTGAAGTTGGACTCCCTCCAAATCAGTCAACGCTCTCTCATTTGTAAAGCTCTACAGCACATCCCATAGATCCCCAGGAAGGTCTCCACGAACTGTTTGCCATTGTACAACAAGCCCTCCTTCCAGTTCACAGAAGATTGTTCATCCAGAATAGTTAGAAGTCAATCAGTCCAGAAGCACCAGCAAAAGCACCACTGCTAAGTGAACCCCGAGGTTTTCAACGCCGCGTTAGATGAATGCAGCCCCAGTACAATCAGCCACTTCAACATATGCCTAATTCAAGCACACAACTTCAACGGGACAATATATAAAAGGCTTGGCTAAGCTCAGTGTCTCTAAAAAGCTACGGTGCCAATTATAAATCATATCTATAGTCCCCAGAAGATCTAAAGTCACTACTAGTATTGTACCACACTTCTTCGGATGCAGACATCAATTAGAGTGCAGCAGCTGGACACTCTCCTCACTGGAAGTCACTTATCTGCAGTTTCAGACCAGTAAGATATTATTCCTAAATGTTTAGATCTCACCCCTCTGAGAAATAAAGAGTTCCACCTCGGCCAGCAAATGTTTGCATCAAGCTGAAATTGCTGCCTACTAGTAAATGCTGTCAAAGGTTTATGGGCTCTCAGTGGAGTTGGCTTAATTACTTTCCAAAGCAGCTGTTTCGGGAACTACAGCCTCTTCACATACACTCCTACAGGCACACTTTGAAAAGCAAGCTTGCTGCCAAGCGCACACCAAAAGCAGAGCCCTCTCGTGCCTGCAGGCAAAAATTCGGTCTCCAACAGCCGGTCACACGCGTGGTTTGGTCTGTGGACATCTGTAGGTGCGACAGCTTGCCCGTTTGCACCTTCCCAAGCCACTGCAGACTGGACATCCCAGCTTCTGCCGCCCTCACAGGAGACTGCTGAGGTTGGCCATCAGGGACTGCCTTTGTCGAGAAACAACAGCCCTGCTCCTTCCTTGTCGTGAGAGGTATGGCCGGAGGAGTGCCTTAAAATGGGAGAATACCTCACTTCCAGATGCTTTTAGGAGCAAAAAAACCCCAAAGCAACCTGAAAACCCTTTGCTTTTTAGAAGTAGGATGGGTTTGCACCTCTAGGTCTGTTTTTAAGTTATGGTTGAGGGTGTGGGCTGAGCTGGCCAGGAAAAAATTGACAGGGATGAAATAGTTGTGTCATTGTGGCACCAACAACCTATAGACCACAGACTTCAACAGCAGGGATCTGTGCAACAACCAGCATACACTTTGGGTATATATACACGTATGCCAAGGAGCAACAGGGAGACTTAAAGCCAAGGGAGAGCTGAGAAGGCATCTGGGCCAGAGCTGTGACCATTCATGTTCACCCAGCAGCAGCAGATGAGCATCACAGCCAAAGATACTGCACTTGGGAGGGCTCAGTCTTGTGGAGCAGGTGGGAACCCTTCATTCATGGTGGAGTCACCATCCCTGGAGGTGTTTAACAGGAGGGTAGACGTGGTGCTGAGGGACACGGTTTAGTGGTGGCTTTGGCAGTGTTAGGTTGACGGTTGGACTCGATGATCTTAAAGGTCCCTTCCAACCTAGACAATTCTATGATTCTATGTCATCTGAACAGAGCAGGAGTTACACGTTGGTCTTAAGTGAGACATGGGTGGAGAGCCTTGCCCATCAGAAATCACTACATCCCAGTTTAAACTGATTGCCATTACTTTTTACTGTTTTGTTGAAAACAAGGCAGAGTCCCTATATACGTGTCCGGAGAAACATCACCCCCCTGCTGGATTCAGTCAAGTTTCTCACACCAGTCCAATTTTTCACAGGTCATCTGGAGATGGAGTTATCTGCTAGTTTAGTGCTCTTTGAAGAGTTTATCCACAGCCTGTCACTTTTCATCAGCTCCTCATAGTTGCTTCTGCAAGGGCTGGTTAGCAGGAGAGGATTAGGTAACTCCAACAGCAATAGTTTCAAAAAAAAAAGGATAATATGGGGAGCAAATCACACTGAATTATTGAGCATTCAGCTAGTTGCAGAACTCTCCAAGACACAGTCAACAATCCGTAAAAAACACAACTATACTCAACAAACTCCCCAAACTGTGCATTATAAACACATTTTTCATAGAATTGTCTTGACAAAGCAGCAAAATTATTTAAAAGAATATCAAATACATGTCAATTTGCCTGTTTCGTCTCTGGAAAGACCTCTCTCACCCAAGAGTTAACAAGTCGCGGGGAAGGGGGAGGGAAGACTTCTCACCTTTTTCCTACATTTCACAGGCTGCCTCCAGGAATGCCAGACTCCGCAGGGAGTCTGAACGTTTGGTCTTGACAGACACTCACTTAAACTGGGGTGGGAGGGGGACACACACAAGGCCCTAGAGCAAAAAGCAAGCTCCTGCCTCGTACACGCCAAAAAACCAGCCTGAAAGTCAGGGACAATCCACAGATGCTGAAATGATTTGCAATAACTTTTTGCCAGGTCATAAAGTATTTCCCATAGCAAGACTTCTGTATTTCTTGGTGGCTTCTTACATTGTGAAAAACTCTCGTAAATTCGGGGAGATGCTTCTTATTTCAAGTCCCAGTGCCTCAAACTACTAAACTTGGGGTGGGCGCAAGAACTATTTAGTTTAGGTCATTTGATACACGCGTGACAGGAGACCTTGGGCCAAGACAAAGCAGAGGGACCTTCCTCACACAGACATCCCAGGAAGATGCACTGGTTTTGCTTTGGAAGTCACCACAGTGCCCCATAAATCCAACTGCCACCTTTTGCTTTATGGGATCGGTTGAGCTCCCTGTCCAGTTACAGCGCCATGACACCATGGGAGCTCTGCTAGCTCTGGTTCCTGCAGCCAGCCCTGACATTATCCAGCCTCTGCCTAGCAAAACGCTCTTTGCTAGAGCTCCAGGTTTTTTTATGAGCTCACACAGCCCGGCTGGAAACGTTAACACAACATGCACACAGCAGCAAAGCAAGCCCTGTAAAACCACAGGCACCAGCCTGCTGAAGACCAGCACAAAATGGGAAAACGAAGCAGGCGGAGAAGTCCGTAATACTTGGTTTTTCAACAGAGAAATCCCACCTGGCAGCAGACCTGCAGCCACAGGGTGCCCCAGGGGTCCAGCATCCACCAGCCGCCCATCTCACCCCTGCCCATGGTCATTCCCCCCGATGCTCAGGTGTGGAGGAAGCTCTTCAGGTCCACCTTCTCCAACCCAAGAGACACAACTGTACATCCCCAAGCAGGATTTGGCCCACAGTCACAAGCGGTGAGATTAATCATGTGGGTGTAGGGATGTGAAAAGGGGATGGGAAACATTCATAACTGCTTTTAAATTAATTGCCATTATTGTTATTTGATTTGCTAAACCCTCCAGGGCTAGATTTTATTTTAGAAAACTATGAACATATCAGATTAATCAACTTAAAATAAATGGGCTTGATTTATTTATTTCTGCTGTATCTACTCCTCTTTAAGCTTGGCAAGTCACTGCATACTTTCCACCCTGTGAAAGAAAAAGAACAGGGGTTTTCTTTTACTATTATTTTAAAAGGAGCCTCTAAAAAGCTTAGCGAGTTTAAATCACGGCAAAGGTATGTTGTGAAGGAGGGCAAGTGCGAGGCTGGAGCTGGTTGCCCTACACCGCAGACACCAGCTCTGCGCCCGGAGCCCACCAGGAGAGTTTCACCACACAGCCCAAGTGAATCAGATCTACTCCCCCAATATTTTAGACATCCAGGGAGCTGAAAAATACCCTACCACACAGCGAAGCCTGACGAGCAACACAGCCTGGGCCATCCCAACACGACAGCCCCAGTCCCAGCCACACTTCTTGTGGAAAAATCCTGCCAGCGAGGGAGAAGTTTAATCTCCTCTAGCCAGATTTTGCTGTTTCTGAATGCTCTGGAAGTTGGGTCAGCATCCTGCCCCCCTCCTAATCCCCTGCCCTCAGCTTCGGCAACGCAGTGACGCCTCTGCCAGCAAAGTGAAAAAAGCCCTCACATACATTATGCTGAAGAAAATTAATCTTGTGTTCCACAGAATATTAAGTGGATTACATCTACAGCCTCCAAGGAGAAAAATGTTGATTTCCATGTATCTTGTGCTATTATTCACCTCTATTAGTTTTCCTACCAGCCTAACATTAATCATGATAATTTCCCGTTACTCAGCGCAGAGCTCAACTGGCTCAACAGCCCAAGGAACGGCACCAAGAGTGGGACCTCTCAGTGGCCACCGGGAAGGCGAAACCACTGTGGCACCGCTGCTGCACAGGACAGCGTTCAAGGTGAAGAACAAAGCCAGCTTCATCTTTTTTGGATGACTTCATGGCGGGATCACCCTTGAACGTCAATGTCTCCTTGTAAAGGTAACAGAATAGCACCGACCCTTTTAGAAGGAAATTGCTAACGTCACCTGAAACACACCATTAAACTAGACACAGCAAACATTGCGAGATGGACTTTTCTGACTCCTGGGGAATCACAGGGAAGGGAAAACACAAAACAACCCACACTAAAAACTTGAGGTTCATCATCTCAGACCCAGAAGGGAGCCCCAAATCCCTGGCCAAATGGGAACACCACCTCTCGAGGGCGATCCCCACCGCGCACGGGAGCACCAGCTCCCACCCGTGGGGCACAGCAGCCACCACCAGCACCTTCCCGGGCACAGCAAGCCCAGCCCTCCGTCCCCCGCACTCCGCGTAACCATTCAAACCATTGCAAAGTGCCACCAGCTGACTTACTAGAGTTTTACACTTTCTTTGCAGAGGTGTTAATGACTCTAAAAAAGCACAAGACTCGGATAAGCAGCTTTAATACCATTTAAATGCTTACCATTAGGAGAAACGGAGAGCTTGCAAGGGCCAGACTCTCAGAGGGCGGCGTATCCATTGAAGCTGCTGCTCATGTGAGAGGAGTGTAAATTACTCAGCACGGAGTAAGCAAGATCAAAGCCACTCCAAAAGGATGCAACCCACTGACAGTGATGCCAACTCAGCCCAAGCTCTTCTGAATATTTCACAAGCAGGCTGATGAGTTTAAAAGGCCAAGAGGAGCATTTTGATGATGATGCACGAAGTACAGAAGGAAAGGGAAGGAAGTCTCGGGACATGTGCTTCTTTCTAGACACAATACACAACCAAGAACTCAGCCCCAGCTTGATGCATGGAGACATTCATACTTTCCATTGACATCTCGCTGGTCTGCATGGGGAAGAGGAAAACAGCTTCTCAGCTGTAATTCCCAGACTCCATCCCCTTTTTATAGTTCCTAGAATAATTTGAATTCTACACAATAAACGCCAGAGCTGATAAGAAAAGCTGTATCGGATGAAGTAACTTACAGCTTCCCACGTGGGCAAGACAAAGAGCTAATGGCTACAGAAGCAGATAAGGATGCTCATAACCAGAAATCAAATCCATGCACGAGCTCCAGCAACAGCACACTGTCTCAGAAAGTAAAATAAATAGCACAATGAACTCTGCCAGGCCACCCTAAATCCTCAGAGAGTTGCCTGCGGCACCCAGCAGACAGCATCACCTCATCCCACCCAGCAGACCTGGCTGGTCCATCAGTGTCCCCCTGGTCAGAGGGGAGGGCAGCTGCAGCAGTTTTATTGTAAGCAACTGCGGTGCGTGCTCAGCTGAGCTCCGGTCCACCTTACAGCCCCGGGCTGCAGCGAGGAAGACAAATTACTACCAGACCAAGATGCCCTTGAAATCCTTTCCCTCTCTGAAGGCTTGATGTATTGGAAAGGACTATTTCATTACGCTGAGGAACCAGTTCAGCTATCAGTGTTTCCTCAGACTGCAACCACTCTAAAGCCAAGACGGAGTTTTTGGTTGGGGCGATGCTGAGTACCATGCCATTACAAGTCACACTGTAAGAAAATTCACAGTTCTGCAACTGGATCCATCAAGAACCCCAACATTCAGGCATGACGTTAACCTTGTTACCTTCAGGATCTATCCAAGGGCCCAAATAAACTCCAGTTGCCACGTCTTGCTGTTGCCAGAGATCCAGATTGTTCAGTAATATTGAAACTCACGCCAGCACGGTCGCAACTTGGGTTCCCCGCATCACTTGCTCCAACACAGAGATGCAGAATGCAATCCTCACCACCAAGTCCCTCCAAGAACTCTAACCTGTTGGGTATTATCTCCCCATCTGATTTCCCGCCCGAGAATTGACACCTGCAAGTCATTTCCTCATGTCCCAAACTGCACTCTGTCTTGGCAAGTGTATAAGAAAAGCATTTATTCAAAGGAATTTGCTCATCAAGTCTTGCAGACACCAAAATGACCCATTATCTAATCTTCAGAGAGCATAGTTTAATGGCTAGAGCACAGGATGAGACCAGAAGGTCTGATTTCTACTCTCAACTCTGCCAGGGCTGCACCTCTTAGAAGTGAATCTAGGGAAGATGGTTGACCCCTCCTCACCTCCATTTCCCCTGCTATGAGACTATCCCAGCATTCCCTTCCTCACAGGGATCTTATCTATAAACTCTTCATTAGCATGTGAAAAGAGTTATGAATCTCCGGATGTGTATGAAAAGCAAAGTATGTAAGAGTGGAGAAGCAGCACTGGCCAGGGAGCCTGCAGACATGTCCTCTACAGTGTATTCAGGCAAACTGAACCACGTCGCGCTCCACATCTGTGCTTGGGGAAACATTTTAATTCTTTCCCTCTACAGGGAAGAAAAAAACCCAACAATTTCTTTCTTCTTGAGAAAGCTCAGAGAACAGGTGAAATTCTGGGTCTCTCTAAGTCAAGGAAATAATGCAAGATTCTTTCACTGAAGCACCCAGAGACCCCACCACCTCTAGCTACCCACCTGCAGAACTGCCCCATAGGCAACATTGCCACAAAGAAGAATAACCTTCTCTTTCCCACCCTTGCTCTGGATGCCACTGAGTGGCAGAACTGGACTGATTCAGAAGAAAAGCTAGAATTCCACTCTTACTGTCCTACAAAAGCTGGATGTGGAGATGGGGAAAATCCAGACCCAGCACAGATGCTCCCATGGATCAGACCAGAGCCCAGCCCGTGGGGCCTCACGTACAGCACGGCTTCTGCTTGCCTTTTGCTTCCCTTTGCCCTGCACTGCAGCCTTTGGGGACACTTCCAAGCAGTTCTGGTGAGGTGCAGGAGGGACTTCTGGTGTGAATAGACACTTCCAGTTGGAAAACAACTGAATATCAACAAGCAAGGTAAAAATTCACACCTTTTAGGGAGGAAGGGAAGTCACCCCATCCTGACCTGTTCCCATCTTTCCCAGTTGCCTCAGCTAACCTTGTAGATAGAGCATATCAACCACACTAGTGCCAGAGACAGCCACTGTACTAGCTGGAACTGCTCCAGTACAGCAAGATCTTTGCTCCTAGGTGGGTCCACAAACCTCCTGCTTCTCCCTGAGCAGTGACAGACAGCTCGGTGAAGGACAGAAGGTACATCCACCCTGGTCTAGCCACATGGAGCAGAGAGGTTTCAGAAAAGCAGCTGGCCCAGGAACCAGAAGAAGAAACAACCAAAAGGCTCGGCTTTTTTTAAAAAAAGAAAAGTGTCCTATTGTTCCATAATTAATGGAAAGCAGAAGAGGTTTTATGGACTCATTGAGAAACAGAGGGTGAACATTAGAAAGAACATTTCAGTATTTCATGATCACAAGGTGAGCTGCTTGCATAACACTGGCAAAGAACATAAATGCTGATATCACAAGGCAGTTATGAAACTTGGGTTTTAAACACTGAATTACAGTAACACAGTAATTAAGTCACCTAAGTTTGGGGGTTTGGTTTTGTGGTTTTTTTTCCTTAACTGCAAAGGAGATGCTGCAACCTTCAACGGAGGCATGACCCTCTCTGGCGAGGTGCACACGTGACCGATACCCCCTGCTCCCACCACCAGGGATCCATCCCACCCCGCAGCCTCGCCACCAGCCACATCCCTTCTTCAGACCTGCCCCAGGAGAGGCTTCAAGATCATGGCCAGGGAGAGGCTGTGACCCTGCAAGGAGCAGCAGAATGAGGCAATAAACCTGAATAACTGCACTTTGCGCGTTAACTGCTAAACCCTGAACATCAGCCTTCCTCCCTGATGGTTTTTGACGTGGGCACGTGCTCTCGTGAACTGCTCCAGTGTGACCAGGACACACGGTCTCCCCTACAAGAGACACAATCTAGAGCAGCAAAATGTCATGAAAATCAAGGGCAAACGAACACAGAAGACAGTCCCTCCCCCTACCACCACTTCTATTTTTAGGCAACCAGATTAGCTTGGAGCAGTTTTACTCATTTCTGATAATGAGCAGGGCTCTTGCATCTTCTCTCGAGGACGTTTCCTCTGCGCAGGCACTTTGCTCTACACCAGCAGCACGGAAGAGGTCACGTCAACTGGCGAGAGCAAAACCATGACTTATTGTGAAAGCGTCTTGAGAAAGCGACTCCAGCTCTGAACTTATGACCCATCTCCCTTGTCAACGACACTGCTTCGTTTTTCGGGGGGTATGGTCTGTGCACCAACAAGGCATCCCTCCCTTGGAATCACATGATGAAGCCTTTGCCTATTCAAAAGTGTGATGCTTTTACTCCACCCGCTTCTCCAAGGACGTGAGCGGGTACACCTTGGAAGCGCAGGTCTCCATGTAAAGGATGTTTGGCCTTCCCAGGCCTGAACACGTGTAAAATACGATGGAGAGGTGGCCCAGTCATGCTTCAGCCTGTAGCACTCTATCCCAACTCCGCTCATGGCAAAGAAACCCTATGGTCCTCTTGAGGCAGCCCCAGGTCTAAGGGCTAGTCTGGAGATCACCCCAGAAGGAGCTGGCACCTGGGATGCAGCTGCTCAGAGAAAACTGGCAGCACTGATTTGCTCTACCCCAGCAGCAAGAGCAAAACCCCTCTTTACTGCGGGTCCCCTCTGCTGAAGCTGACAAGGATGACGAGAGACACAAGAGCTGAGAGCAGCCACAGCAGCAGGACCACTACGCTAATGGTGGGAACTTGCTAAAGAAGAGGATGATAATTATCAAAGGAGTAAGACAAAATGAAGACGTGTAGAAGATTTGGGTTCCACTGCATTGACAGTTTCTTTTCAGGAAGAGATGTTCCTCCATCCCTCAGAGAGATCTGTTCCTAAGGTTCTACACATCCATTTTCTGCAGTGCAACCCCTTGTACATTCAATGTCCTTTGGCTACTTCAGACTGTCTTCACAGCGACAGCCTTCCTTCTTCAGGACCACCCCTTCTCATCTGCTCAAGTCTTGACCTTCCTCTGCAGCCCTTCACAAGCACCCTCCTACCTCCCTGAAGACCATGCTGGTGCTGCCTACGGCAGCAGGATCTCCTCTGGCAGCCCAGTTCAGACTGCAAACAGGCAAGGTCCAGAGGGCAAGATAGAACGTGGAGCAGGTGGTGGCAGCATGGGAGGTAGAAAGCTTCTCACCCAGAACATGAAACCATGGCAGAAGCAGCTCAGGGATCTCTGGCTGTTGTGGGGCATCACCCAGGGAAGAAAGAATGCAAGACCCTGCGTGTTTATCACCATTTTTCCCTCTGAATTTTTGGTAAAGTACTTGGGGTCTTCTATTTGCCCTCCGGATTATGATCTTCTAGGAAGGCCTTTTTTTTCCATGCTTCTCTACAATTATGAAATGTCCGAAAAAAATACTCCCCTCTCAAGTTAACTTCTGGTGGCAGGACTCACAGGATTTCACCACCACAGCCAAAATCATCCAGCTTTTGACAAGTTAGAAACCTTTTCCCAGGAGCAAGATGCCCCTCTGCTACATGGAAGGGCAGAGAAGAGCATGCCTGGGGCACTGACCATCCCAGGGCAGCCCAGGAGCTAATCCACCTACTGCTTCTTGGTGATCTCCTGCCCCCGGTCACATGCACCTTAGCACTGGGCTCTCGCTTTCTTCTCTGGATTGCAAAACCTTGTTTACTGAGGAAAAACAGTAGTTCAATATGAGGAAGCATTTAAGACCGCTAGTAGATGATTAACAAGCGAGTGCTCAAGTCAATTGCTACAGGAGCACCACATGTTCCTTATAGCAATAAAAATATTCCTGTCCTGCACCCATTTGGCAGGCGTCGGAGATGAGGAGTTCACAGAGGGACTATGCCTGGTGAAGCCCTTGCTGCAGAGGACAACACGGCCACCAACAGTTCTTCGCCTCCCTCTCCTCCAGCCCCCTAACTGCAGGTCTCCAGCCCAGGGCTCCCCACCAGTGGCACCAGAGGGACCTTCCCATGGACAATCTTGCTCCCACCTTCCTCCTCTCTCACCAGCCAGGCTGCCCCCAACACCTCCCTCCCTGTGCTAAGCCCTCGCCTTTGCAAAGGTGGCCATGGCTTTCCATGCCCACCATGTAACTTAGCTCCTACCCACCTCCCTCCCACCAGCTGAGCCGACAGGGAGGAAGTAGAGCTATCAGGCTCCCCACCCTTGGGCAACACCACGTCAATGCAGCAGGCTGGGGAGGAGAGGTACAAAGTGTGTTGGGTGGCTCTCTCAAACCAACACCAAAGAAGTGGCAGCATTTCTGCTCAGGGCCTTTGCCTTTCCATGCTAGAGTCCCCCAGAGCCAAGGAAAGGTGCTTCAGCGCTCTTAAGTATCAGCTATTTTTAGGCAACAATATCCTGAACACCCTTCTTCATCCTGGCTTTTATACCGCACAATGAAGAAGTTACCAGGATTTGGCACTTTCTCCTTAACAGGCCATCATTAACAAGTGACTCATATTATATTGCAGCATGAGTCATCTTGGCAGAGGTCACCACCATAAGCGACAACTAGTCTTCAATTATTTCCTTCAAGTTGAATTAAAGGTATATTGTTATGCTAATTTTACATCTGCTTCATCCTATCTTTCCATCCACTGTCTCCAGAGCAACCTGGGGTTTCTCAGGCCCAAACCACCTCTGGAGGAGCTTTTCCACCGCGGTGTAGTTAACAGGTTGTCACAAAACCTGAGCACACCAACAGGAAGTCTTCTGGATGGATTTTCAGCTACAGCATCTAATACCTAAAGCAGCCCTCCATCCTTCCTCCCACTGCTGCTCCACAGGGACAACCAGCTGCTGCTCCTGACACCTTCCTGCTCCATTCGTACTTTATCATGATAATTTCCATGGGATCTGGGTCTTGCCCCGTGCTCAAACACAACCACCTTCAGGCTGCCACACCACATCATTGCCTCCAAGAGCCGGAGCAAAGCCCAACAAACAAAACAACTTCACACTGTGCACGGCAACACAGGAATATTGAAGAAACTACTACAAGCCATCAGCAGGGCAGGAAGAAAAGGAGTCATTTTCATCCATTTGCCATTTTCTAACCAAGCAGCCCCACACTTCAACCAGACTCCTGCCTCTCCCCTCCTCCATTCCTGCTCCTTTCACTCACCCCCCACCACAACGTACCCATCACAGCTCCCCAACCAGTGAACCAGGAGAAGACAGCACTGCTGCCAGGGCAGGGCGCCGTCGCTGCAGGGCACTTGGCTCGAGGAACGTGGGTTTGCCCGTTAGAAAACACGGCCACCACCAGCCCAGTGACTAGCAGAGCACTCCCTGTTGATATCAACAGGAGTCAAAGACAGTCACACGGGCTGCGAGGTCCACTTTGGAGAGCGTTCGTAAACTGCCCCCACTGCTGGAACCCCATTTAGCTATTAGAGCCTCTTCAGCCAAACGAACACACTGATCCCCATGGAACAGCAGTAGGAAGAGCAGAGTCATCCCGCTACTTACTGAAGCCAATCAATACGTAAAGGCTGAAGATTTATTGCAGCGAAGACAGCCTGTCTGCATAGCCAGAAAACGCATTTAAAGCCCTTTTAATTTTGTTGCCTTGGCCTCTGGTTATGCTCCCAGAACACGGTTTTCCTGCCCACCCGTCTGTCTTCCCTCCCAAAATGGTGGAGTCTGCAGACACAGGAGAGAAGCCCCCCATGAACACCTCCCATCAGTATTCAGCGGGAGGCTAGAACACGAAAAACACAAGTTCAAGGGCAGTTGCTCCTTCCTTTCCAGCCAGGTTTCACGCGCCAAAACAGGTCCATGGCCAATTCAGCATCTCCCAAACAAGTCAGTGGCTTGGAAAATTGTGGCCTGCGTGTTGAAGAAGGTCTGTGTGTCAGGCACGAGGGACACAGGCTGCGCCATGTATACGCATGCTCGCCCACCACCCTCTCCTACTCCACTCGAGAGGGAGCATTTAGAGCCACGTTAATTTTTATACATCTATATTTTCAATATATATGTTGTGTGTATATATATATATTTTATTTTTTTATACATATATATATAAAAGAACTTTGTAGGTGCTCTCACAAATCACAAAGCATACCTGACTTGCTGTGTTTTGGGGGCGACCACCTACAAAGCTGAGATACCACCCAGGTATCCACAGTGATACCCAGTGATCCGCAACTGGTTCTCTAGTTTCTTCTCGTTCACGCTTTGGGGAGCAGCAGCACCGACGGCAGAGGCACCACCAGCCACACGCCGTTGTTTCAGTCACCGTATCAGCCCTGTGGCCCCCAGTGCAATACATCAAAGAGAGATGGCAGTGAGGCAGGGAGGAGATGCACACCTTCGCTTCCGCCTGTTTATCTCAAAAATCACACTAAGCTTTTATGCTTGTGTACGAAAGAGAAAGGAAAAGGCAAATATATTCTGATTTACAGGGAGATTTCTATTGTTGCCTGGACATCAAACAGCACCCAATTAGTCCTGCAAGGATCTGACCCACAAATTATGAAAATAAATGCCTCCAAAGCTTTGATCTCTTGTATTTCTGTAGCATGCTACAGCGGTTATTAGACACATTTTATTAGACTCAAGCTGTGCGATCTCTTCCTCGGCAAAGGCTCTACCGCCTCCAATGCATCCCAGAGTCTCCCTCCAGCAGATTAAGGGCATGGTCCCAAACAGTCACTTCTGTCAAGCTCTAAACACATGACTCAGCTGGCAGCAGGCTTTTTCCTGCTGAGTTTCAAAATTAGGAGCACAGAGAATTTTTTAAAAGGCGGGGGTGAAAGTGTCAGCCACCTAAATTACATTTTTGATTCTCCGTTAGTTTATAAAGGAATATACATCCCCTATAAAGGAATATATAACCCCCAGCTTCTGAAAAGCATCGCCGGCAGAACAATTTATTTCACTCTGCACTCCGAAATGCCGTTGCGGGAGGAAGCAAGTGAGAACCCTAAACAAAAAGGTTTCCTGGGCTCTGCAGCTGGAAACCACACATGCCCTCACGTGAGCAGAAGAAACACATCCACCCGCCCTCGCGACGGCGCTTCACACCGAGAGGATGTTAAAAAAAAAATAAAAAAATAAAATCAGATTGCTAAGGCTTTACTCTGGAGAGCAATGGTGCTCGGCAGAGGTGTTTTCAGCCCGGGCGTGTGTGTGTCGGAAGGATGGGACCATGCGAATCGCTCAGGTCTCACTTACTGGCACGAGGGTGGAGTTCACGTGAAGCCATTAATGCCTAACAGGGTTCCCGTGGCGGAGGAGAGCTGGTTATCTGCAGCGGAGCAAAGTACGCGCCTTCTGCCGCGCTGGAGGAAGATGGCAGCCCAGCACGGGGCAGTCGGGGCTGTTTACTCACCTCCTATGGAAGGAGGAAATGCTCCTGGACGCAGCTGGAACCACCATCCATCATCTACTACCAACACACAACCTCAGACTCTGGGCAAGTGCTGCCGAAAATTAACGTGGAAAAGCAACATTCTTGACCAAAGGGGAGGAATGTTTTCTGATTTGCCATTACAATATACAATGAGGTGTGCAGAGAGATATAACTGAGTTCCGACCAAACTTCTTATCAGTGTTTTCCAACCCTGGTGGCTTTTCCTCTCCTTTCACTCAGGAGCCATTGCAGGACCCCCCTAGGGCTGGGCATTACGTGCTGAGCATCCTCATCCCTCTGCGGGAAGGGGATGCTCGGCTCATCTGGAAACCATGGTGGAGGGGGAATGCGGAGCGAGGGGGAGTCTCCATCTCCCAAGGACCGTGTTTGTTAGACAACCCTCCTTTACAAACCGTAAGCAATTTACAGGCAGAAAGAACGTCAAACCTCGCTTCTAGAAATTGTTTTCCTGAGCCCGGAGCAGACATCCCGTCGGTTTCAATGTGCAGCCATGGTTCAAAGTGACAAAAGGGGACAGGAGGAGGGGACCGGGGCGAGGGGGAAATCAAAGCTACCGGTGTTAGAAGTGGGAAATACAACCCCTCGTTTAATGGCGCTATCAGTGGCTTCGGCTAGTGGTTTTCAACCCACAGCCTACAGACTGCTTGCAGCTGCAGGGAAAGGTAACGAGGAAGACACCTGAGCATCAGCAGAGGCAGACCCCGTGTGATGGAGGTTCTACGCTTCCCGTGGCGGAGCGGGGCACCGGCACAGCATCCGGGGCTGAAACTGCCACAGGCGGGGAGGAAGAGCCAGCCAAAGCCCCGGCAGAGGGATGGGTGCTGACCCCCAGCCCAGCTCTTCCAGGGGTCTGCGCTTCACCCCGCAACGCTCCTGGTCTCTTCTGCAGCTGGCAGCAACGTGGAACGTTGGACGGCGTGCGTGCTCCCCGGGCACCCCCTTCAGCAGGTAGGTCCTGAACCCTCCCCACCACCCTCCCCACCCCAAGATGCAACAGCTCCTATGTTCCTCCACGCTGCACGCCCTTTTGCCTGTTGGTAGCTTTTTACTAGGGGAAAACATGGGAAACCTGACAGGATTCTCCCCATTTATATTTGAGGCATGAAGGAACGAGAGGAGGATCAATACTCTGCCCTTGGCGTGCAGGTCGGAGGCGCAGAAGGCACGCTGCTGTCTCCAATTACCCTTGCAAAGGGACTGGGGGCGCCTTAGGAGGAGTCAGGCCAGGGTTTGCAGAGAGCAGCTCAACAACTGAGCCCAGAAGGTGACAGCAGCTTTGGCGTGACCTGGCCCCAAACAAACGACCTTTTCCACAGACACCTTTTCCTCAGCCGGGTGATTCATTTCTGGAGATTTACATGCAGACAGAATGGAAACAGTTTCCCCCCTCACCCCATACAAACTGTACCACTACATCTTCTAAAGCCTGGCAGATAAAAACTGCCTTCACATAGCAAGGATAAAAGCCTCCTCTAACTGATTCTTGCATGGACTAAAAATCAGACGCTATTTTAAATACGCACACCAATCAAATGCTCTTTGTTGCTTCAAAGCTCGATTCAAGAAAATGCTTGTGGCTCAAACGTCAACCTGCTCAAGCACATGTTTGGCTAAAAATTCGCTCCAAATTATTAATTTTTATGGCTGACCAGCACAGGAACACTAGAGAGAACACAGAGATTCTCCATGCCTTTAAAAACACCGTACACTTTTGTGACATGGAAGATCTCCAAAGATGAGGGAGAGTAACCACAGCACGAGTGCTGAAGGAGACACGGAAAACTGCAGAAGAGCAGCATCTGGGCTGCACAACTACAAAAGGGGGGGGGGAATAAGAAGAAATCAACCACTTTAGACAGCAGACAGCTTGGTTTCTGTTGTAACTTTTCATGAGCGCACACACAAGAATACACATGCATTTGTAGAAGATAAGTGTTTGCACCACCATCAGCACTCCTGGCTTGAGGAATGGAGGTGAGATGTAGGAAAAAGGCTTAACGTTGGACATCGTCATCCCTCTGGGATGATTCAGAGACCAGTATTGTGCTGCCAAGGTTTTACGGGTTAAAAAAAAAAAGAAAGTCTCAAAAATGTACAAGGTACATGGACACAGTCCTGGTCAATTGCTTACACATGCACTGAATCATACTGGAAGAGGACAGAAGTCGTCCCTGATGGAAGACCCCCCAAGAGTGTCCATCCTCAGGAAGTGCAGCTATGTACACATTTGCTGAAGACAGGTCCCAAATTCTGCACGGTAGCACATCATGTAAAACACAGCACAAATAAATAAGCTTTTCATGTCTTTTTTTAATCTCCAGAAGCCCTCTCTCATCAAATTTGTTCCTCTTTCTATTCAGGAAGAAGGTGACCTTTGCAAAAGCTGCCCAAAGTCTGTCGAGCTACAGAGTGGTTTTTTTAACAGGTGCTGGAAGAAGAAACCTAACATACTGCTGCCAGGATAATGCTCCTGAGTAGTGGCTTGCAGTGCTTATCCCCCATTAGAACTTCTCCTAAATCTTTAATGACGCTGAAATATGCCATAAACTGATGAAGTTCTGGAAACAGGACGATGGCAGCATCTTTGTTTGGGTTTTGTGTAGGTTTTTGGTTTTTTTTTTTTAATATGAGAGCTTTTGTCTTCATTGCCAATGATCGACTAATGCAAACAAATGGCCACTGAAACTTCACTTCTATACAAAGCAAAGCTAAAGGAAGAGTAGTGACATTTTTGGGTTTCATCCAATTCTTCCCAGCAACAGCTAATACCCACCGGCTCCTTAATTCTGCGCTGTCTCCTCTCCAAGCCTGAGCATTAAAGGCCAGGCGTTTCCAAAACAACTAACGATTTTAGGATCCACTTTCCAGAGAGTGCACGGTCAGCACTTTGCGAAAGTAAGTAACAAAAGCTCGGGTTTTGTTAATGAGTTCAAAACAAAAGCAACATCCAGGTACACGCAGGAAACACTCGCTCCTTCCCCCCAAAAAAGACTCTTTTTAAATTCCCAGGCTTGCAGGAGACCCTTGGCCAAACCCTACAACCCAGGTGAGCCCCGCAAGCCCCCCAGCCCTCAGCTGGGACCCCAGCCCAGGGCGAGCCCCTTGCCATGCAGACAAGGTGCAGCTGTGAGCGGAGGGGCTTTGCTTGCCCCAGGCTGGTCCCACCCTGGTGGGGAGAGGGGAGAAATTATCAGCTCCCTGAGAAAGGTTTTTCCTCCCAGAGAGCTTTTACTGCCTCCCAAACACCTTGCAGAGCACCCCAAATGCACCCAGCTGTGGCAGCCGCTGCAGAGCAGCCCACTGCCGGTGCCGGAGCTGGAGGCTCGTCCCTGCGGAGGGATGCGGCGGAGGAAAAGCTATTGACCTGAATATTTTAGCAGGATCAAGGCCACTGCCTTCAGCAAGAGATGACAGGCTCTCGCATTCGCCGAGATAAAAAAAAAAAAAAAAGGGGGGGGGGGTGTGAAAAAAGCCCCGAAACCCAGCCCCATCTTTCTACTTGCTCTCCTCTTGGGATCAGCTGTGCATTTACCACCAGAGAGCCTGGCCCGCTGCATCCCTCCTCGCACTCACTCGCCTTTTACTGCGAGAATCTGCTTCTCAAACACAGCTGTCAACAGCCTGCGCGAAGCCCCGTGTTAATCATTATTCTGCTAATGACACTGCCAGGTCATTCGGCTATTAAACATGCTGAGTGGGCTAGCGAAAATATCTCCTTGCCCGTACAAAAGAACATTATAACGTAGTTTATCTTATCCCCGTGTCAGTATAATGTGCAGCACTACCTGTTCAATGGCCTCATCATTTTAAATTACCGTTTTCTGCAACATTAACAATACTCATTACCAGCATCACCACCGGAAGATCTCTATTTTAAGAAGCCTTCTGATGTCGAAGGCTTCGCCCTGCCCTTCCTCACACGCTCAGCCCTCGGCACCGACACGGGGACGCTGGGGAGCCATGGCAATGAGCGCCGTGCACGGTGATGATGGATGGAGACGCGTCGGCAAAGAAGGCAGGAGCCAGCCCGAAGTGCGCTCCGCTCCACGCACCAGGGCTGTGCATTTTAATCAGGATTCAGGGCTTTGTTCCCGGCCCCGCTGCCGAGCACCTCCAGCAGCCGTGCTGCAGCTCGACGGCATGGCCAGGATCAACCGGCGTGTGGCGAAAAACAGGAGCGCCTGCTAACCTCCTCCTCAGCTACCTTTCAGCCCCAGCTCCACAAACCCTGCCCCGGAACGCGAGCCGAAATGAGTGACGGCGTGCCAGTGCCGCGCCGAGCCTCCAACAGCACCCTGGCGTCCCGCAAATCCGCCTCCCACCCCAGGGATGCCACAGCGCAGGACGGGGCAAACCAGCAGGCAAAGGTCCATCTTTTTTTTTTTTTTAATACACATTTGCTTGTTGTTCATAAAACCCAGCCTCCTGGAACGTCTCGGGGACTTAGACTCGGGGACAAAGCGGCCCCAGCTTTTCCTTTTCCCACTGCTGGGAATAAATCGTCCCCTCCGCCAGATCTGGAGTCGCCACCCGCTCCCAGCCTTTCACGCCGCCATCCCTCGCCCCTTCGAACACATCGGCACGGGAGCAGCCTCCCCTCCATCCGGACTCATCCACAAACCTGCAGCGCTGTGCCACTTCGTTCCTAATAAATGAAATTTTGCAAGGCTTGGGGAATTACTCCTCCCTGCCATGTTTTGTGCTCAGGCAGCAAATTTACTATTGATTTCTGATTCAGGCCCTGTGGAATGATTCACGCTTCTTGCCCTATCTGCTGAATTTATGACCTTTAACAGTTATTCTAAGTGCTAAAAGAGCTTAGTTTAGAAGAAGATCTATTCCTTGGCAAATTAAGCTCCTATTCTGGTCTCGCTTACAAACCGAGACGTCTCTCATCATTTACGGGAAAGCACGGTGCAGGCTTCTCCCCTTGACAGGGGAAAGCGGCCCAAAGCGGCAGGAGCCCCCGAGATGCTGCCAGAGGGGACACGGCTGGGAAAGGGGACACGGCCGGGAAAGGGGACACGGCTTTGCACTCCCACCCCTCCTTGGTGGGGGTTTCGGGTCCCGTTTCCTCCGGTTACCCCGAAACGCCAGCACAGCTTCTGCCGGCAGACCAGGCGCTGCGGCGGGTCTCAGGGGGAGGGAGGGAGGGAATATACATTTCCTCCTAAAGCGAAAACAAAACCCTGACTGTGTCTGGTGCGCATTGCTATTAAAAAGCCACAAAGACACAAAAATCCCACCCTAAGCATGTGTGGATACAGTTTTCAAAAGAAACGGTGCCCTGGCTCAGATAAACTCCCTAACACACATGTTAAAAAAAAAAAAATATTCAAAAAAAAAAAAAAATCTGATTTTCAAGGGTGGGGGAAGAGGAGGAACGCCCCCCCACTTCCCCTCCCAAATGAGCTGCTTTCCTGGATTAACTCCACCAGCTTCAGTAACCTCTCTCCCAAGGCACTTTCTACCCAGGAGGGGAAACAAGAGCTCCGGCTCCGTTTTTAAGCTGGATGGTGTGTGTGTCCCCCCCCCTCCAATCTCATCTACACCGCGTATTGCTGAGCAATCATTTACACTACTAATCAACCAGAAACTCACC
>VZSF01010389.1:1329080-1414812 GCA_013398295.1 Chionis minor | reverse complement strand
CCCCCCCCGCCATGAGAAACAGCGGGAAGAACATTCCCGGCTAGCCGCATCCCTAGCCTAGCTGTGCCTGCCAAAGCCGCGGTGGGAAACGTCGCCGAATTCCAGGTGCCGGCCGCAGGTTTCCGCCATGCTGGAGCGCGGAGAAGTGCCAGGGCCTGGTCCGGCTGGGTGCGGAAGGAGCGGCCGGCCGTCGGCTTTATGCACCTTTGGGATGCTCAGGTGGAGAAATGGTCCTCGTCCCGCCGGATCCACGTGTCCCAGCTGGGTTTGGGACCTGCTCCCGCCACGCTCGGGAGCCACCCTAGCCCTGTCGCCCCGCGCGCCGTTCCTCAGGGAGGATGTGAGATTTGTGCTGTCTTTGAAATTGGCCAAAACCCTTCCAAAGCCAGCAATAGCTAGGTAGAGTCAGCTTTTACTGTTTTCCTTATTTCCCTTTTTCGGATGTGGTTTCTGCCAAACCAGGTGCCATATATAAATATATATGTAGAAAAAAAATCTGTTGCCTTCGAGAGAACCGTATGGAAGCTGTACTTACAACATCAACTTGTGTCAGGAGCTTACAATATGCAGATCTGGGAAGCGGAAACCCTACACATGAGTCAATTGGCAGGCGGATGGGATTTTCTTACGCTTTCTGGTTGGAGATGTGCTTCAAAAAAAAAATTAAACAAAATAAAAATTGTACTACAAACAGTCATGCGGCCGTGGGGAGAGGCTGCGTGCTGCTGCTGGTACTGGAGGTGCAGCTTCTCCAGGCTGGGCTGGGAGGGACAGATGGACGAAAGGACCGAAGGAGCTGCCGAAACCTCCCCCAGAGCAACAGGATCCACCGAGGCGGCTGCAGAATTCGGGGCTGCCGGAGCCTCAGCCCTCTGCTCGCTGGCTACCCCGCAGCCGAGGGACTGCATCAATGGCTTATTAGCTTTATTAGTCCTGATCACGGCAGGGCTGTGACAGGGGATGGGGATGGGAGCCGGCATTTCAGCTCGCAGGGCTGCGAGGACACAGTAGAATGTGATGGTTTTTTCGGGAATGATGTGCTGAAGCAGCAGGTAGCAGAAGTCACTGGCCGTGAGCGAGGCGCGCAGGGCTGCACCGCTCCCGCAGCGACGCCAGCCTGCCTGGATTTATCCCCTTTATCCGAACCACAAATCATCACTCCCCGATATCTTGCACAGTCCTCAAAACTTGATCGAAATGCTAAACTCAACAAAATAAACACCAGGGACCATTCCATTGCCTCCGAGCACCCTCCTGAATCTTCTGTGGTGCTGGGGTGTTTTTTTCAAACCAGACCTTGTCCGTGTCTGTTCAAACTGAGGTATTGCAACGTTTCGCTCGTAGTTGTGAAGCTGGGAGAAAAACTGCCTGGAAACTGGTAACAAACCAATGCGAGACTTCCTCCCGCTTTCATTGTTCTCAGGGAGAGAAGGGAAGAACAAACAGGATGAGAGAGGATGCTGGCTTGCTCAAATGTGCTTTCCATCCCAGAATACATGGGATTATTTATGAAACACATAAGGATTTAAAAAAAAAAAAAAAATTAAACTACGCCCAATCCTGCAAACAGGCAGATTGTCCTGATCCTCAGCACGAACGCAAAGTCCCAAGCTGAACTGTGATTTAATTGTGATCTACCCGCTGTCCATCAAGATGGTAAAAATGTAGAGGACCCTTCTGTTGTCACCGACATAAGAAGCGTGTTGTAGTGGTAGCGGGAGGGGACCAGAACACCCCGGGGAGGGCTGCTGTTCCCGGGCTGCCTGGGGGACAGGAGCAGTGCCAGCAGGGAGCCACGTGCGCCATGGCCACCCGAGATGCTGGGGCTGCTGTGCAGGCTGTACCGGTGGCTTGCCAGGCTGCGGGAAGACATCCATGGCTAGAGCTGGGCAGGCGTTTTCTGCAGGAAGCTTTTTCTGTAGAAAATGAAGTTTCTGAGAGGTTTCTTTTTTTTTTTTTTTTTTTCCTTCCCCACAAGAAGGTGTATTTCTCTCCATATGCTGTTTTTCTGCCAGGAGCATCTACACAAAATCTTGCCATTGCGGTCACTGCGCCTCAAAACAGAGCATTCGGCTGAACTGGCCCAAAAAATGTTGCTGTGAGTGTGTCCAGCGTGAAATTGTGTCCCCAGCTGGCGGGTCCCCGCCGGGAATGGTGGCTGGACCCCGCCGTGTCTCAGCGTGGTCCCTCTCGCTGCGTGGTGCCCCGTGCTCCAGCCTGGCTGGGTGGCAGCGCTGGCGCGGCTACAGGGGAGCAGCAGCACGGACAGGGCGCTGCCGAGCCCAACGGAGGCGTGAAGCCGCCACATCCCATCCTTCCTGAAGGAAGAGCCGTGGAAGAAGAGCAGGACCCCTGCTAGCTCAGCTCCCCACGTCTCTCAGCAGCTCCGTACCTCATCTTTCTACCCCCGCAGAAGCTGAGGCCATTTTGTGGCAAGTTGTTGGTTTTTTTGCCATTTAATCCCCATTTGCTAAGTGGAGAAATGTGGAAATGTCATTTTTCCCTGCGGAGCGGCAGTCCCCAGCCTCGGTCAGCCCTGGTGAGCAATGAGCACCTTAATGAACTGTTGGCAGTGGGGGGCTAATGGCAGGGGCAGTATTTTTGATTTATTGATTGGGGGGGCATCAGCTCACATATAAACTCTCCGGGTCATTTGACCTCTGCATAAAACTAAATTTAATTATCTAACAGGGCCACCACTGTTAATTGTATCATGAGGGGGTATATGTAGAGTGAGTAAATCTAAATGACACGTAAGGCCTTGTCTTATTAGCAAGAGCTTCAGGTGCTGCGGGCTTTGGATCATTCTCCAAAAGATTAGAGAGAAAAGGAATGAAGCACACAAGAAAGCACCTTTGGCCCCTATTTTGCGCCCTGACACACGATTTATCCCACCAGCATGTGTGGGTCACTTGTTCCCAATAATTCTGTGACTGCTCAGCCCCAAGGCTGGCATCAGCGTCATTTTTCTGGTTCCCAAAGTCCAGGCTGGTTTACCCCAGAGTTTACCCATGTAATGCAGTAGTTAAAGGCCTCTGCCCAAACCGAATGGAGGATGCTGAAAAACTAATACTCTGATAAATGCATAATAATTGGGTTTTAAGCTAACACGATAACATGCAGCTGTGTTAAAAGACACTCAGAAATGAATGGCTACACGTGTCCTAACCTGCATCTATTGATCTTCCCAAATGCACTTTAACTGATTCATTATCACTTACTGCTTGCTCGTCCTTCTGCTAATACGGGTTCCTCTCCAGGGAGAGAAGTGTTTTTCCATTGCATCCTTGGAGCTGAGCGGGACTACGTGTGTGAACCCTGCTGCCAGGATTTTTCCTATAGCTATATACAAAAAAACCTGCCCTGTAAATAGTTAATCGCTCCCTCACTTAAGCATTGTTCAGCTACAAAACCCTATAATCACTGCAATGGGGGAGTAAATGGAAAATCAGCAAGGGCTCTGAAAAAAAACCCCTACCTCCACAGATTTATACCCAGGGAACAGCATGGTGCGTTTAAATAGCAAAGTTCTGGGGCGCTGCAGAGAAAGACCCCGTAGATGGTACACTTCCAGGAGCTTAACTCACCCAAGAGCCCCCTCCGAGCTGTTTTTCCCCAAAATATTTGGCACCCAGGGAACAGCACAGCATTATCTTTATGCCCCTTCTGCTGCAGTTGCATGTGGCTTCTCCTCAGGGCTGCCACCACGGGCCAAAGTCACCAAGGGGACATCGGCACAGCAGGACTCCCCCAGCAAGGCCAGCAAGGTGCCGAAAGAGGCAGGATGGCTTGCTGTGCCCTTCCCTGGTGTACGTAGATTAGACTGGCTGGCTTTTCCAGGAGGATTTTCCAGGGTAGCAAGCGCCCACACCCTCTGAAGCGCTGCTGTACTTTACTGGAATGCTAAGATTTCAATGCAAAGTTAAAATTTTTAAGTAAAGCAGAATTGTATGTAATAATGTGCGTGCCTCCCCAGCAGATGCATTTATGCCTTTGTCGGTCTCCCGTCAGCCTGGCTGTAGCATCGGAGGCCGAACGCGTTGTTTATTCGGGCAATACATTTCCACGTCGCTATTTGGGAACGTGCCACGCTAGCGACACAGGACCCTGTTTTGTCAATTAAACTCTTTCATTTGTGCCCCTTCTGCAAAGAAAAAAAGCCAAAGAAACCATCGAAGGGCAGGCGTGCTCTTCAGGAGGGTGGCAAGTCTTTTATAGTCCTTTCAAATGTGCCAATTGTGACTGTTTAGAAACCAATCAAAATCCCATTTTTGCACTACTTGCAGAAAACCTAACGCAGCCTTGCCCCCAGCTAACCGTGTTCCCACAGTCCCGCAGAGGCATACTAATTTCTTCCGTGCTTTGCGGCGATCTCAAGGATAACATCAGTATGCGTGAGGTCCAGAAGACGGGAGCTGCGGGATCGGAGCCGTGCTCCAGAACCCACCTGCTGCAGCAGGGAAGTCCTCTGGGGGCCTCTGCCCGTAAACACTGGCTTTACAACCCTGTCCATGGGGAGCAACGGCTGCTCCGTTTTTCAAGTGCCTTTTATCAAAATTATTTAGCATCCCAATATGTTTTTTATGCTGATCAGTCTGGAGCTGAGCTACCCTAAGACAAGCAGCATTTATATTCTCTCCTTCCCTCTTCTTTCTTGGCTTGTCTTGCAGACCGAAGGCAGCCCCAGGCCTGGGAAACACCTGACCTGAAGCCACCTCCAATCTGGCATTAAGCATAGATTGGTAGAACAAGAGGAACTGGCTTTATCTTTTGTCAAATGCAAATTGCCGGGAGTTAATGAAGACACATTTCAGGAACGGCGAGGTCGGTTTTTTTAAAATGATAATCTGCCCCGAGGCATGGTTGGGGTTCCACATCTCTCCTCGGAAAAGGGGTTACACAACTGAAACTGCGCAGTGCAGTGGGCAAGGGTGCTGACAACAGAGGTCCCCTAGGGCTTCAGCGGTGGCCAAGCATACAGGGTGTTCGGAGACCTGTGAGACTGTAGGCAACCCAGGTCCAAAACCTCCTTGGCATACATATTTTCCCAGGTTTTCATTTATGTTTAATGATCGGTGTCTTCACCATGGCTTGTCAGGTGTGTGTCGTTCTGCAAAGAAGGTAGAGCCGCAAGCGCACTCTGCTTCTGCCTTTTTGGAAGCGTGTTGAATACTTATCAGTCTTTTATATGCAGAAAAAAAAAAAAAGTAAAAAAAAAGTAAAAAAGAGAAAGGTTTAACAACGGAGCAGACTTTCCAAATCTGATATTTCAAGCTTCCCACTCATAGTCAATGACCAAAGCAGAAGCGAGTCAGAAAACAACTGGAGGTACTTAAAGGAACTTAGAGTAATCGTTTGAGTAGTGCTTAAAGTGTTAGTGTCTGAGTAGGAAGACAGGGTTTGAGCCAACTGCTGTTGCCTTTCTGTGGAGGCTTCGCTCAGAGGTGTTTACTTCCTCATGCCTTCACCGAAATGTGGCAGTCTATGAAAGCGCTCCTCCTGGAATTAGATGAAAATGGTTTTAAAAAAGAAAATAAAAAAAGGGTTTCTAGGTCCTGTCATAACAGGGAAAAGCTTAAAAAAGCTAACCCAAATGTTCACTGAAGGCAAGACACGCTGTACTCTTATGAAATGGATGGAGAACTTCAAAGGTTCAGGACCTTCTGACTTGCTGAAAGACAAAATCATCATCAGAGCATCCAAAAATACCACTTCACCATCTCAGAAAGCAGCTGCTTGGGCCTGGATTTTACGTATGGAAGGTCTTCTCACGCTACTTCATGGCAGGGAAGTGGATGCAGGCTGGCTTCAGGCCCAGGACATCCTGTAGAGTTCAGATACTCTGATTTACAGATCATATCAGAAACCTCTGCATAACAGCAGACTTCCTTTGATACCAGTTTTGTGACCGTCGGAAGGCATTTTTCAGCTTTCAATATAGAACAGCCTTCACTCCTGCAAATCCCAGCTAAAGTCATTGATGTCACTTACAGATGGAAAAGTCTCCAAAAAGGTGAAGAGCCAGAGAAGAGCCCTGGCCAATACGGCCATGTCCTCACCACTGCCATTTGGCCTAATGACTAATGCTGTTAATACAACTGCAAACGTGGCACGAAAGGATGGCTAACCCCTCAAGGGCTGTGAAGATTACACCACGCCACCAAGAAATACCTCCGGAAAGCCACAAAGACAGACAAGCAGGACTCTGAGTAATTATAGCAGGGAAAAAGTCCTTGAAACACAAATGTCAAGTAGTACTAGGAGGCAAAGCCATGAAGAAGGCAGAAGGGTTCCCCTAGCTGTGCAACATCCCACCGGTCAGCAGAGACCTGGAAATGAAGGGACATCCAGGATGGGAGAAGCGTGGTCAACGCTTGGTTCAGCTCAGGGATCTATAGAACAAAAGAAAACAAGTATATTTAAACAGGTTGAGGATTTTAGTGTTACCACGTGATTTCTGAGAACCTACCAAAATCACCATGCAGGAAACTAGGTGGTTTTGAAAATGTCTGTGAATGGCGAGTCGCATGTTCAGTGGAATGACTCCATCTTCAGTTAAGAGAGCAGAAAAGAGCGAACCTGTCCTCAGAGCGGGGGGAAACCCTGCCCACATCTGAGCCTGCAGCAGTAGGTTACAGAAAGGAAGCCATCAGCCGGGAACTAAATAGAACACTTAGAAAAACCTTGGCAAGAAAGGTAGATCGACACCAAACGACAAAGACGTGACCGAGCCCGGTTTCCACTGAGCAACAATGCTGAGTGGGAAGGACAAACTGCAGAATTTCCTTTGAAATTCTGGCCCCTACAGGCTCAAAGCAGCCAGCGTAGTAGAGAGACACTTAAAAGTGATGTTATATACTTATTTAATCTTGGGGTTTCAGAAGTCTGCGATTCTCAGTTTGCAGCTCCTGGCACCGGCACTACTGTAGCCTGCACTGAGGTTATTGAGAGCTTTGCCCCCCGCAATGGGTACAAGATCAGGCCCTTGAAAGCACGCGGTGACGAGTGGGACGAGGCACACCACAGATAACGGCGACTAGAGGGTGGCTTCTTTGTCCATCGCTGCTGTCTGACGCCATCAACGCGGTGCTCCAGCCACGTGCAGTGCAAGGCTCTGGAGAGCTGAGACACCAACTCCACCGGGAGCTTCTATCATCGCTCTGTTCACAGAAACCATTTTGAAAAGTCACATCAAGTTTAACATGCATCATTGAAATTTCTGGTTTATAGTTTAGTTTGGAGGTAGGACCACTTCTTTGACACTCGTGTGTTAACACGATGTTTGTCCACACACTGGTGCTTTTCTGAACCAGCCTCTACTGAGGAGCCAGCTGAAAGGCTCGGGGCAGCGGCAAAGGCCACAGATATTTTCGTGTCCTTGTCTACTGGATGAGCTCAAATCTGTTCTGACAGCAAGCGTACTCCTCCCTGGTGCTGTAAAATGGAGCCAGTGTCTCGGCCCACTTCCAAGTCCTACTTGACCAAACAAAATGGCACTGAGTTGCATCCAATTGTCCCCCTCTGCCCGTGGGTGTTTGTGTGGACAGAGGACGAGTGTAGCTGGGCTGTGAGATGGGCTCTGCAATGCCACCAGGGTGGGAAGTCCCTCCTGCTGCTGCACAGGGTGAGCTGGAACCTGCACCGGACACTTCCCGTGTCCTGCTACGCCAGCTCCTTTCTGCACATCTCAGTGACAGAGGTCCTTGGCTACGTGGCATGAAAGAAAGGATGGTGAGAAGAGTCAGGAGCAACTTGAAGGAAACTGAGGATACTTCCCAAACAGATTCATTTCTTGCCATCCGTTCTAGACCACTTGATTTTTAATAACGTATCCACCACGCACTCAACATGGAGTCCTGAGAGCTGAAAATATACAATTTCCCTTGCCTGGGATAAATGACAGCCCGGTAACATCACAAAATAAAGTCACGAGGTGTTGCTGTAAAATAACTAATACACCATTAAAATAAACAGGGAACAGTCTGCATCTGTGCCTCGACTGATGGAGGGGGAATGGACCAAGTCTGCTCCGAAGAAGTGCAGAGAGACACAGGCATGGTGAGGCAGCGAGACAAGCTGGTCGGGGATGATAAACCAACGTGACGTGCAGTGGAGATGTTTTGAAGATGCTGAGCTGCATTTGCTGGTGAGCAGCATCGTCCGGAGGTCGCTTGGCACACAGCTGGTAGATGCAGTGAGCCCACCAGCGCTGCCCACCCTGGTCCCATCGCCAGCCCCTCCTGCCCTGCTGCGTCCATCCCCTGGCCCTTGCCTCGCTCCCCGTTCCCACGTGCCCTGCTCCCCCTCCAGATCCCAAACGGGGGCGAAGAAATCGATATTAATCTGGAGCTTTCCACCTGGAGAGACATTGGTAGGAGCCAAGTGTTGGTCAGAAAGAGATACTCACAGAATTAAATACTAAAACTCATCTCCTACAAGCAGTGCTCGCGCTGATTTCAGCCCGCTGTCAGTAGTGTGGCCTAACCAAAGACACTTGTTGCTAAAACTTGTTGGTGAAATCCTCAAGCCTTAGGACAACAGCAAGCTCCAGACGTCTCCAGAGGCAGAAATCCCCACCGTACCACAGCACCTTGCCAAAACGCACCGACAGCTCTGCAAGAGACCTCGCTGCAAAGTTTCTCCGGATTATTTAATTGTTAAAGAACATTTCGGTGCTTCACACAACATCTGAAGAGGCAAGTTAGACATATCCTAACAGAAAATCCACTGCCCTCTCTATAGCCAGGTGGTGGATTTAGCACTTCACGAGCAATCATGCTCTCAGAAGCACCAAATGACACGTACAGCAAAGTATGAGTTTTGCAAGTGCTGTAGCTGACACAGGCTGTTCGCTGAAAGGGAATTAGCTTTTTCCTCTGCAAAACTGAGCTTTAAGAACTAGAGTGACTGCTAGTCAATGGCAATTAGGCTGCTAAAAGCCCAGGTTGCTATTGGAAAATAGGGCTTGGGCTCCTGAAACAGGCAGGCCCTCTTTCAGCCCTGTTTTTCCTTTGTTTTCTGCCTCTAACATGAGCGACTGTAAGAGCTGAGATGCAGCTGGCCTGGAATTACCCATTAAAAATGATGAAAAAACCTGTAAGACAACTGTAACACAACAGTTTCTTCCAGGCATGCAAAACAGCCGCATTTGCCCTTACCAGTATTGCCTGTGTTTTGTTTCAGGTCCTGACATTGCAGATTAAGCAATTTAGGAACATAACGAGCATGTCAGCCTAATACCGGAGTTCAGATTAAATGCGGTAAAACCACAACCAGCAGTAACCATTTAATCAGAAAGAAAGCAGCATATGGGGTCAAAATGACATTATCTCACGTAGCATTGGAAAATGTCCACTTCAATTTTACCAACGAGATGCCGGGCACCCGCTAAACATGCCCAGGCAGTGAAATCAGAAAACTAGCAAAAAGCCTGTGTACCAGTAAGTCCTGTATCAACTTCTTTTTGTAGAAGTTATTATTAACACAATATAACAGAAGTTTTAACGAACAAAAGGAGAATGCACAGGTCTGTTTGGAAAGGATGGTCCTTCCAAGCAGCAGGTCTGGCTGTCAGCATGGGGAGGAGATGGGGCTACTTCGCTTGATTTTTGTCCCAATTTTTACTATATTCAGCACTTTTGCAGATCCTAGAGCCAGACAACTATACTTTAAAAAGAAATAAATAAGTGAAACTTATAGCCTTAGGAAAGCAATGGAATACAATCCTTGAGAGGTTTGAAGAAATGAAAGATAGGTTCGGGTGGTCTGAGGGTGGAGGTGACGTGATCTGCAAGGTCCCAGATCCCAGAAACCATCCGGTCCCATCCCATCCCATCCCGTGTGAGGAGGGCTCCCCAGCACCTTGGCTCCACTCCAGCCTTGCTGTAGCCTTAGCAGAAGTAAAATATTGGGAACGTAGGTGACAGCTTAGATTACACATCGTTAGAAACAGCCAGGATAATGTGCCGCCAGCTCCCTAAAAGGAAATCCTTAGCTGACAAATACGCTCCAGCCTTTTGAGCTGGCAGATAACGATGAAACAGTGAATAAAATATAGCTGGGTTTCAGGGAGGCCGTTGACACGGTGCCGTGCGGGGGCTGCTGCACCGGGTCAGAGCGAGCGGTGCGGAGCGGGAGAGCTGCTTCTGGTGGGATTTGGCCAGGAAGAGGAAGGTGGCAGTTTGGTTTCACGGGGTGTTGCGAGGCACCACGCTGCAGCCCCGGCACCACGGCCGCACCAGCGTCCTGCGCCCAGGGGCAGCCTGATGGGCTTCGTGCTCCTCACCGGGGGGTTTCATCCCGTCCACGCATCACTGCCACGTCCTTCCCATGACACTACAGCACGTGGTTTTGCTAGAGGGACTCAACAGCGGGTCGAAGAAAATCATTAGTTTATTATTTATAGAAAAAAACCTGCACGTGAGATCCCTACCCATCACGAGGACAAGTGGCATCTCCATGTTTCCAATCTGCTCTGTCCTATATAAGGCTGTGAGGTTTTGAGGACAGGGAAATGATGGATGTTTTAGGTCTCTCAGCATCACGGAATCCTGGAAAGGTGCGGCATGGTGCTACAACACAAGTGCATAATAGTGCTGCTGCTGCCAGCACCACCAGTAACAAAGGAGAAGAGTCTGTTCTGAGGACAGGAACTTCTGGACATGGACAACTGGATTTTGCTCCTGCTGAGGAAATCTCTGTTTGAACCAGCACATCTCAGCTAAGGGAAACTTCTCCTGCTGAGATACTTTGAATTCTGCATAAAACTTTCTGGTATCATAAAAATAAAAATAACGAAATGGCAAGACACAGAAAGCACACAGACACGGTGGAAACCAAATTTGGAATGATTTAGACAATTCAGGCTTTTTTTTTTTTTAGGGTAATAAGCAACTACCGCAGCTCGCCACACACTCGCACAACCCAAGATCTTGAAGCCAGCGCGGAGGCTTGAATGAATGATTCATTATTCCACACACGCTCCGTCTCCTCCGCCACTCCAGCCTGTACCCAGCTGGATCTCAGGAGAAATTCCTAGAGTGTGTAATTGTGTATAATGTGATCATCCTGCAGCAGGAAATAGGTTTGTAAGCATTCTTAGCCGGTACAATTGATGTCATACAGATATGGTCTGCAAGGAAACAAAGTGGAGAGAGATATTGCGGCGAGTCATTTGAGAGCTAATACAGCCTTCTGGGAGCAACGTTTTCGGCAGGGGATGCGTTTTAAGCCCAAGCAGGCAAGGTGTGGGCAGTATTTCATTTTAAAATGACCCAGCGTGACCCCATTTGGTGGAAAGGAGAAGGCGCTGACCCTCCACTGGTGGATCCAGCGAGGTCGAATTTGGGGACGCACGCCGGGGGCTTTGCATCCCTTTGAGAGAGGCTCCCGCGGGCTTTGGGGCGCCGTGGAGGAAGGGGTTAGGTGCTGTAGCTGCATCCTCTTCCTCTTTCCCCCACGTAGCTGTGGCCATGGGGTTCCGCGGGCAGGGCAGGACCCAGCACCCATCCCAGGTGGGCTCGCAGCCGCCCCGGGAAGTGGGCACCCATCTTCTGGTGGGTGAGCAGGTTGAGCCCGCAGCACCCTCTAGAGGACCGCAGCCACCCAGCCCCTCGTTTTCAGGGAGGACTGGGATGCAGCGGGAAGCATCTCTCTCCAGAGACCATTTCTCGGGCAAGTTTAATCCATCCCTGTGCACCAGCTCATTTTAGCAGGGCTAAAGCAGGGCTTGCTATGAGAGGACAAGGGGTCATGGCTTTAGGCTAAAAGAGGGAAGATTTAGACTAGATATAAGAAAGATATTTTTTACAATGAGGGTGGTGAAACATGGGCACGGGTTGCCCAGAGAGGTGGTGGTTGCCCCATCCCTGGAAACATCTCAGGCCAGGTGGGATGGGGCTCTGAGCAACCTGATCTGGTTGAAGACGTCCCTGCTCATGGCAGGGGGTTGGACTAGGTGGACTTTAAATGTCCCTTCCATCCCAAACCGTTCCATGATTCTGTGATCACTGCTGAGCCCTGTGTGTCTCAGCTGGGCAGCATCAGGCCTCCAGCTTGTCCCTCCTGATGCCAGAGGGGATGAAGATGGGCAGTGCTGCAGGCAGGAACCAAGATGGAGAGGGAGAGCAGGGACTCCCCACCAAACTGGGGAGCAACACACAGGGAAAAATCCTCCAAGCTCCTGCTTTGCAGGGCTGTGGGCCCCCGTTGTGTCCCCACCTACAGCCAACATTGTCTTGATGACAGGTTTAACCCAAACTGGAAGTCAAGTCCTAGCTGGTGTGGAGATGGACACCACTCCCATCACGTGGTCCCCTGGAGGGCTGTAGGCTACAGCTCGGTTTAGCCCAGCATCCCTCGGGCATCCCCAGCTCTGGCGCTGCGCTCCTCAGGCTGTGGCAGGAACAAGAGGAGTTAGGTTGAATATTACCTAAAAGTGACTTATCAGTGAAATCACACTTTTGTGTGGCCCCAAGGAAACATAGCTTAAATTCTTACATGTAATTAAACGCACACGTCACATCCAGATGATGTAATTCTGTTACTGGTACCTGCTATACTCCTTCCAGTCAGCGTGTGCTGGTCAACACACAGTCCTAACAGATATATGGGGTTCTCCTGGGATTTGCCATGTAGAGTGTGGGACACCCAAGGACAAACATCCTCCAACTGTCATACTGTGCCAGTCCGTGGCTTGTGGCTGCAGCTGCCTTCGTTTCTGGAGTTCCCCAGTTCCATGTGTAATACTGGCCAAAACGGGGCTTTTCTGTATAAAGCAAGCCATTAACTATGCCTGAAATTAAGTCTGTATACAGTATCTAGCTCATACTTCTGGAGTTACAGTGCTTTATATTTTATTTCATAGACCATGTATCCATTTCAAGAGGAAGCATGTGTGAAATATAAAAATCCTAAAATGTATAAACCTTCCCCCCCCCACCCCCCCGCAATAAAATCTGAAGTCTCTGAAACCCACCTTTCAAGTCAAAATTAAAGAATGCCCAGCAAACAGACCAAGTCCTCTCCGGAAGCACACGATTTCTGCTTCTGTCTTGGACCTACAATGTGCATGTTCCAGCCTGCGAGTCTACTGAGGCTTGGTTGGGGTCCTTTAATGTGTGCTTGGTTGGTAAAGAATGAAATAAGGAAGGCAACCTAGAGAAGAGAATATAAATGCTTTTCTGCCTGTTTTGTGAGATAAACTGGGTGAATTGGATAAATGCCGGAGGCAGCACAGCAGGAGCAGGACAACGCTCCGAGGCTGTAGGGAGCTGGGGAGATTGGTGCCTCTCTAAGTGACAGCCCAGCCTGCCTGTCCCCTCTCTCCCAGCTCTGCCATCCTGGGAAGGAGCTGCATCAAGAGAGCAGCTGACCATCTGGAGACACTGGAGCATCTGTGTGACATGATTGCTTTTAAGCTTTGCCTTTTACAGGAATGTGAGGGAGCGTTCGAGGACCTGGCAAGGATAAGAGAAGCTGAAGTCCAAGTTGGTGGGATGGCATCTGCCGGGAGAGCGTGGTGCACGCGGCTGTGCCAAAGCCCTGGTGCCACCACCGCACCGCTTGGCCCTGGAGGTTTCTCCAGCTGAAGAGGCGAGTCCAGCTCTCACCTGAGGTTCTCTTCTGTCCACACCACCTTCAGCATGACTCCCAGCAGGACTCCAGCCCTCCTCCGCCTCATTACCTGCACAACCCTTGGCCCGGGGCAGGTTTCTCAGTAGGGACGTCGCTATGGACAGGCCACCAGAACACCACACAGCATGCAGACAGCTCCTGCGCTTCTGCTGGGCAGCACTCAGCACCAGATAATAGAAATAGTGTCATGTTAACACTGCCTCCCTGGCCTCCTCTCCTTTGTCCTCAAACGGGAACTCACAGGATGTTTCATTACCAAGATCAGGCTGAATATGGAGAGATTACTCATCACTGATTCTGCGTATAAACAGTTTCCTTTGCAGAATAATTTCTTTTTTTAAGAACTTCCCCGCTCCCCCCTTTCCCCAAATTAATTTCCATCCCAGCCACGAGCCTCAGTAGAAAATCTTGCCGTAATCATTTTCAGCTAAATATTCGGAGTAATCAATCAAAGCGGTGGAACCAATTTTGAAGCTGTCACTTTTAATTTTTCCAATAAAAAAAAAATTGAGCATTTCACTCACAGTGCTGTTGTGATTCAACCTCTTAAAGCCTTCGCTCCACTGCATCAGCGCTTCAGAGACGCACTTGAAAATCTGAAGAGCCGGCACAATTGCAGAGAAACTAAACCAGATTGATTTTTAGCAATGAGACAAAACCTGTTTCTTCACGTGCCTTTAGACTCATCTCACAAAACCTTTTCTTTCTTTCTTCCCTACTTTCCTCCTCTATAAAAATAATTAAAGAGTATTAGTAATTTCATACACGCAAAAGGCTGCCACTAATTACAAAGCTGACATGTTATTGAGAGCTCAGTGCATAAATGCATGGCTAATGACGGCCCAAAGAGCAGATCTCCTTGGCGCTGGGGTGGAGGAGAGGATTTCTCCAGCCTCCGGCATAGGATGCCTGTGGACACATCAACCATGGAGGACCTGACCGGTGAGAGGAGGCAGGAACTGCTGTGGCACAAAAGCGGCTGGAGAAATCCATCCTGGAAAGAACAGGTCTATTAAACATACTAGCAACATCACTTTCTGTTCAGAGTATGCCTGGGCTGCGTTTCTGCTCAGTGAGGAGCCATCAGATTCGAGGCTTTGCAAGTCCTTCATCAAGCGGGCGCTTTGGGTGAAGGAGAGTCAAGGGAGTTTTGCCATCGCCTTCACCGGAGGCAGCGTGTCCCTGCCTCCCCTGCACAGCCTGTGCCCCGCAGCTGGCCTTCGCGGGGGGGCTTATCGGGCTGATGGATGTGAAGCTGTGCCCAGGAAAAGCACTGCGTGCCTACGTGTAGGAGAGGGGAGACAGCAAAAGCAGCAACACTGCCCGCAAGTTTGGCCCCTACGTCATGTAGGAAAGGGAAGGGATCTGTTGTGGTTTGGGCTGACCACTAAAATGAGTGACAGATGCTCTCTAGCTTCTCTCCTCAGTGAGAGAAGAACGAGAGAGATTTAGGAGTTGAAAAGAAACTAACCTATTCCAATGAAATATTAATAATAAAAAAATATAATAATATCAAAAAAGAAAGTAATGAAATATATATAAACGTATACAAAACCAGGATGACAACCACATCACCAGCAGGCATGGGGAAAGTCCCAGATTGGAGTCAGTGACAGACGGGAACTGGATTCCAGATCTGGATTCAGGAATGCACGGCTCAGGATCAAAGGCAGACGAACGGAGTTCTCCTTGGACACTGGCCACTGAAGAAAGAGGGCTGACCCTTTGATCCCTCAGCTTTTAACTGAGCATGATGCCAATGGGATGGAATACAATGTTTGGTCAGTTTTGGGTCCCCTGTCCTGTCCCCTCCTCCCCACAGGTGTGACCCCTCCATGCTTTTCTGCTTCCCACCCTCCAGTGGCGCAAATAACGAAGTCGGCTGCCCTTGGTTGTTATAGCAATAAGGATAAGCAGGAGCCTCTCTGCATCCCGTTCCTTGGCATCCACTATAAACATCAGGTCTTATCACTCTGGAAGTGGACACTGTATGAAAACTGTGCCGTTAATTTCAGGGAGGTCAGTTAGTTAGAAGAGGCTTAGCTGGAAAATGAAATTACCGAACAAAAACTGGATTGTTTTACCTCACACCTGGACAGGATCCTTCCTACAAGCTGATGCCTGAACTCTCTACATTCAGGACCGCTTCTAGTTTCCCGTTAATTTCAGACTGAGCTGAGATAACATGGCTCTCCCGCACGGCTCGCACGGAAAGCGATCCATGCCGGCAAGCCGGAGCCCAGAACGGCTGCCAACCTCCGCTGCGGCCGCCCTGCCTTACCCCAACGCCTGCACTGCTGCCGGCGGGGACCGGCAGGGCTCCGCAGCGTCCTGCTCGCTGTTATCTCCGCTCGCAGGACCTCGTCAGCGTGATGCAGCGAGCATGTAATTAGCTGTGAGATGTCAGAGCGGCGGCAGAAGCTGAGGGCGTCCATCAGCAGCCGCCCGCTTTTCACCGCCACCCTCCGGCTCCCTCATCTGGGTTTATTGCATTTATCAAGGGCACAGATTGGATCTGGAGGTTTTGAAGATGCGGAGAGCCCTTCGGCGCTTGAGGAAGGAGATGAAATCTAAGAAACAGAGAAGTTAATATGTTTTCAGTTTTCAAGAAGAGAACTTGGAAATGCCACTGCTGCTTTAATTCATCTCTTCTCCCCCTGGAGGACAACAGTAATCTGCTTTTTCCTCTCTCTACGCTGGATTTCCTTCACTGAAAGTTAAAAGGGACAGTGGCAAGTTAGTGCTGCTTTGGAGACAGACTGTTTTTGTCTGTGCCTTTCATAATGTCTTTGGATAATTAAAACCCCTTTAAAACAGGACTTTAAATTTTATTTTAAGAAGTCCAATTTTCTCTTTCTATGCTGTTTCCCTCCAGCAATTTCTCTCTCCCAGGAAAACCCAACTGACTCAAGTTGAGCCATTTTTATTGCGATTCTGGACTTTTTCCCCACCATGCCTGGGGGCAGCGCAGCCCACCCAAGGCAAGGGCAGAACTCAGCCCACAAACACCCGAAACAAGCAGAAACGAGACGAAAGGCAAACATTTCGACATGATGATCAGTTGTATTTTCAGTCAATTAATAGACATTCATTCACCAGATACAGACTGGAAAGTAAAGCAATCATTAGCAGAAACAAGGATACAAAACTCATTTCCAGCAGCCTTCACAGAAGGGATATTCAGTGTTCACAACTGCAGCGTTGGAAGGCAGAGACGCGTGGAGACCTGCATTCACACATGAAGTGGAAGCTCTCCTTTTCTTGACTAGTTTAGCTATAGACACGATTTAGAGAAAAGAAAAAAAAACCATTCCCAGAATTGTGACACTTTTTCCTCACTCCTCCCAAGTGTCAGGAAAGAGGTAAGTTGAAATTATTTACACGGGGAGATTTTATGAAAACACACGGGGAGGTTAAAAATAGAATAACCACAAATACTGGAAGATACCACAAGAAAGCAGGCAGGGAAATAACAAAAAACAAAACAAAACAAAAAATAAAAAGAGAAACCCCAGGAGGATCATTGCATTCAATAGTCAATGTGCAGTTTGTGGGTCTGCTCCACTTTGATACACCTTAGTTTTGCAGGCTTAACTTGATGTGCTGCCATGGCATTCTGCTCCTGGTTTAGACCTCGATTCTGCAGAGCTCCTGGTTTCAGCAGGATCGCAGCTGTGCAGAAGGGATTGCTCGTTAAAACAATTTGCAGAACGACTGCCACAAAATGTGAGGGTGTATTGACACCTTGTGGGCCACCCAAGAGATGTCAACCTCTACCCATACAGCCGGTCTGAAGACCGCTTGCTTCCTTCACCATGGCCACCGCTGCATCCTGCAGACCAGGTCCTTTCTGCCAGAAAACCAGTGCAGCAGCTCTGGCAGCTGATGGAGGTGTGTCAGTTCAGACCAGCGTGGATGTGGGGTCTTTACATTCGGCAGGAGGAGAAGGAAATGGTCCTGAAGGACCATTCAGACTCTCATTTCAATATCCCCCCAAATGTAGCTTCTGCAAACAGATCAAAACCCTCTGACTGTCCTAACTACAAGTGCACAAACGACTTGTTCCACTGAAATAACAACAGCAAACCACATCTGAGCTTGATTGTACATGGATGTTTCCTGGGAAGGAATAAAGATACTGTAAATTATTAATGCCTGTGTCCCAGCTAGGCAAAACCCGCACTGAGTTCTCCCCCAGGGACAGCACCACGATTGCTAAACCATATTGTGAAACCTGATCAAAAGAAAGGAAAATGGAGTGTTTGGGGTATAATCCAGCAAAGGTCACATCAAGGCAGGCAACAAACTGAGACCAAGAGACCAGAAACTGAGCCAAGCACTCTGCATCTGCCACAGAGCACTGCAGTAGTTCTCCTACGAATTATTTTTTAGTAAAGTTCTTACGTATGATGACATTTTATCCCTCATTTTTAAAGCCATGCATTAATTTTACAGTGAAATATTTATCCAGTCCAACAGCTATACAATAAAACACATATTTTAAAATATCAGAATATTAAAGAGATATGGTAAGGAGTGTAAGTTCTCAAAGTGGCACATGTCAAGGAATAAATTAACAGGGGTTAAAAAAAAAAAAAGTGTTCCACTCAGATTGAACTACAAAATAGAGTCTGAGCCTGGGAGAATTTCTCTCATTTCCTATAGTTCTAACAACTAAATGCCACAAGAAACAGTTCATGTTTCCAGGTTTGCTTGAATCCACATCACTTATTACAGTACTATGTATTTGCGAGTGATCCTCTCCAGTTAGAAGGTATTAAAAATAAACCCACGCTGGTACGACGGACTAAAAAGTAGTGATTGTTTAGGTGCAGAAATTAACTCCCTCGAGGTATTCAACCTCACAGGCTTCTTAATATAAGAAATAAACCCCAAGGAGCCAGCTCCGAACAGCACAGCCCACGCGTGGGAACAAGAGTTGTGCCTTCACTGGGAGCAGCTCCCGCTCCATCCCCTGTTTGGGTGAGTGGCACCGTACCCATGGGGGGGTGTTACGGTGGCCCCAGGAGCCACTGGGGATGCTGGGCTCTCCCTGCACTGCGCCCAGGCTGCCTCGCACACCTTGCTTGGATTTGAACACTACTAAATTCCTGGTAATGGGAATTTAGCACCAACCCAGAGAAGGGATGTTCAGCGTGGCTCCGCTGTTCCCACCAAAAGAAACCTCCTCCTGGACAGTGCCAATGCGAGGCCCGTCTGCTACTTTAATAATGAAAGACCTTCTTAATTAGCACCTTTTCAGTCAATGAAACTTTTCCTCTGTGGTTCTGCTGCGTCGCTTGGGACCAGCGGCCACCACAGGGTGGGCTGAGTGGTGCAGAACCTGGGTGGTTTTTCCCCAAAGAAGCCTGGCAGAGGGGGACTTAATGCCACTGCAGTTGTCAAGCCCCAATAATTAGCTACCTACCACCTTAAAAGACAGTATAAGGATCATTTAACAATTATAAGAATCTTTGCTAATATGGGGACGGGGACAATAAGAGCACTTAGAAGATGACAGGAGTTTTGCGCTTCTTGAAGGTTCACATGTACAGGTGGTGGGGATGAACGCTTCATTTTCAACTGTGAATACAGATCTGTGTGACTTACGATGATTCTCTGACAGGCTGTAATTGTTTAAAGTTAGCAGCTTTGTTCAAACTAAAACAGCTAAAAACATATCAAGAGATAAAAGCTCTGAACTAGCACTGACGTGAAATAACAAGGCCCCTTTGATCTTTCTTGATTGCAAATGGTTGGGGCACATATTGCTCTGGCTCCGCAGGGGGTGACCCTGGGTCAATTATTTTAAAGGAAAAAAACAACCAAGGGAACATACTTATCTGCTTACAGCACGCCAGCTAAAAGCATCAACGCCCTGGACCAAAGATCATCGCGTAAAATGCTGCGCACGTGCTTCCGACAGGCTAACCAGACCATGGATGCACCAACCAGAGAGGGGTGTAACGGGCAACTGCATCAACGAGACACGAGCGTAAAACAGCGGGTGATGCAGCAGCTACAGAACCACCCGGTGCCTATTTACAGGTCTGAAGACACAGAAGGCAACTGGCTAAAACGTGGTGCCAGCTACGTTCTGGGATTAGCTGGGCAACCACTGTTTTCCCAGTTCTTGATCAGGGAGTGGAGCAATAGGATGAAGGGTAATGGTTTTAAACTGGAAAAGGGCAGATTTAGATCTCAGGAAGACTGTGAGGGTGGTGAGCCCCTGGCCCAGCTTGCCCAGAAAAGCTGTGGCTGCCCCATCCCTGGAGGTGTTCAAGGCCAAGTTGGACAGGGCTTGGAGCAAACTGGTCTGGTGGGAGGTGTCCAGGAACATGGCAGGGGGGTGGAACTGGATGATCTTCAAGGTCCCTTCCAACCCAAACCATTCTGCAGTTCTATGAAAAACAGGGGAGACTGTTGGAAAAGCCAAAAAAAGGAAAAAAGAAACTTGCTTTTGAACTAAAGGAAACAACGGTTCACCTGGACTTTTGACTAAGGAGAGCTGGGCACAGGGTAAACCCAGCTAGCGATGTGGCAGTGGCACTGTATGCGGTGGAGGAGCTCCCTCCCACTTCTCCAGATCCGACTCTCGTTAGGTGTTTCTAACGATCTCTCAGTGTTTGACATGGCACTGCCACCCACCTCTCCTGGGCCTGCAGCTGGACATGGAATCGGGAGACGCGGCTCACTGCAGGGTAGAAGATGGTGTAAAGAGCCAGGACGTCACCCACCATGTGAGGTCCCGACCCGGGAGCCACGGTGTCTTGCCCAGGGATGCTGAATCGAACTGCTGCTTCGCTCAACAGGGAGACGCACGGTGGCTTTGGAAAGTGTCTTACAGAAATGGAAAACAGGACTGAGCACGCTAAGTTTTTGGGAAGACACGTCCTGTACAACTGAGCTCACAATTGTGGCTGGTCTAATAACAAAGTACACCAGAGACAGGGCTTGGCTAACTGCTCCCCTTCCCTCTGGCACCCACCCTGTGTACAAAGCGACACGTCAGCTCAGTTTGAGCACGGCTTCTGCTCCAGCTTAACAGCCTTTCCCTTCTTTTACATAGGGAGGAGAGAGATGGAAAGAAAGGTCTACCTATGTACTGCAACAGAAATGCACGAACGGAGGACCCAGAGCGCAGGGCTTAGTGCAGCCCATGGGGGCTTTTGAGTTTCTGTCCTGTCACAGGCAGAGCCTTGCTTTCCCTCAGCTCCGGAGGGCTAAGGCATGAGTTGAGACCTTCATCCTCTCCTGGAGAAAGCCTTCACGCAGGTTGGACAAGCTGACGCGCTGCGTGTCTGCAAAGGCCAGCAAACTCCGGTGATTGCCAGCACCTCCGGCTCCATCCAGGCTGCCCTTTGCCAAGACCAGGCAGTGCCATGCTGCCTGCGAGGGCTGCTGATTGCTCCAGCTGTGGTAGAAACAGGGGTTTTATTCCCCCAACAGGGCAGAAGAGACCAAAAGGCTGATTCTGATACAAGATTGTTAGTCCTTTTCCACTTAAGAACTGAAACACCTACACTTGGAATGCTGTGATGGTGGGACAGCCCAAGGCAGCTCCAAGCAGCACTTCCCAACAGCTCCAGAGGTACGTGACGTGCTCCGACGGCACACAAAGGGGTGATGGGGGACTCCGAGCTGCGGCGCAGAGACCAGAAAGCCTTAGAAGCACACGCAGCCCACGACTCCTGCGCAGCCACAGCACGATCACGGTATGTACGCAACCACAGCATACAGCTCGCAGTAGTAACATCGACTGGGATTTGTTACCTATCCTAGGAAGTGGCCTGCATCCTTTAGGTGCTCAGAACACGTCTTAAGTAGTAACTCCTCAGAGGACAGACTTCTTCTTTGCCATAATTTCCAAGTCCTTCTGCTCCTCTCCTTTGCTAGTGTTGATTTGCTTCTAGTTCTTCCACCTAAATCCTTAAGGGCGGCGCATTAACTTGGTGGAGATCTTTTTTGCCTCCCTTAGCAAAAAGGTTTCCGAAATCCCGTATCGCTCATGAACTTGTCTCTAGAGAACCAGACTTGAAAATGTAAGGGAGTCTGCATCTTCTTAAGTCCAAACCTCCATGGGTACCATGGACTCCTTTGTCCCGACGGAGGGAAGCAAGTACTCTTCCTCCAGAAAATGAAAGGGGAATTGTACTAAAAACCCACGAATCTTTTTTAATTCTTCTGCTGCTTTCGCAGGATCATCATTCGCTAATTTGGGCTTGTTGATGAAATCACGCAGTTGGGTTAAATTATTCACCTGGTCACTGGGAAGGCATCGAAAAACCTGATCAAAACAGAAAGAAGCAGTGGCATGACAGTGCAGGGGAAATACTACAATGCAGAGTTCTCGAGAAAGACCAAAATATCTAATACAAAGTCCCCGGAATGGGAGTGACTTAATTAACAGCCTGGAGAACGGGGAGGGAAGAGGTACGTGCCTATCTGTGGTATAGCTGGAGCGTGCAGAGGAGAAGCTCCAGGGCTTTTTATAATGCAAAAGCTCATTAGAAACCAGAAATAAAGTTTCTTTCTACTCCAGTTATGCTATGGCCAACTAGAAGCAGTGCGTTACCCCATGGCCATTCACTGGAGCTACAGCTGATACAAGTAAAAGGAGAAATCAGAACTGCTGCCTTCTTGGGCTGCTGTCACACTTTGAGGACGCACAAACTCCAGTCTCTTGTTCACAGCTCTTGCAACCCACACTACTCATTCCTTCAAAGCATCTCTGAAGGTCCAATGCCAGGAGCCAGACCTGCTGCCCTCGCCCTCCTCGTGCTGCTTCTCCAGTGGGCATCTGCTGCCACCGGGCGGGAGGGAGGGAAGGGAAAGGAAAGGAAGGGAAAGGTGCCATGTTCCTCACCTTGTCGAAGACGGTGGCATTGCGAGCCGCTGTAGAAATCCACACTTCCTTGAAGAATTTGTCACAGACGGGATCCTGGTGTTCCGGATTGAGATCGGAGCCGCCAAGGACAACCCTGAGAGGACAAAGGGATTGACGTTCATGGAGGTTGAAGCACCGGGCGCTCCCCTCTCTTGAGAAAAGCCAGCAGAGGAAAAGTTTCCTTGGGACTTGCCAAACCCTGCGTGCTCCCAGCGTCCTCCTACTCCCATCCCCTACAATAGTCAGTCAGCTGTAATGCTGACCAATTTTCTCCTTTTTTTAATCCGTGCAGTAACTGTCCAGATGGGAAACAGGGAGGGAAAAAGAAAAAAGGTCTTAATGAAAAAATGGCCGTGTTGTGGGCCAGATGGCTGCTCCGAGCGAGGAAACTTCCATTAGAAAAAGACACCACCACCCAAAATTGAGAGAGTGTGAAAACAGGATCTGCAGGCAAAATATCACTGTCTTGTTTATGAGCTTTCCTAGCGAAATACTGGAGCAACACGATGTGTAAGTTAAGCTGCCGAGCTGAGGACAGGAGCAGCATAAGAAAGGCTAACGCCAGTGAAACAGCAGCAAAACTCTGGGCTAAATCCAGGCCTGGTGATGCTAAACCTGACAGGCAGCAGCAGCCCCGGTGGTTTGAAAGGCTGCGGGCAGGCGTACGCCTGAGCCAGCCCTGCCTGCGTCCCTGCTCTCTGCCAGCCCCGCGTGCCCTACCTGAAGCACCGCAGCCGAAGGGACTGGGCAAACTTTCCAGCACTGTAATCCTCCCCGTCCATGACGGAGGGGACGGTCTCGGTGTCCTGCACGATGATGGCCATCTCGCTGTCCCGCTTCCCCAGCATGCTGCGGTCGTTGATGTTGGCAGAGCCTGGCGAGGGGGCAAACGAAGCACCACCGCTGCATGAGATGCTCCTGCATGCCCTTCCATCACCACCCACAGCACCCCAGGACCCCCACATCCCTCATTCTCCATGGGGGACTATCCATGGCTTCACTAGGTAGAACCTCGACCAGAGGGCTTCCATGTGGAAACACAGACCCCAACAGCCAGGATTTGGGGGAGGGGGAAAAAACCCCACCCTAATTTTTGCAAGCTTCAAAAGCTCCAGGCTTGGAAGAAGGTTAAATCATAGCCAAGCCCAAGCCAATGTTTTCAAAGTTTACTCTCTCTGTAACTTCCCAGGTGCTTTTGCTGAAGGATGCCACAGCTTTCAAAGGTCTTAACTGCATTTGGTTCGGATACCAAACTACCTGGTACAGGATGGGCTCCATGGGTAAATCCGCTCTTATCTTTAGGATCAAGAGGGGAAGTTTTCCATTTGCATTTGGAAGGTTTGGAAGGGGTTTTTCAGGAGGGGCATCTAGGCAGAAGGATGTCATCCCCTCGCTGTGGGTAACCAATACCCTGACCCTCCAGACGCAAGAGCTCAGGCACCGTCCCCGCTAACGCAGTGAGGCAGCAGCAGACCCCTCTGCAGGACCTTCTGACCACGGGAGATGTTTCTGCTCTACTCCTTGCCCTGCACTTGCTGCAGCACTACCACTCTCCGTGTAAAACCCAAACCCCAGAAAGGAGAGGGGTGCTTTCTGGAGGGGTGCTGGAGGGGACATGTTCCCCGGCGGTGGCACCCATGGGTGTCCTGTGCACAGTTTCCTGCTCGCACCCTGGGAAACAGCCACCCCAGTCCCCAGCAAAGCTGCTGGAGGGCAGCAGAAGCTTCCCCTTGATGCGTTTCTACTGCATGGCTCTGGCTGTGCCTTTCGGGGAGGGGGTCCCTCTCCAAAACGCACCACCCCGTGCACGTACAGGTTGGGGTGTTGGGCTCCCGTGGTGGCTCCAGCCCTGACCCTGCACCGCGGTGGGAGCTCACGGCCCACGTGTGCCATGCAGGCTCCGACACCTGCAGCATCCCATGGGACCAGCTGCGGCTTTACCCCCCAGTTTTCTCTGCCCCATGCAGCCGTCAGAAGGCAAGGGGTGGGGGGACCCCGCAGCACTTGTTGGCTCCAAGGCAACAGCAAGATGCTGCCAGTGACAGGAGTCATCGGGTCATTAACCCACAGAAATGAGCAAACAACAAAAACTCTCCAGACTAAGTCCCCTGCTCCCTAAGAGACCCCCAGGCACTAATTAGCCAATTAGACTTCACAGTGACTGAATTAACTCAAGGGGAATTAACACCCCCAGAGGAAAACCAAGCTAAGGCCCCCTCCACCCTTTCACCTCCCTCTCCCGCACGGTGGCCCCACTAGCATTTTATTTCCATGCACCACCTCTTTTTTGGGGGGGAAAAGGGACGGCACCGGCTCCCCACCACCTCACCAGCCAGCACAGATGCACACGCTCTGTAAAATCCATCCTCAGGCTTATAGGTACAGAAAATGGACATTAAGAGCTGTCTCAAGCCCTGAGACCATCACAATTGCAACAAGACTCTTCCTGCTGTTATATTAAAACCAGCTCGGGGCCGCTCTGTGTACTGGAGACCCCCGAGAGGGTAACAGAGGAGCAAACCTAGGCACAGGTCACCTGAGACTACAGGCTCAACTGCTGCTTTTAAAGGAGGGGAGTATTTTGAGTCTTGCAAAATCTGGCATTAAGTTACTCTTTGGCAAAGTTTTCGTTGCTGATACAACAGATGGAAAAGGGTTTCTTTAAAGAAACAGGCTAAAACTCTGCTTTGCTGCTGCTATGCAGAACTCTGAGCCTGACATCTTGCCTTTGCTTCGTGGTCTCATAATAAATATGGTAAAAGAAACGGATGAAATGATATCTATTACTTGTTATAGCATTTTTCCCCATTCTTAGGAAATGGAGCTGATAAATGACACATGTTGTCCAAACCTTCCAAATTTTACGGCACATTCTGTTCTTTAAGGAACAGATGACAAGTCTCACAAGTCTTCCTGCTAGAGCAGAGTTTGATACAAGACAGATGGACAATATTCCCTGCACTGGGATTCTCTTCACTTTACACAGAGATTTAAAACCATTTTAGGAAAACAAATTAAATGACAGCCCTCCAAATACTTTCCTCCCTTCTACCTACCCTCCTGATGAATTTTTAAAAAAAACCTAAACAACACAACAACAAACTCATAAACGGCAAAATATTTCATGAGGAAGAAATCACAACATAGAAAAGCAAACATCACCACAGCCTGCCCTGAGTACAGGGCAGAGTAGCAATGGGATTAATCCAGGTAGGGATTAATTAGTGGTCCAAACCCCTCCCGCAAGCCCCCCCACTCACCAATTATAACTGTGTTGTCATCAGCAATAAGCAGTTTGCTGTGAACATAGATGAGCTCTGTGACTAGTTTTCCTTCCAACTCTGCATATGTTCGAAGTCCACAGAATGATATGTAGTTTATCCACTTATCTCCAACTGAAAATTAAAAGAGAACAAATATGATGGGAGGAGGGAGGTGGGAGAGAGAAGAAAAAGACCCTCTTTATATAAAGACCCATATGAATAACAGCTCACTTTTGATTAAGAAAAAATAAACAAACAGGTAATGGAATTAAGTTTCTTTAAAAATAGACTTTTAAAGCTGCCTGTGGGCTCTCTGTACTGCTCTGATCTGCTGCCTGCTTGAACACTTCCACTTTGGTATGAAATAACCCCAATCTCCCCTGCGCAGCACACAAGTGCTCACAATTGATCTGAACATCTTAAAATAACTGGACTATGCGACTGTTCTTCCGCAGATCCTGCAGAAAGGAGGCTGGAAGCAGGTGTTCTGTCCATGCACATTATGGAAAATATGTCCTAATATGCTTGTCTGCAGTTCAGATTTACATACAGATCTAGAACGAATCGGGCATTATGTACGCCCCTCGCACTTGCGATACGTGGGTTTTCATGGTGCTCCGATTCCCAGCGGAGCAAATTCAAGCAGGCATCCTCACGGCAAAGCAGCAGCTCAGAGATGGTGTCCTGCTCAGCTGGGTTTTTCCTCTCCGTGTTCGATGACTGCCAGAAACGAACACAGGGTGGGATTCACAGGGGAGGCAGAGGGCTCATCGCTCCCAGAAGCGTGACCCCGCTCAGGATGTTTTTCCAAACAACACGATCCTCAGGCAGCTGCAACCGCGCCATGCTCCTCCCTGGGGTCCTCCCCTCCTCCGGAGCGGGGCTGCATCCAAGTGCGAGGTCTGACAACCGGCCACGGCTCACGTGACCTGACAGACCTCGCCACGGGGTGACGGTGGAGGAGGAGGTCGCTCACCAGCCCCACGAGCCCATAGCGCACGTTGCTGTGAGATGCCCCAGTCCACGCCTGAACCCCTCAGCCACAGCACGCCCACGTTAATAAAAGCTGAAGAATCCGATTGCCGTGTTATGGATCCATCCAAGAGCAACACCTCCAGACTAAACTTCTAAAGAGAGGAATAAAGCTCTTACCCTCTGCCTTCAGCTGGCCCAGGATTGAGTTTTCTCCTCGGCACATGGTCCTGGAAAGAAGGTAGGCAGCCGTCAGCACCACTGCGACTCGAGGCAACGGCATATGCTGAAGCAGAACCCGGCGAGGTAAATCGCAAACACAGATGCCTCTTAAGTACCCCGTGCAAGCAGAAGAGACACGGTGCTTCCAGAGCACACATTTTCCCCAAATGACTGTTGATATAGCAAGGACTGCTCACTTCCTAAGGGAGGTCGTACCAATCCGTATAGGAGCTGGAGGGCATTTCTGCCTCCTAGAGTACACTGCAATGACGATACGCGTGTTATGAACAGGGCTGATACCGTCTGTGCCACAGGTCTGGATGTGAAGTGACAGCAAGGAAGTCAGTCAACACGTGCAGAACACTAGGTCAGGGAGTCTGTGTGATTATGGCTGGGCTGGAAAAGCCACAGCCAGCATCTCGTTCAAAAAACCCAACCAAAACAACAACAAAAAAAACCAGCAAAAAAACAATCCATGGGCAATCTCTGAAGACCTATGGTTGCCCTTGCAGAAGGAAGCTCAGACAGAAGGGCCGGGTTTGGGAGACATGCTGCTTTCCTTCTTGCTTGTACGTCCTGCCCTGCTTGTCCTTCTGGAAGTGCGGTAGGACCCTTGCAGACAAGGGAGATTTCACTCTGGAGTCTCCATCGACCGACTGGGCCCTGGCCATAACACCATAACATGGCAGTTTTCCAGTAAAACCACCTTGTCTTGGGCCATTTTACCTTCTTGTAGGCCCCACTCCCAATGCAGGGCTACCTGGCACTGCCACATCTCAGTCCTTCCCGTGAGACCTGCCGTGTCCAAGTGCCCCCAAAAACATCAATCCCAGAGCAGAGGGAGAGATGCTGTTGCCTTCGTAGGGTCAGCAGGCAGCGCCAGGCGAAGCATCAGCCAAAAAGGCAGATTTGGAGAGAAAGCCCAGCTCATGAACCCGTGGGGCTGCGGGCTCCCTCCCCCAGCGGCAATGGAGATGCCTAAGTAAGCACGTGCCTAAAGGAGAGCACGACCCTCGAGCAGGAGGGGAGAGACCTCAGGGTCAATAAGTCCCGCTCTGATGAGCTAAAAGGGAAGTGAATCCACTTGGCAGGGCCAGGAATTAGGGGTTTGAGTAAGGGAATGGGGGACCCGCTGTGCCAGGACAGTGGCAGGGATTTCCCTGCGGAGAGCACCCACCCACCGCACATCCCCGCTCGGCTGGCATCACCTCTCCTCCTAAATCCCGGGGCTAGCGAATAAACGAGCTAAAGCACTAAGTGGCAACTATGCAGACAGTTTTCTTCTCCTTTTCCAAACACCGTGGGCTCATGTGGACAACACCGAGCGTGACGCCGCCACGCTGATGGCAGCTGGAGCCTTGGGCACCATCCGGAGGGGACTGGGGAGGTCTCCGGCAGCCCTGCCTGCCGTACCTGTAGTTGAAGTGCATTATGGCCTGCAGCGCGTTCCCCCCGCCGGTCGAAATGTCTCCTTCAAACCCAGGCAGCAGCGGGATCACCACGTATACTCGGAAACGCTTGTTTTCCCTGGAACGATAGTTTGGGGGAATATTAGCCCGGAAATATTACAGCTTCGTACAAGGTGAGATCCCTTGGCTTCCCTGTTTTCACTTCCCCTGTGCTGACCCACTTGGTTTCCATCCAAAGCTACTAGGCTAATTTTATGGAGCAAAGCGTGAAGTTTATTTCCAGTTTCAGGCCTTCATCACCCGTCATTAGTACTTCAGCAAGCGCTCAGACCTTCACGGGGAGAAGGAGTTATTTACTCTCAGCAGACAACAAAAGAAGCTAAAAGGAAAAGAAACACATTTTCACCGAAGCGCAAGGACAGGTTAATCGCTTTGCAGATCCTGTCTGCCACTGTGAAAGTTCTTTTGAGCATCCCGATAACTCAGTCACACCAATACTGGCGCAGACTGGTGCATACCACAGGGAAGATTACAGAGCTATCACAGGCAGAAAACCAAAATCTAACCTGGCATTCCTTCTACAGCCTGGTTTTCAGAAGTCAGAAATATCGCAGAGAGCGGGAAAAGCTCAGGGCACAAGCAAGTATTTCACTGATACATCACAACGCACGAAACCGCAGTTCCAGAGTTCCCCCAAACTAAGCTGTACCCAAACCATGATCCGACTCAGAACAAACCCGACTATCATGCCACTACCTGGGGCTTTTCTCAAAGCCCACCTTCGGATTTCCTTTGCTGCCAAGAGCCAAACGCATCTGCTCTGCCAGTGCTTCCCAGGCACCCCCGGGTGCTGGCAATCCTGCGTCCCGGAGGAGGATGCTCCGTTGTAGGATGCTGCCACTAGATGGCAAACACAGTTTAATCAGGACAAAACCCTTTCTGAAGCAGTCTGAGGATGAGCCAGTCTGCAGCTTTTGTTAAAAGTATTCCTCTCTCGAGCAAGTACTGCCTGTGGATTTAAGTGCACGGGAGTCAGGCAGAATTGAGGTCTTGTCTGAGGTGGGAGGGAGGCAGCGAGGACCCGTTTTTCTTTAATTTCAACCAGCGCTTCCTAAAGGCTAGTTTAGGAAGGACTGCAGCCCTTGGGAACAGCTAACTAGGTCCTACCCGTACACAACAAGAGACTTTGAAACGAAGCCTGTCCGTATCATGAAAAGGATCTACCAACAAAAGCATTCCTCAAAAAGCAGCTTGTTTGTCTAAGCCCGGTGTTTATTAAACTAGTTAAAGAGCCACCCATGGGGAAAAAAAAAAGGAAACCAAGAAAAGAATGTTATTAATTACATCAGTAGAAAATATTTGGTCTAGAAGAGTGAGAAGTGTACAAGCTTAACTAAAGAACTTAATTTACAATTAAACATCTGTATCACCTACTCTGTTTTCCTGAGTCGCTTTGGAACACGAGCACTTGATACAAACCATTTAGGTCCGTGTTTACTTTTAATCTTCAGCAACCACAAGCACACTGGAGTGTGCAGAATTTGAACCTCACATTCAGTTAGGAGTCACCGACATGAAGCTGGCATAATACTGGCATAAAATTGGAATAATACAGAAGTGAATCGAGCACTGAAGAATTTGCGTGACTCCCTTTCGTACTAGAGTTTTTGACATCTGGACAGAATGCCACCCTTTATATAAACTTTATGTAAGAGCAGATTACCTTAGCAGAATCTGTTCATCGTTTAGCATGGCTAAAAGCAGGCAACCACCGGGCCAAAGGCAATCAGTTCCCAAAGGCAGGAAAACCAGAGCAGCTTTTTGAGGGGACACCAACCTCCGCAGAGATGCTGCTGGTCCGGTTGCCCACCAGCCTCCAAGCTGCAACGCCAACGCCAGCAGCGGCACCTCAGCCCTGGCGCGGGTCGTTGCGTTCCGGCAGACACACCGCCCCACGACACGCGGTTGTATCACAGGACTCGGGCTGTAATACGCTGCTCTTGCTGCGCTTCACACCTTGCACAGCACCGGCACCGCTCCTCTTTCACCCCGGCTGAGAAAATCCACCCCAGCCTTTCATCTTTAGCTAATTTCAATTATTTGGGCTATGCATTGCAGCTCACAGATTACGAGCAGCTCCACCCTGTGTTAAGGGCATGGCAGATAACACCCATGCTCTCCCGGTTTGAATAGTGCTCCTCGTTGCACAGGGCCTCTGAACAAAGCCCGTCTCATGGCAGCTCCTGTGGCCTTGCAGATGCTGGCCCTACCCCATGTCTCCCCGTCTCTGCTCGGTCGCCTTTACCCGAGTGGGAATTTCCAAGCTTAACTGCCAAAGAGAGAGAAACCTCCACGATTCCAGAGAGATCACCTTTGGGAAAGCAGCTCCTGCATAGCTCTGGACAACTACAATTTAGAAAAAATAATGTCTGCAAGAAACGTTTCCATGCACAGCCAAAAAATGCACGAGAGAAGAAGTTTAGAAAGTTTTCTGTGTATCAGTTCTGCATTGGAAAAGCTATTGTAAAGTTGTGTCCATTAAGATATTGTTTTACACCACACCATATAAATGCCTCGGGAGGACTTTCATTGCCTTGTTAAGAACAGGTTACCTGTGAGCTTTAAGAATCCTCTGAGCAATCGCATCGCCGATCTTGTTCCAGACAACTTTGTCATCAGCACAGCTAATAAAAAACTGGTTCTGCAGGAAAAGCAAGCAAAGCTCCTGTTAGACGCTGCCAGCAAGGAACAAAAAATATTTGCATGCTTTATTTCAGACCGAGAGCAAGTAAAGATAGCTGGGTTTGTGTGCCATTTGAGTTGATGCCTTTTTTTTTAATTATGATTATGTGTGTGTCTGTGCTTGCTTAGGGAATGAATTAGTCCTTATTAATCACGCTCCTTAGAAAGTTCACATAAAGAACAGCCTAACAAGAGGCTAAAAAGAAGGAAAAAAAGAGGAGAAGCAGCGTCTCTGTTCAGCCAGTGCTAAGAATCACTCTGACACAGGCGAGTCCCGCAGCTGGAGGCTGTTTGGTGCCAGCCCAGCCCTGTGAGAGGGAGGTTCGGGCATGCACAGGGGACACTGCAAATCCACGGCGAGGACAGCAAGACTATTGCACAGGCTGTGAAAGTCGCTGGCAATTTTGCAAAGAGGCTCAAAAAGGAGAGGTCTACTTTTTTTTTTTTTTCTACCTTGCGGTCAGAAGGCTGTCAGGGAACCTACCCATCAGCCTGATCCGAAGACCACCGAAATCAACAGAACAGCTCCAGAAATTCAGAGCAGATGCTGTATTAATAATCCACGTGCAGCTAAATTCACAGAAAACTAAGACCAAGCCTCAAGAAGCAGAATTACCCTCCCGATGGCTGCCAGCCATGCCCAGAGCATCCCAACCCTCCTGCTTTCCCTCATCGCCACTCACTTCTATATATATGTAGTGCTTGCTGTTTTTTATCACGCTGACGTAGGCGTGGTGGATGGACTCCTCGTGGTATTTAATGCCGGCTGACCAGTCAGCAGCAGAACGGATCACCTGGAAAGCAAGAGAACAACACCTTCAGCTCTCTCCCATCCAGGATGGGACGGCATCACCACTGAATTACTTGGGAAGCAATGCTCTTCCCCGGCACCGCTTGCCTGGCGAGATTTCACTAAATAAGGTCACGCGTGCAACATTTAGCATTTCTAATGCATTTCTAATAAGGAGAAAGGATGCTCAAAAAACAGTATTAATGCTTAATAATGTTTTGATTCAAAATGTAAGTGCCCTGTCCCATTGCTGTGCTGCTGCCTCCTCCCACCTGAGCAGCTCTAGGTGCAACAGAGCATCCCGTTCTCGCTTAAGGTCTATGATAAACTGCTTTTAAAACAACCCAAACGTCCAGATCTTAGGGGTGCATATCCAATTGGTGATCTCCTCTCCAGCACTTTTTAAAGCTGGCCTCCAGCTGGGGCAATATGGTTTTCCCCACAAACAGGCAGTACATAATTACAGAGTCAGTCTGATAACGCAGGCCATGTCTTTGTCCTGAGCAATCGAGGCAATTTATCTTTTCTGCCAAACTCTTGCACAAGCCGTCTGATTTTTGATGATACGACTTAAAATTCATAGCAGTTCACCCGCCCATGCTTATTTATCAATTTTTACTGGAAATCCACATTTAAAGTAGATACTGAGATTCCCCAGGGAGCGTTCTCCTGCAGTTCTTGTGCTAGAGGGCCAAACCGATCTGAGAAACCAGCTTAATTCACGCTCTCGGCCAGGCTGAGCAAGCCCCAAAGCAGATGCTTTCACGCTCCCCACAGCCAGAGATGCTGCGACATCTCCCACTCCTGCACTTTGAACCAATAAACAACGACACTATGCCTCGAGTGACATTTTCCTAGACGGAAATGTAGTTTTTAATTAAGTGTGGGCAGGGTCTGTGCTGGGAGGGGGGGTGTGTGTGTGTAGGGAATAATTACTTGTGATTAGCCTCTGTCTTTAAACATTGTCAAGACAAAAAACATTGAAACAATAGCCTTAAAATACCTCAATACAGTGCTCAGAACTATTCACACACAGGACGAGATCCAAATGCTGAGGATCTGCGAAATGTGTGTGTCAGTATGTGCAAATTCCTGATCTCTCTTGGGGCTCGACCACATTTTTCCCTGGAAATCCCTCCCATGGATTTCTTTTAATTCTCCGTGTCCAGCTTATGCTTTGCTCCACGTTACCCTCCCTGTTCCCCGACATCCCTGATACCCTGAGCTCTGCTGCCACTTTGTCGTCACCATCCACCACCAAGGCAGGCTGCTAGCCGTGGCAGGGCTGAGGACTTTCGAGGGCTAATTAATAGATTAGGATTAAGATAAGGATTTGGCCCTTTGGTCCAGGTGTTGCACGCCTGAACCAAACCAATCCTCTTGCCTTCAGAGCATCTCTGGAGGTGGCACTGAGGGCCATTGCTGCTAAATAGCACTCGACTTCTAATTCCTTCCCCCTGGACAGAAGGAGGTTTCTCCCACAGGCTGCTGAAAAACAGATCCTGCAACTTTCCTATTTGGCCGCTCTCTTGGCCGACAGAAGGGAGCCCTCGGCAGCCTCCCACACCGAACGCCGGGGTCGCAGATGCTCGAGTGATGGAGCTGGTCCGAATGCAGGGGCCATCACAGCCTGTACCGATCCAAAACAGCCACTCTCCAGCTGCACAAACCTATGGCAAGGGGATGCTGCTCATGCCCCTGGGGTTTTAATTGCCCGTTCGGTTTGCAAAGCCAACGCTGCTGCGTGCTCCCACGCGCCCCAGAGGCTGGGCAACGCTGAAACCACCACAGCAGACAGAGCTCCTGCACAAAATTCCACCGTTTGCGTAACTAAGGACAGAAAAACAGCTTTTCTGGGTAGAAAGCAGGCTAATTCTTCCACACATGCAGCTCAGGCCGCAGCCCAGACAGGAGCTCGCAGCCCTTTCCCGGCACAGCCGGCGACGAGCAGCCACGCTGCCCCTTCCGTGAAAACCTGGGGCCACAAATACATCCCTGTGGCTGGGGACCTCCAGCAAATGCAATCTGGAACTGCACTTCAGAAAGCTGCAGATTGTAGCTTCCTAGTATGCAAAGTACTGATATTTAATCCTCTTTTTTTTTTTGCTAGTTAACTTTGTCCGCACTCCAAAGAGCCGCTTCTCTTTTTGAGATAAGCCACTGAGCCCTGCACGGAACAAAGTAACTTCCACACCCTCTTTTACAGCAGCAATAGCTGAAACTGCTGGGAACGAGGAATAAATGTCCTTTTCTGAACCGCCAGCTTGACAGCACTGAAGCCCCTCGCTTTGAAAGACAACTTCGCTGCTGGGAGACAAATTTATTCCAAACCAGGGAGGCCACTTGATGCAACAGAACCATCACTCAGGACCATCCCTTTCCAATCCCACAGCTTCCCAGGGAATCCTCCACCTGCCCTTCCCTGCCTCCTTCTTCATCCCTCCACACGCCGGCACCCCAGCTCCCCCCGCACCCCAGGCTGCCATCATCCTTCTGCCCTCACCCAAGAGCAATGTGTCATGGTTCACCCTAAAAAGTTGGCTCACTGGAAAAGCTTATGTCAGGTACAACCTCAAACCCACGTGCGGAGGCATAAAGAGGTGTCAGAAGATGCTGGCTGGGGCAGCAGGATGGGTATTAGGTGTGCCAGAGCTTGGTTCTCCTCAAAACAAAGGTATTTTTAGCCTGGACCACTTCAGTGGCCAGCACCGATCGCAGCACAGCTCTGCGGCCACAGCGACAGGCGAGGAGGTGGCAGGACAAGGCCACCAACGTTGGTGGCTCTGCAGCCACCGTCAGCAGCATTGCACGGACGCAGCACGCACCCCGAGGAAACGAAGCTGCGGCACTCGGAGAAAAATACACGCCTACACGTTTCCTACACAGGCCTTCCCTCATGGCTGGTGCTTCATCTCGCACTCCTGGACATCTCGCCTTTCCCGTCGGAGTATTTAAAGTGAGCTGGTTTAAATCCAACCTATTTTCCTAGGACAAAAAGGCCACACGCTGCCCGACACAGCCCCCACCAACCCCAGCTGGTGTCTCCATCCTCCTTCCTCTGCTCTCCCTCGAGCCTCTCGCTGGCAGCGCCAAGTGCCGTGCCGGGCTCGTCATCTCTTCAACTTCTTTAACCAATACAATAGCAATAAACTCAATGTTTGCTGTGGGCTAGTGCATAAATCCCGAACAATGCAAGTTCTCACGCAGACTTCAAAGAGATAAGGGCGTTAGCCATTGCCAGAGCATTACATTTTCATTGTATTTACTTCAGGAACTGGGTATTGCCTCACCACGTCACATCTTTTGCAGCGCCGGCTTTGGCCGGTAACTGTGAACTCTGGAATGGAAATAGAGAGATGGAAAAAACCTGGCACTGCCTTTGGCAGACAGCTATANAAAAAAAAAAAAAAAAAAAAACTACGTGCAATCGCATCGCTATTGCGAGCAAAGCCCAGAAGTTCAAATGAAAGAGGATGAGAGACCACGTCGGACTAGCCCGTGGAGCAGACAGGCTCCTTTCCCCCTTTCCCAGCCTGTATCCCCCATCGGTTCCCATGCACACTGCAATCACCCTCCCTGCCCAGGGGAAAGCCCCCGTCAGTGCTGCTCCTGCCATCCCCACCCTCCCAAAAACACTTTCCTGCTCCTCTCCTCCGACAAAGGAGAAGAAAACCAGATGGTACAAGGAGGTCGAGATCTGTTGCTGACAGGTCAGGGGCTCGGGCTTGCAGCAAGGCTGCAATCCCCACAGATCCTTTGTGTTTCCCCTTCCTCTGATCCGCCCACAATTGAAGGCGGATTTGCAAAGCAGCTCAGAAACAAGAAAAGCGGCAGCCAGGCTTTCTGCAATCACCCCGCAGCCAGGGACAGCCACTGGATACTGGATTTTACCTCAGGGCAGTAACTTCTGCCTGCAAAGTCCCTACGGAGCACCAGGAGGAGGAGAGCGCGGGTTTGGCTGGTCGTCAGCCTCAGGATTCAATATCAAGAGCAATAATGATGCTGCTCTGGTTTTTCCGGACAAAAAAAGCTGGTGAAAGATTTTAGGGCATCTGCTTCTTACTGCACTGGACTGTGCCCCCGAAAGAAGACGTGAGCCCCTGCAGCCTTCTGGTCTGAAACCAGAAATCTTGGACGGGCAAAAGGGTGATATTCCCGTGGCCGGAGGAAAGGAGGAGCCACGCAGGGACATCCTGATGCACACCTGGGAACCCCAGGAAAAGGCAGCCTGGGGGCTGCCCAGCAGAGGGGGGTGAGATCCAGGCTGTAGGTGTCCTAGCCTCTCCTCGCCTCCCGCAGCCACCAAGTCTGAAACCCTCACCAGGAGCAGAGCCCAAGCCGCTCCCTGACCCACAGTGGGGATTTGAGGGATGGTCAGGACACTTGTGTCACCCAGGGATCAATGGAAACCAGGCCAGCGCTAGCACTATGGAGGAGATGGCCAAAATTGCAGCGTGAGCACGCACAACCATGCCTCGGAGCTCGAGGAGATCATCCAGAGATCCTAACCCAGCTGCAAGCAGGCTGGGGCCGAGGGACCTGCACCCCGGCAGGATGCACCAGCCTGGGCAGAGGAGCCACCCTCACCGCTTCCACCGCTCTTGGTGCTGCAAACCCTCTTCCCCCACAGTTATTTATCTTGCTTTATGCAGGGCTGGACTCCCCTGACAGGTCTTTAACAGCCGCAATTTGACATAAATTAGAAATGAGCATGGTGGTTTGAAACAAATAATTCACAAGACAAACCTGCTCTCTTTTCGCCGTTTCTGGCACCCCTGAGAACAGCCCCTCATTTCCCGGGGCTGTACCAGTTACTTGCCCTGCCCCAGCAAGGCTGTGCCGAGGCTGGTTTTTAACAGCCCAGCCATCGCTAGGCGCTGCTGTACATGACATTTAGCAGTCGCCGTTTGAGCTTCATCCTCCTCTCCACGGGCTGATGCCCTGAGCCAGCAGCTCTGCGGTACGGACTGGAGGAAAGTCAGTCCTAGGCCATGCTCAGTTTAGTTTCTCCTTTGGGAGCTGCTTCCAGTTCTGTAAGCAGCAGAACTTAACTTTTTCCTACAGCAAACCCCATGATTTAGAAGCTGAGGCTTATCCTGTGGTTAGAGCGTGCTCGGGGGACACAAACCCCCTCGCTTCCACGAGAACAAAGTTTCCCCAAAAGCTGGTGTCAGCGACGCAGCCGGGGAGGCACTGACAGCCACAGGGGAGCATGATGATGCCCGAAGCGAGATGATTTCTCAACAAGCTGCGAGCATTGTTTTGGAGGTTGATGGAGAACGCCCGAGACCCATGACACAAGATCCCCGTGCTGGCCATCCCTCACACCACGCGGGGAGGAGCGGACAATGCCCTGGCAACCCACAAACCCAGAAAAACGCATCTGGTCACACTAAGCTTCCCCAAGCGTTGCTGTCATCTGGGTGGACTGCTCCTTACAAAGAGCAAAGGCATGCATTTTTCCCGGTTTTGGTCTAATTGCTCTTATTTCATACATCTTTCATCCACAGAGCCCCTCCATTGTTTCACTGCTTCAGGATAACTATTTTGACTTTTTATTCTTCAACAAGTCCGTGTTGCTGCTGGGTAACAGTAGTATTCAATATATGCACTCAATATAGCTAACCGGGTTTTTAAATATAGGTCTCTTGGCAATTATGGCTGTGAGGATGATTGTCACAAATGAGACTGTAGGCTGACTGTGCAGAACTGCAGAGGACCCACGGGGCTGAGCGGCTGCACAATAAAGTGCAGCTGAAGTTCAAGGCAGAAAGCAACAGCCCTGAGACTCCACATAACGCTGGGCTCTGGCTGACCACTGCCCATCTGAGCCAGGCGTCGGCAGCCTCGTAGACTGCTCTAAAGATCCAAGATAAACATTCCGTGGGCAACCTCGACCCATCAGGCCTTCCCAAAACATAAAATCAACCATTAGGCATCAGAAGAAGAGCAGCAGAAAACAAAACAGAAAAATTACACAGCTATACAAAGCCACGGTGCTCCCAGAACTTGGGTACTACGTACAGCTTAGTCCCTCAAAGACAGAGATATAAATGAATGCATCTCTACTGAAAGAACTGTATTATTTTACAGTTATTGAGGATCTTATCACCTAACCTATGCTGTAAGTTAATTTAAATAAGAGTTTTTCATTTTATAATTTCGAGTTCTGCAGAGGCTCTGTCAGGCATTGACACCTCCTGCTGGAAAGATGCAAAATAAACTCTCCTACGAGTATGTGAGCAGGAGACCATCGACACCCACCTGGACTGTGGCAGGAACAGCCTCAGGCACCTGATACTTCAGCTCATTAGCAGTTTGCTGAGATTTCGGCAACAGGAATGGGTAGGACAGGGATCTGTATTTCGGCTTCATAATCTGCCCAGGAGGAAAAAAAAGAAGAAAAAAAACTCCTTGAAGAGATCACAAGATAGCAGAATAACATAAAAAAAATTATGGATGCCTATGGAGGGCATGCAGATGAGCCAGGGGCTGTATTTATTCCTGTGCACCCAGCAGGGATGCCTGCACCCCACCTTCGTGAAGTTCCAGCGTTGGATGAAGTGTCGGGCAACATCACGTGCTGCTCTGCCGTGCACCACAGAGGAGATGTCGTGCCAGGGCATCCTTGGGGTGGTGTATCTGTCAATGAAGTCTGTGGGACAGGAAAGCACATTTGGTCCTCTTCAGACAGAGGACATGAACGTGGAGAAGCACAGCGTCCCCCTCCTCAAACTGAAGTGTCTGGGACATGGCACCGAGGGCTGTGCAGACAAATTACTATGCAGTCGCCCACAGTCCAAGTCCATGGATCGTAACCGCATAATTGGCCCTAGAACTTCCCAAAGGGAGTTTTGCTCTTTTTCCTAGCAGCCAAACCAAAATAGCCTCATTACCTCTGGCTCAGATGCAGGAAAAAATATGGCTTAAGGCTAAAAAGATGTGAAAGAGGGTTGGGGGAACGTAATGACTTCCAGGGTGCAAAGGAACTTACCAGCAAAAGGTTTGTCAAGCTGAACCCAGTCTTTAAAGACGAAGTTGCAGTAGTCTTTCCCGTGCCAGAACCTGGTCTCCCCAAGCAGCTCACCAACACCAGTCTTCAAGCTGCGGATGGATCCTTTATCTGTGACAGGTGAACAAGATAACAAAAAAGCACACTCCAAAGTCACTGTTGTCCATCACATACCGCTGGTGAGAGACTCACCACCACAGAAAAGCATTGGTGGGACTTGCCCATCCTGCTCGGCTGAAGCCGTTTTCTCCCTAGTCTTCCTGTTGCTTTCAAAGGATGCACATTAGTAATTTTTCTTCCCTATTGTAATATTTGTTATACTATCAGGGCAGGTTATGTATAGGAGTCTGTTATGGAAACAAAAAGCAGATGCTAAATTCTTTCTACATTGGACTAAAAAATAAATAAAAATCACCCTATAATTATTTGTCTTTCCACAGTCCTGTGATATCTAAATATTACCATGTGGCAGTCTGCTCCCAGCTGTGACTGACCTTTGTGGATATATGTACAGGAACATCATATATGTCATCTACTTAATATATTTTACAATAATAACGAACAAATTCCAACTTCTCCGCTGGAGGGTTTATTATAGCCTCTATACACCTCTATGGCAGGGTGGATCTCCTCTAACAGAAGCTAGTCTTTATTAACTGGAGTGAGATGATTATAAAGCTCATTTTTTCTCATTAAGTATTGTGGGGTTTGTTTGTTTGATTTTGGTTTTTTCAAAAAAAAAAACAAAAACAAAAACAAAACAATGCCATCTTTTGATACAATTTTACACGTTGAACAAATGGATCCCAATTTCCAAATTGATGGTGACTAAAAATGCCCTAAAATATTGTAGACAGGGATACGTCCCTCATAACAGGATCACTGTTGTAAAGCACATATTTTGTGTGCAGAGTGAACTCTTTTTCCTCTCTCCTAAGAAAAATGTTTACGGTCTAAGCCAACATTTTTGGTTAACTAGCATTATTTCCTGACCCTGAGAGCAGCCATCATCTACTGTACAAAATACCAATGCGCTAATTACCCAGTAACATGCCAACAGCAGAAGTCTTCTCCTAACCCAACCACATCACCAGGTAATTGTGAAAACCCCTTAGCACATAAAAAACCCCACCAAACCAAAACCCCTTTCAACAGTTAATAAAATACACATCCCCAGCAGCAGCGCAAGACCGGTTTAGAGGAAGCAAGCCCTGCCAGCACGGCTGTAACCCCATCGAGCCCAGCAGAGCCAAGCCATGCCAAAAATGCCATGCAGCAGGTATGCCCCACAGCTGCCTTGGGAAGCTTGAGTCTCTAGTGAGAGTCCAGGTGGAGGTGGGGAATCGCTGACTCTGCACGCTGGAATGGGAATGGGTGGGACACGTCGTCCGGCCGAAACACGTCACATACCCAGCTTCCATGGCTGTACACCGACTTATGAATGAGCCTGAGGTGACCACAGGGGAGACCGCGCTTCATTTCCATGAAGCATATGCATCTCTTCCTTGTTACCTGCCACTACTTTGTAACCAATGTTTTATAATTGGCAATTAATGCCTTGGAGGAAGAAATCAGAAAGAGGAAGATGTTGAAGAACTGCTCCTCACCCCTATACCGGAACTCAAAGGCATCTCAATGAGGTACCATTATTAAACAGGTCCTCACACCATCGGTCCAGAGATCAGAACAGCTCAGCGCTCATTAACCACCCCACTCCTTCCTCACTCAAGTATGATTTCCTTGATTTTAATACGGGGCAAAAGGGGAAGCCCCCCAAGTCTTCATCCAAACAGAAGCGCGGCAGCAGCCACTTTGCTGTTTCCTCTCTCTGCATTTGTCTTCCGGCACTAGGCTTATTTTATAATATCCATTGCAGAAGTTCCCAATTCCAGTAACAAGTCCCTTCCTTTATAGGAGGAGAACTGCTGAAATAATCATTTATCAGAAACAGAGCTATTTCCTCAACTGTTCCTTGATGCCGTTATTGCAAATTTCTTTGGGTTTTTTATTTTGGTTTTTTTTGTTGTTGTTGTTGTGGGGCTCTTTGTTTTTTGGTGTTTTTCTTAAAAGTTTTTATTTATTTATGCTGCAGCTTTTGAAGCTTCTGGAGAAGGCCCTTTTGCCAGAATGTCCCGAGAGGGGTGCTAAAGATGCTGGGAGAACAAAAGCAGTGAGGGCTGATCCTGGCACCCAACCTAACTCTCACCATTGTTACAATGCAAAAACATCAGCAGCTAAAGCCTGGAGGGGTCTGCACCTCTGCCTTCCTCCACTTACCCTCCTGAGGCTCAGTGAGCCCCTGTTTGGACTCAGTGTGGTGATGGAACATTTTCAGATGGGGCTTTAAACTCTGGATTATATTCGGTTGACTTCTAGTGGGGTTACAGTAACCTGCAGAAAGTCAAGATGCTGCTATTTATGGCAAAAAACGCACATCCGCTTCTGCTACGCTGGTGCCTGATCCTCTCTGAAGGTACCTTGTGTGACAGGAGCTCAAAAGAGACGTCAATTTGCTGAAACTACAAGTGACCAACAGGCAAAGGAGCAAATTCAAGACCCTGCTGGTTTTTAAACCAAACAGCTACACTGAAGTAGCACAGCCACAGCTATGTCCTGAGCTGACTGCAACCAAGGCAAATGATGCTCCAGCAAAGCTTCCTCCAGCCAGAGGGATCTGCAAGGAGCAATGGAGACTCAAGTTAAGTTCCTATGGCAAGCAGTATACAGCTTCACGAGCCGAGGACTTCCAGAACAGATTTCAGGAAAGACTCCCTTCAGGAGCTGAGGACTTCCAGAACAGATTTCAGGAAAGACTCCATGCTAGAACAAATGTCAAGCCGATCCTTGTCATATTAGCTTTGAAGTAATTTTTAATGTGGGCAATTAAAAGCTGCATTCAAATATTCAGCTGTTTTTCTCCTCTCTAGTAAGTGGGTAAACTAGGAATATTTCCATTTAAGTGAACTGATTTAAACCTCGGTAACACTAGCCTATGAGAGGGGATAATCACATTCAGAACCCACTTCGCTTGTTGTAATAAATACAAGTTTAAAAATGAAAGATTTGATTCTCCCTGGCAGAACAAAAATTTCCCAGCAGTGTAAACATTAAGTATCACGTACGCTATACCACATCATCTGATGGCTCACGACAATCACTAATTAACTCCACTTAAATCCACTTAAAACTTTTCTTGTATATTTTGTGGTGACACAAATTTACATATTGACTACACTCAGTTATTATTCTCATAGTTAAGAACTTCATCAACTTTCCTTCCTTACAAAGAACACATTACCCTAGAAATTATGTGAATCTGCATGTACACCCTCCCACNCCACCCACCCCCACACACGCTTTATATATGTTGTTTAGTTGAAAATCATTACTTACTTGATTCACTGTCTATGCTGCTGACGCTGTCAGCATGGTGCATGCTGTGTTTATGGAGATGCTTGTAAATACTGAACCTTGAAAACTTTTTGGATTTTCCTACTCCTTTCATTTTTGATAGGTCTGGGGCATCATCCGCATTTCTCTGGAACAAATGGCTTTCTGGGGACAGAGCTGGCGACTGCAGGGGGACGCGTTCAGACGACTCTGCTGCAGACTGAAGAGACACACGACATTGCTGCAGGTGATGTAGGGACAGGTTCCCTTTTAATTAATTACAGGTGATCATGCATATCAATGCCCAGAAACGACCACGAGCCAAACTTTGCTCAGTGATAAAGACACTCTTCAGTGGGAACTACATATATTTTTGAGGGAGACAGTCTGTACGGGGGAGGGAGTCAACAGAAAACACCATTAATGCTTGCAGTACGTTCTTCAATCCCGTAAATTTACTCTGGATTATTAATCTCCTTGGAACTCTCATAAATTTAGACCTCTCAAAATTTTTTAGAGATCTCTGGATGCATACAGAACCAGGTTAGCAGAAAGCTCTGAGGGCCTGAGCATCCAGAAGTTCAGAGCACTCTGTGTGTGCCTGCTGTGCATTTCCAGCTAAGTTTCATTAAGAGTGTAGCCTCCAAGTTGTGATTGTTGCTCCAAGCTCCAGGGGAACCCCAGCTGTCTAACTCCAAGCCCTAGCAAGGGCTGGTCAGGATCCAGCCCTAGTAGTCATTCAATGCTCAGATATGGCCTCCTTCCCATTACTATTCCTCTTCAAACCTCCAAAACACAACCCTGTGCTTAGAAGTGGACACAGCTTGCTCATCCCCACCTCAAACCTGACAGGCAGGTGCTGAAGGTGGCCACCAGCTGGAGCAAGCTCACTTACTGCCAGGTTGGTCGTCGACGCCGACTTCACCGCCGCCATTCGTTTCACACTGCCCACGTCCGTCAGGCGATGCTCATCATCGTCCCACCTGCCATATGCCAAGTCAATGCCGCCCACAAATGCCACAGACTGGTCAACGATGACGAGCTTCTCGTGGTGGGCCCAGAGGTACACAGAGGAGGACACGTGGTCCGGATGTCTCATCACCTGGGGAGAGAACCAGCATTCAAGCTCAGTGTCACTGCCCAATTTATACTTCCAGTCAGAAAGCTGCTCAGATTGGATTTTTTTGGCTGCTCGGGATGAGGGGGAAAACATGGGAGTTTTTAGAAGATGCCTCCACACAGACATCTGTAATGACTGAGCCTCCATGACTCCCTTTGAGTTGGGTTAAGCTCAACTGGAGGCAGGTGTTTCCCCATGATGTGGGTATTCCCGACCAACAAGGGTTCCTGATGCTGGGATAGGTTGCACTTCCAACAGTGCTCATAAGAGGACTACTGTAAGGAAACTGTTTCAACAAGTAAATCATGCTTTCAGTAGAGCTACAATAGCTGAGCTTTCAAACACAGAGCCCGCTCTAAAAGAAAACAACATATTGGTGATCTGACTCACTTCTTTGGTTGTTGCCACTACATAAGTGAAACGAGAAATTGGCTGTTTTTTTCCTGCATTTAAAATCAGCAAGTTGTTTTGACATTTGTTTATGAGATTCTGTTTGACATGCGTTTATGGCAAAGTAATTTCTATATCTAAGCACACATTATATAGTTTTAGTTTTTAAATTTAAAGGAGAGCCATTAAACCAGCTTTCTGGGGGAAAAGCTACAGAGTTCCACCTGGCTGCTCCTAAAACCTGTTACACAGCTAGCACATATCTTCCAGTTACAGCTTCCAGTCTTGCTGCAGAGATGATGGTGAATGGATGCTTCCCTTCACCGTGACAACTGATCAAGTGACAATAAATCTATTATTCTAGCAATTTGTTAGTCACCCTCATGAATAACATACATCTTCTTGCTCACTAAAATATATATGTCTCCAATTTCAAGGCTAGATCCAGTCTAGCCTTATCTACTAGTTCATATGCCGCAATTCATTTTCTGCTTGGTGGCAGAGCGGCAGCGTAACAGCACAGGACAGCGTAATACTGTTCATTTACATTCATTTACGTTCATTTCATGGGCATGTTAAACATCCAGTGTTGACTCTCATCATCTATAGATGAATAGAAACGCTGAAATGAGACAACATTTTCAAAATGTAATTTTCCATTTGATGTAACCCCATTAACTTGTCACATGAAATATGGTTCTTGTGAATTAGATGAATAGTTGCTTTGTCAAGTCTAAAGTAAGCAATTTTATGTTCAATTATAACCCAAAGAAATGAAGTTGCCCGATGCGGTAATCGCTGTACGGATGATTCTCCTGTTCTCACACTCTTCCCACTGCAATGGTGGGAATTGCTGTTCTTCCAGTTCACTCCTAAATACAGCGAGGGTCAGCACTAGCTATCAAGAACAAATGAATGCAAATGTCCTTCATCACTGCCCGATGCACAATTACCTTAATGTTTGGATGGAGGTGCATGAGCGTCCGCTTGCTGTATTCACTGTTGATCCCCAGGGCAAGCTCCACCTCTTTGTACAGCATAACAAAAATTCTCACTCCTTGTTGCTGTCAGAAATAAAAAGAAACACACGGTACGCAGGCGTGCCAACGGGCACATCCCATTTCCGAAGCAAGGAAAAGCTAAGAGTCAGCAAGCACGTTCTGCAGGAACCCAGGCTGAGGTTACTTGTTCTTGATCATGCTCTTCCAGATCCACCACTGTGATCCCACAATATACAAGGACCTGCCGCGCTCAGGAAAACTGTTCAGCCTCCGGAGAAGTGCTCCGTAGCTGGATTTGTGTGTGAAGAGCTGAGCTACATCAAGGCCTACCAAGAGGTCATTCTTACAGGAGCCCCTTTTCAACTTTCTTTGAGGCAAAATTTTGCAAGTGTGATTCATTCCGCATACAACAGCATTGCACATATCCACTGAAGTTCAGTTTTCTGCTGTTTCCCGTTGCCCTGAGGTTTGCCTACAGTTAAAAGCCTCTGCAGGACAACAATACCAGTGTGGTCATACAGACATCCCTCTCCTTAAAGGGGATGCAACCAACTCAACACCAGCAAACAAGTTCTTTCTGCTGGCGGAGCTAAACAAGCTCCTGGAATACAGTGAGCAGTGCTCAAAGGATGGTGCTTTTCGTGACTAGAATGGTATCAACAGGAGGGTTTCTAAGGACACTTGTTCAAGCACTTTCCAAACTGCCAAGTACTTCCCAAACCTCCGCAGACGCTGGCCACACACCGGAACTGCTGCACGGCTTCAAATCTTGCAGCGGAGCTCAGACTTGGAACCTACACTTTCCACAAGCCTTTCAAGCTTCTGTTCCCATAAAGCTGCTACTGATAGCTTGAACAGTCTCCAAATTGTGGATGATATTCCACTCCCCACCGTGCCCACAGAAGCCCAAGGCAGCAGGGTACATCCATAAAGGACAGCCTTACCCCAAAACCTAGACACCAACTGGCTGACCGCTTGGCCGAATCGAAGAAATGCCGCAAGTGAGAGAGGAGGCGAGTATTTCCAGGAACTAACCTTAAAACGCTCCTCACTTTCACAAGGTATTTATAGCCATAGAAAAATCCATGTCAACGTGACAGACAGAGCCAAATTCTTCCATGCAGCGAGCATGCCCTGTGGCTATGTTTCATTTGCCAGAAAATAACACTACTTCCAAATCAACTACAGTCAGACAAAAAAAACCCTCTATTTTTTTCCAGGCACACAGAATGGCTAAGGACTGTGACAATGACTAGTTTGAAAGGGGAGGGAGTCAAAGACTACTTCAGGACATCCACCTGGACTCCGGCCCTTCTACCACATCAAGGGTTCAAGAGAACTCTCTGGCCGTGCTTCCCTTCCTGACTCACCGCTCCCACGGGGCAAACTACCGTTTTTAACACCGGTGTTATCACGGGTTGGGTGAACAACTGAAGTACAGCCCACGTTCACCAACACCTCACCCTCAGCTTCTCTCTCTGGCTTGCTTGGCTCCACAAAACATGTTCTCCGTAGTCTGGATTCAGACATGTTATTGGAGAGCAGAGTACAACCACAGCAACAAAATAGACTGTTTTCTGAGATGAAAACGCTTGAAGAGAAACAGAGCTAGTGATTGCGGTTGCTTGCTCGTATCTCAAAGTGCTGCACAAGAAAGGAGAGCGTGCAACAGCACAGAGCTTTGCACGGGAATCCTGACCGGGAGTGCCAGGAGAGGCACCAGGTCAACAGCAGGTCTGAGCTTTTCTGCTCAGGAGGAACAGCAGTGAAGGAGAAATTAAAACAGGGGGAAAAAAGCCTTATCAAGTTTATACAAGCATTTGTGTAGTGAACACGAGCATTTATTAATTCAGATAACATCGCAATACAAATAGGAGTCCAAGTCCCCGAGTCATGTTTATCACCTCCTTGTAAACACGTTGAGTACCGCAGCCCAGCTCTGGGGAACGTGTTTGCACAGCTTTTTTTCCCCCCCCCCCCCACGCTTTGCTGAAGCCCTTTCCCCACATCCCTTCTCCACAGCAACGCATCAGGACCCTCATGACCAGAGTCTCCACCTGAGGAGGGACAGACAGGGAGGGCACAGCTGATCTTCCTCCTCTTAGTGGCCACAAGAGCCACGAGTATATGGAAAGGGGTGGGTAGGAACAAAGAAAACCAGGAGACATACAGGCAGTAGGACCAAGCTACAAAAAAAAATAAGGTCTTTTCTAATCATATAAATTACCCTTGGAAATAAACATAATACTAAACCACAAAAACCTTTCAGGCTTTGGCCTTTCTCATGCTCCACTAAAATCCATTATTATGAATGGTGGCAGCTGGGAAACAGCTATGGGAAGAAAAGCTTCAGGCAGCTTGGTCTGGGCAGGATGACAGCAAGAGGGGCTCCACCAGGGGTAATGGGGCTGGGGGGACACTAGGATGACACTGAATGTCAACAGGCCATTCTTCACTACAGCAAGGAACAATGGGCAAACAGCAAGAACATAATTTATTTGGTGTTTAGTTGTAGCAAGGACCTACGCCACGTATCAAGTATGGAAATCCAGATGAGAAGGCTATCGTGAGTTAGCATGAACTCTGGATGATACTGAATGACTTTTTGCTAACGACGTCCTGACTTTCTTGGCAGACTGAGGGGACCTTTCACAGCTGGGAAAGCTGCAGCACAGAGACACAACACGTGATAACGACAGACAAGATCTGCATGACACAGCAATGTACAAACCACCTACCAAAAGCCACCAGAAAGTGCTTAGTCCTTCCTGTACCTCTAAATTATGCATGCCACAAGGAGAGCAACAGCTCTTTGACCCCACTGGGAGCTGGGGCAGTTGTAATGTCAGGCTGAAGTGACTCAAACCTGGGAACTCTAAGAAGAAATCAGAGGGTCTACCCTTCTGCCTCCGAGCTCTTCCAAACGCAAACGGGGGGAGCAAATCGAAACACGTAGTCTCCTGAGGCCACCTGAAATGAGGTTTGGCCAGCTTTAACTCTCATCCCTACCAAAATAAAGGGTGCAAAGGCTCCCATCCCAGTGTGACCCTGCAGCTGGGTGGGTGCACAGGGCTCGCTGGGGGGGTGAAGGTTGCAGCCTGGGCTCACTTACTGCTTTCCGCTTGAGGATGCAGTCCAGCCGCCAGCGATTTCCTTCCACAACGGGGCGTTTCATGAAGATTTCTGGGCTCAGCCTAAGAAAATCAAGGGGTGGAAAAAAACACAGCGTATGTAGTCTGCAAACAAAGCGTTGGCCTAAATAATCAACTTGGGAAGCAAAGGAATCAAACTTTATAAAATGGATGTGAAAGCTGATGTCCCAGAGTGATGGATCCTCCAACGTCATGCTCTTTTTTTTTTTTTAAATAATGGAGCATTACGGAGGGCAGGGAACATGTCCAGCACACACATTCAACAACCCACGAGACCAAGTTTAACAGTCATGTATAAATGGGGAAACTTGTACTCTATCTATGAAAGAGACATGAAACAAAAGAAAATCCCAAAGTAGATTTGTAAGAAACAATTAGACATAAAAAAAATAAGTAATAGTGGGATTTCAGTTTTCCTGGTACTTAGGCTATCTGAGTAGCATAGATTTGTGCTGAATTTTCCCCGCTGCCTAGAGACAGAGCAGTATGATCTCTCAGCAGGACATTTTATTGACTCATAGCTTTAAGGATTACAAGCAAGAATTAAGCAATCTCATCTAACTCCTGCAATTTCATTCCTGTACTTTCGTACCGAGCATGGGAACTTGTGCTTGATTGAAGCACATTGCTACATCCTAAACACATGCTTCTGCCAACGGCATTTTTATCTGAAACTCGGAGTTTAAGGTAAGTTTTGCAATTCCGAGATACGTTAACAAGTGTCTGAATACAATATTAAGAGACAACACGTCTGAAACGCGACGCTCTTGCATTGCTGCCTGGTGTTACACGTGGGGATCCAGGAGCACTGGGTTTACCTGTGGTCACGTTAGGAAACAGGGTTACCCCAGTAAATCCTAACATCATGTTTAGTTTTCTCATCGTTGCCACCCAGGGATTAATCCTCCCCGTTCCTACCGGCAGTGGATTAGTAGCAAGAGGTTGTTTTTACAGACGGAGAACAAGGAGCACAGAGACGTGCCCAAGGTTAAAGAGGACACCCCAGCCGTGGCTTGGGAGCCTGCCCTACCATCCCATCCCCGAGGGCCAGGCTGGCTCAGCCAGATTAACCGCCACAAAGGCAAGGCACAGGCAGCTGGAACCAGCATCTGGCCAAGAACCTCTGCCCCGAGCCTGTGCGAGCACCCTTTTTCTGCCTCAAACAGGAGCCAGAGCACTGAGCAAACATACTCAATGAGGAGTTAAGGAGTGTGCAGAGCCAGGTCCTTCAGCAGCCCCACAGCTCAGGGAAGGGACGACAAAACTCCCCTTCTGTGGTCTGGCCCGTGTAAGAGCAGAGCAAAACCACAGCCCCCAAGAGGCAGGACGGCACGGGAAGAGCACCGTCAGCCGTGTTTGAGCGTCCATGTTCCCTCACGCACTGAGAAACTTTCTTATCCCTTGGGTTTGCAGCGATTCACACTCCTGATGAGCACCTCAAGCCATAACGCTTGCAATTCAGGTGGTGCCCTCCTGCAGTTTCAGGCCTTTCCTTGGAAGGAGACAACCAGGCTGTTGATCTCAAGCATGCGCTTTTGCTGCCAACCCTCCTGAAAAGGCCTTTGAACACAACACAAGATGTTTGGGTGTGCTGCCAAACCATCTGGCCGCCCGGCTAGCTGCCGTACTGTAGGGCCTCCGAACAGTGCCGCATTGTCGGGAGCGTCCCAAGAGAGACGGCTGGTCAACATCCAAATACGGAAGTACGAACCACCAGTCTGTGATGAAAATTTCTTCCTTCGCAGCTTCCATGGCGTTTGCGACATCTTCAAAGTACGACTTGGCGTTTACGTACCTGTAAAAGCAAACACAGCACAGAGATCTAGGTTTCCTCCCCCTTCATTAAACAAAGTCCACAGCTGAAGGTTGACGGGGTTCCGTTTTAATGCCGTTTACATTCTCTTCTCAAAAGCAAACACGAACCTAATTTCAAGAATTAGGACAACATGCAGGGATAATGTCACGCTGCTATTAGGAGCTTAATGAATCAGCACAATAAGAGATTATTAAGTGCCACTTGGTACTTCTGCCAACTGCACGCAATATCCTTGGGCTTTGCTTGACATACGAGCTAGTTCTGGCTCTTAGGAAAGGATGGTGGAGTGGTGTTTGCTTCAATTTACAGAAGCTATTTGGGCAGCGGCTGCTGCAAGGCAGAAGCTGCACTGAGAGCACTGCAAGGCTTTGCTTCCACCTAGAATCAATTTTTTGAGGTGCTTCTGGGAATGGCTTAGTGCAATCAGGTTAGAGTACAGACGGCAGGATTTCTTGTGGGACTGCTGCGCGCTTAGAGCCCAGTCAACCTTAGACTATGCCCAAATTTGCACTTGCAAATTTCTCTTTCATTGCAAAGCCAATCTGCAAGGCCTGAATCTGACGCTGCTCCTCTTCAACCAGGAGTGACATTTGCATCTGAACACGTCCATGGTGCCGGGAAGGGCAACGCTGCCTCACAGAATGAGAATCAGCCTTGCAAACGTGGCGAGCGGGACGTATCTTGCATTTCAGAGCACGAAGGAGATGACCAGACCGTGGGTCGGTTGCAGAGGAGCACGGGCAGGACAGGCTGCAGCAGAGCTGTTTTGGGAAGGAGCTATGGGGAAGGGAGTAGCCAAAGAGGCAGATGTTTTCAATAGCACCCACATTATCATGGGTCTACAACCCCCGAGCCCAAAGACCTAAACCCTTAGGAAATAGCGTTTCCAGAACCAGAAACTGGGCTAAAATTGAAGCCAGGAATATCTTAAATGGAAGAGCAGTTCTGGTTTCAACTCATAAGCGTTCAGCCAATTATACGTGCATCAAAATATCATTTTTATCATTACAGTGATAAATACCCAACGCACTCAAATTCAAGGGAAACTTGATGTGTCAAAATGCTATTAGCTGAGCTGCAAAGCCGCGACCGGATCGAACCACTCCCTGTCGCTAGTACCGTTATTCTCTTCCCAGTGAAGAAAGCCTCATTTTTTCCAACTTCTCTAATTATCGTCAGTCCCTACAGCTAACTGAACGCTACCAGCTCTATCCCACAGAGCCAGGGCTAACGCAGGCAGGCGTGTGGCTTTCCTGCTGTGGGTACCCCATGGCACCGTGCTACGGCCGCAGCCTGGCCGCGCTCCTCACCACTTGGCCAGCGTGTTCTCCTGCACGGCTGCGTAGGAGCCAAAGCGGTGCTCGGTGAGGAAGTCCTTGCCATGTTTCCGAACGAACTCGTCTATGCCTTGCCTCCACCACTGGGCATGTCTGTAGCTGTTACACTTCAAAATCAGCGACCTGCAAAACAGACGGCGCATGGGGCGGGATGCTGAAGCCACGTACATTTAATTGGGCTGCTCCTCACTGTCACGTTGATAAATGCACCTGCATCAGTCATATTTTATTTAAGCAAAAAGCCAGGAATAGCAAAGGTCTTTGCTGTTTCGTTTGCAGAAGAATAAATTGGCGCTGAACTGATCCGAGCAACTACCACAGCGTTGCTCTGCCAAGTGTAAAAAAAAAAAACAAAAACCACACGGAGGATTTAAATTAACAGCATCAGCTTAACTTGGAGGAGAGTTGGACCCAGCTTATGCTATATTTTTTAAGAGATGAATTTATACCGTACACTACCATAAAAATATTAAATACCTCTTTATGCCAACTAGCATGTCTTTTGGGTAATACTCTGGTTGGGATGCAGAGGAACGTGTCCCTGCATGCAGCACAGAGGATCAGAGCGCCTAGAAAACTACTGTGAGCCATTGCTGCAAAAACAGACTGTGCACCATGCCCCCAGGCCCCAGCAATAACCGCAAGGATGGACAAACAGCAGCTGAGGTTCCAAATGCCTCATTAACACATCAGAAATAATCAGCATTTACAGGCCAAATCCCCAGCAGGTACGAATGCTCCAGCAGCCGCCCAGGGCTGATGCCTTCGGGAAGCTGAGCTGCACCACGGCTGCTCAGCACGCCTTGTTAACCCCTCCCGGAGCAGAGCATCAGTTCTTCCTTAAAAAAGCAAAAGCATGGGAAAACAAAAAAAAAAAAAAAAACAACCCCAAACCCCCCCAAAAAACAGTCTAAATAAATATGGTATTTCTTACCTAGAGAGATTGTCAATCTGCAACCCGTATTTAGTTTCTGTTTCTTTCTGGCCTATCTTAATGTTGAATTCCTTGTCGACCAGCAGGACAAAGGCAATGGCCCCCGAGTCTGGCTTCATGTACATCAGGAAAGAGTCCTTCACCACCAGCCACCTGCAGGGGCACAGCAAGCAACCAGGTGACTCGTATTTCCCCCAGGCTGGTCTTCAGAACACGAGCCATAAAAAAGAAAAAGCTAATAAAACGGAAAAGCGTTTCCTTCAAAACAAGGGCAAATCATTTATCAGAGAAAGGAAAGCGTTCAACTACCAGGTAAAATTTCTTTTTAGGAGTATGGTTTTCTTGGGCAGAAGTGCTATTTTATGAACTTGGGTAATAAGTCTGAATTCAATACAAGACTTAGAGTTATTTGCATGATTTCCTTTTACAGAGGTCTTTGAAAATATAGGTTTTCATATCTAACAAATTCAGTGAGAAACTCCCTGCCCAAAAACCTCCCAGCCAGGTGCTCCAGTACCAGGCGAGGTGCAACAAGGATTCCTCCACCCCAGATTTTTATTCAGCATGTACGCTATACCTAAAGGGAGTAAGGGTGTTACTTGACATTTCTAACATTAATTATGATGTTAGGATCACTTTCATTCCTATCAAAATATATGAACGAGGCATTTTGGAAAGCTTTTATTGCCAAGCAACAGGCAGCCTGTTAGAAACACATGATGAGAGATGACCGGCAGGTTTTACATAAATACCACAGCCTGAAGGCAACTCTAGGGAAAAAAAAAACCCACTTTTTTTTCTGTGAATGGCATTTCTAATTTTTTCTCCCCCTGCAGCGTAGCTGGGGTAACCGGCCCCCTCTGTCCCACACAGGTCTCCACCACCAGACCTTCGCCTCATTCTTCTGCGCACTCAGAAACACACAAAGCAACAGAAAACACCGCAAAAAATCTGTTCGTTCTTGTATCTTTAGTAACAGCCTCAGCTCCTCATTTACTTCCAGATCCTACCATTTTCTCCTCTTCTTTCAGGGCCCTGAGAGAGTTATACCAGCATCACTTCTCATTTGGTGCCAAAACACCTCCCCCCATCATTTGGCTCATAATTCCACTCAGATATCCCCCAAAAGTACATCTCCATGCATTCCCCTTTCTGGTTTTCCTAGGCAGTTCCTCCGTGCCCAAGAAGTCCTGCCCATGCCTGTCCACAGCATCACCCCACTGTCCTCCTCCACGTCCCTTTCCACAGCCCCTGTGGCCATAACACACCCAACCTCCTACGATAAGAGAAATTAATTTCGGGTATAAAACCCCAATGCCTACGGCAAAGCCTTTGCTGTGGGCAAAGGATGGCTGCGGTCTGTCCCGTACTCAGGGGCAGCCTTGCCCTCAGACAGTTATGTCCTAAAACCCTTCACTTAGCTAACCCTCTCTGGGAAATATTACTGTTAATTGCTTATTTATTGATACACATGCTGCCAGCCCCAGCAGGCTGGGGCAGGGATTCGGTGCCCTCTGGTGTTACTCTGCACACAATCCCACTCTAACACTTCTCCCATCCCCTTTTTAGGCTCCACAGGAAAACCAAGATCCATCAGAGCTGAATGTTCTGCTGTTCCCATTAAAGCCTGAGCTCTGCAGGCTTTAACACCAGAAAGAGTTAACTGAGGGGCACTGAGAGGAAAAGGCGCCTTTTTTTCCCCCCTCCATAAAAGCAGAACAAGAACTGGAGACAATTTAATGATTTGACCTGGAAGAAGGTCACATCTTCATCTCCTTGTGCACTCATTATAGAGATCTTCTGTAAAATGACACTATGAAATATTGGAAAGACTATGAAGAAATAGGACCTTTTCTTCACAAGAATGCAGAAAGACTTTGTAGGAGAAGATAAACTAATGACTGCCCATTGACGATGCTAAAATCCAAAGGCGAATAATGCTTGGGAAAGCTCTTACAGACCAAGAAATTGTTGCTAGACCGCAGATATGTGCTGTTTGAATTTTCAAAAGGTAAGATTTGCCTGGGCAGGGCAAGATCCAGGAAATGCCCCTTGCATTTTTTGGATGCCAGCTGATAACCCACACGCTCTTCCGTAGCACACCCCTCCCTGCGCTGCAGCCCTAGGATACACCCAGATCTGACACTGAAGGTAAAGGGATTGGGACAGTAAGTTCCACCACCCTCCAGTGGGAAGGGACAAGGGAACGGGTTGGCTTGCGAAAACTCCCATGAAAACATCGGCCTTTAAACTGACGCAGCAATAAGGAAGGGGCAATGTATTTAATCCCAAGGTTAATTGCACCAAACAGAGCTCCTTACTGCTGTAGGTCATGTCTGATTTAATCCAGCTCCGAAGCAGCGCAGATAGCGTGTCAATTCATCAATTTTCTTTTTGTAAATTGAGGAAGGGAAGCTCAGAAAACCAGGCTGAAACCTGGCTGGGGCAGCGTCACCAGCCATGTCGCCTCCTGAAGGCACAGAGCCCCCAGGTGCTCCCACAGCAGGGAAAGCTGGGCACAGACAGGGGGATTATTGCCATTTCTGCCAGCTCGGGGCTGTAGGAAATCACAATTTTCCTCGGGAGCAACACGTCCCTTTATGAACTCCAAAGCAGAAGACAAAACCCCACCATCCTCCACACAGCAGGGAGAGGGGGGAATAACCTATGGACCTTTTTGACCTGAAAATCTGTGGCTCTTGTGAAAAAGAAAAAAAAAAAAAGATAAAATCAAGAATCTCCCTCTCAGACTTGGGGAAAAAAAAACAAACGAGGATTTTGGCACGTGTGCCTGCCGCCTTCGCCCATCCCAGCAGTACCTTTTGGACCATCGGTAGCACATCCTTCCTTGGCCACAGCAGTTCAGGCCAGGTATGCGGTGGCCCCCGGAGCGCTTCATGATCAACCCTTCTCTGCAAGGACAGAAAGACGGTCAGGATGGGTGGCATGGCCCACCTGGAGGTGCAGGGGGGCTCTCAGGTGGAGGGTGCTTGCTGAACCCCCCCCAGCCCCTGAGCCCAGGGATGCCACCTCTAGCCATGCCCGAGCAGCCTCTGCCCCACTGCCCTGAAAGCTAGAAGAACAACAAAAATAACCCCGCAAAAGGAAATCGTGCAGATTTAGGAAGCGCAGGGCCCTGTTTTATAGCACAAGCAGGAGAACAAGTGGGTCGAGAGGTTGTGGGGAGGGAAGGGGAGACACCTCATGAGCCAGCCGATAGGCTGCTTGGACTGCTCCCAAGACTATTTCCCAAAGTTGTAGCATTTCTGTCTGAACATTAACACATTCTTACACCCAGATGGCAATATACTCTCCAGTCAGTCATTGGCGAGAAAGGAAGGCTATCAATTTTAACAATATTTATAAAGCTATGCTCTTGGCAGACCACAACTCACAAAGACACAACTCACATTCCCTTTGGTCCCAGGTCATGGATGAACGACAGCTGGCTTACTCCAATGAACTCCATCTGGGGAAAGAAAAAAAAAAAATTGATTCCCACATCTTTCATACTCTGAAATCCACAAAATACTTTGCTTCATTGAAGTGACTTGTCATAAAGATAGAACGCACAGTAGCTCCCGAGCAGAAGTTACCCACCATCACTCAAGCACCTTCAAGAAGACCAAAAAAAAAGTAGTTTGGTTGAGCTTTCTGTTTGTTTCCACATTTGTTTATTTTAAATGGGCTTTGGCAAACACATTTCATGCAACCAGGACAATCAAGATCAAATGTATTGCAGGGACCCACCAGTATCCTCCCTCCTGGATCACTGGCTGAAATGAGGACTCGAGTTTGACACTGTCTGGGGGTCTGTGTGAACTTGGCTGGCTGCCCAAATCCTCTCCTTCCTCCACTGACCCTCACAGAAAGGCTGGAAAGGGAATAAGCACACGTCCCCAGGGCTGGAACCACCCTATTCCCTTTGAGACCCCTACCCCATGGACACGCACCACCTGGGGGTTCAGCCCCATAGCCCATGAGCATCCTCCAAGACCACTGCAGCAAGTCGCTCCCGCTCAGTGCTGCGCACACCCCTGCCCCACATCTACGGCCCCATCTTGACCCTGGGAGCCGAAAATCCACAGAAAAGCCACAGTGGGGCAGGAGGAGAGCGAGACCAAGTGTGGTCTCCACGACCTCTGTTGGTCAGCGTGAAGCTCCGTCAGCCCTGACGGAGCCCCATGGCAGGCACAGGCTGGGAAACCCACGTGCTGTACTATCAAGTTTACTGGCAAATCTCAAATTCAAGCAACCTGCCTCCTCGCAGCCCCTCCTGCTTCAGCAGAGACTGCAGAGGAACTTAACGAGAAGCGAAGCCGGTGAGAAAGCACAGCATGATTACGTTCACCTCTAAAAATAGGACACCAGGCAATTTCGACCAAGCAGGCTTTTCTTGGCACAGCAGGACACTCCTGACAGTCTGCTGGTTATGAGCCCAGGGCCCCATTAGGAGGGAGAAACGCTTGCCCTGGGCATCCCATGAAGGACAGGTCTCGGGCAGGAGCAGCTCTGTGAAGGAGCTGCCTTGGACAGTGGAGCCTTGCGGGCACTCAGGCACTTTTAAATTATTATTGCATAAAATTATGCAAGTGCAGAAAGGTGCTGAGGGCAGGGTGAGGGCAGGAGCTGCCCTCCTCTCTGGTCAGGCAGCAAGCTGGAGGGAAGCCTCTAACCACACGTTTTGGCGACGGAGCCTGCTGGGACAAAAGCCCAGGACTCAACCCATGTTCTCAACCACAGTCGGGACATGAGACAGCCTCGGGGCTGGCTTCAGCCCATGCCCACCCATGCCCCACAGCAGCTCAGGTACCAGCACCCAAGGAAGAGCAATCCTCCAAGGTGGACACTTTCACCTGCTCTTTGGCAAACCAACCACAGGGCCCTCATCAGCAAAATCCAATTTTGCATAGGAATGACACAGGTCAACTCATAAGTCTTGGAGATATTTTCAAACACTACGCATAACAAAGTGTGTCAGTAAGTTTGGGGCAAAAGTCTGTCTTGCAATTACAGTGAGGCCAGCTCAGGCTCCCTTCCCAACACCTCCATTTTTGCCCCACAGAAGCAGCAGCAGGACAGAAGATCCTCCTTGCAGTCTGCTGCTCCTTCCCAAACTTCTCACACCAATAAGGTAATGGAGAAGAACAAAGGATCCGTTGTTTTCCTCTGAGTAGCTCAAGGACGTAAAGTAACCTCTATTCAACAGAGGCAAATTTAATGCCCTCATTTTGGGGTGATTTCAGCCCATTTTCAGGAAATGGCCCATCACCACTCTTGCTACACCTTCTGGAGAAGCACCGGGTGTGACCTCCAAAGTTTCGGCCATTTCTGCAGCGACACTCGGAGCAGGATGGGGAGCACCTGAAAACCCAGCGTAGCCTACAAGCTCTTATCAGAGGTCCCGAGCAAAGTCTCCAGCCAGTTCTTTGCCCTGGATCCCATTTTCATTTCTTCAGCAAACAGCTGGCATTCCCCACCAGACAAAGCAGAAACCCAGACATCTCTCTCACAGCGGGCACACACAAAAAAAACCCCCCGCAGACAGATGTCAAACCCCTTTGAAAACGTTGGCTGCAACCAGAAAGCTGGCAGCAACTTGAGGAGCACTGCATGCAGAGAAATAGTGGTCCTCAAAAAAAGCAAAAAGCAAAACCAGGAGGAAAAATTACTTTCAGAAGGAGATCTACTGCTACGTAAAAAATGAAAGAGAGATGGTCTGGCAGCGCAGCAACCTGCTCGTCAGCCAAGGATGTCTCTGAAACGGCAACGATGGTGACAGAGCCCAGCCAACACGTTGATCAAGCAGCGCCAATTAGGAGCATTGGTTTGTAAAAAAAAAAAAAAAAAAACCAACCAAAAAACCCAAAACACCCCCCCAAAACAAAACCCAACCATAAATAAATTCCAGCAGTTAGAAGGAAAATTCCTCAGTGCAGTGGAAAATATCTGATCGAATGATTTATTGTTATTATTATTGCTGCATTAGCTATTTTTACTGTTACAGTGCCTTTCCTCGGAGGTGCTCGTCATTCACAGAGAGACGGAAGGGGAAGGCAGAGCCGCGAGATGCTTTCATCTCCTTCACATCTGAATTCCTGCGGTGCCCAGCTGCCTCCCCGGGGAGCCGGCATCCCGCTCTGGTTTCAGAGCCATCCGCAGCAGAATATTTGAAGTATGAGATACAGGCCTAGAGAATGTCAATGATATTGTCGTAGCAACAAAAAGAAAAGAAAAAAACCCAAAACCCAAACCAGACGGGAGTGACCAGCTGCAGAAGGACAAGCTGTGGAAGGTGGAGAACCAGCTGCAAGGTGCACGGACCACGGTTTTAAACCATCCCGTTCTGCCAGCAATGCTCGATTTATGTAAGCAAAAATTTCATAGAGCATCTGCATTTCAGAAATAGAAGTCAGCAGCTCCACACTGTGTTTTCATTTTGACGCTTGAGTTTAATTTAGCAGGTTAAAAAACCCCACAGAGTTGATTAGCAGCTGTGGCTAGCAATAAAGCGAAATTATACCACTCTTCAGAATAATAGTGTTCAGTACAAGATGCCCGCTATTTCTTACAAAAAAAATTGGCTTATACTAAGCCCAAATTTAAAAAAAATACTCAATGTGCTAAAGTTCAAGTGCAATAACTAAAAATGCTGAAGGGCTGGGTGGGGACCTTTGCAACAGTCTGCAGGTCCAAGTGCCACATCAGAGGCAAAACAGCAGCCACTCTCACATACCCGAGTTGTTCTTACATTATGCTGCTTTCACTTAAGATGAGGGTTTTTTTACACTCACTTTGCTCATGCAAATTGTTTCCGACACACACATTCTGGTTGTTCAACCAAATCTTATTTTTTATTTTGCTTATGCATCTTTCAAGTATTGCTGCTCATACAAAAGAACTGTGCAAAGGCCTGATTAATAAAATTTTTACATGGAATACAATCAAGCCCACATTTTCTAATTTTCTGGGGTTATATCCTGCCAATTTTCATTTCCCAAAAAATCTCCCACACCGAGATTCCCCACAACATTCATTTCAGTGGTAATTGTCTTGAAGGACTTCAGCCTAGAAGTGCTATAAATAGGTTTTGGAAAGGACTAGGTGATGTGAGATTTAATCACAATCCACATAGCCAAAAGGAAAAAATTTAAAAAAAAATAAAAAAATCGCAAAAGACTACAGAGTCTGGGGTCTGATCACAAAATACAGTGCCTCTACCAGCCTATTTGTGAACTCCACACAAAATGCTCTGCCACCAAGAATGCTGAGAAATTCAGGGGAATGCAGGAGGGCTGTAAATTTTGTCAGTCACAGCTATCCAGCCCAAAGCAAGGGACGCCTGGTACATCTCTAAATGATGATGCTTCAATAGAGTTTATTTCCACGGCCTGCAGGAGTGCCACCTTGAAAGGTTAGAGGTTGTACAACCTCTACAATGTCATGGGGTCACCCCACGGACCTGATCCTCAGCCCACCGGGATCTTCAGGTTTGCAAAGCTGCTACTAGCTCAACTTGAAGGCTTGGCTCTCCCAGCGTGTGGCACCTCCTCAACACTATATAAAATGGTGATTCCCTCACTGACAAATAATAAGTTAAGCACAAATGCAAAATAAAAGAAGTAAAAAAGCAAATTAATTAAACTGTGCAGGTCAGATGTAAAAGCATCTCCGAGGAGGCGCGACTAACCCAAGCAGGCTCTTCACAAGGACCCAGGGTTACACATCAGGCAGGTACCCACTTGCCAGTGCAACTCAATGACTGACTTTACAAAGAATTTAGGACTTTAAAAAAATGCACCTCGGTGCACAGATTTGATGAAGAACACACAGGAGCCAAAATGTGCTCCAAGATTAAGACAGTCACAGCGTTTGCCAGCATCCAGGCAAAAGACATCTCAACCACAGGAAGAGCAATGCCCTCATTTTCTTCTAAAGAGGCAAAACACAGTTCCAAGGAAAATGCCAGAAATCTTCACTTTAGACTCTAGTCTAAGAAAGGTGGGGGTTGTTTTAAAGGAAACATTTTTCTCCCCGTGCTTTCTTCCAGCATCGCCTGCGGGACCCGCGGCACTTAGCGGCGCCGCCACCACTCGCAGCAAAGTCCTCACTCAACGCTTCGCTGCGGCCAAATCCAGCGAAAGCCAACAACAAACTGAGAATTTATGTGCAAAGTGACATCTGGCTCCGGGGGCCGGGGACAGAAGGGCGATTCAGCGCAGGAGGAGGGGAGCACCCCACAGCTGCCTGGGCAAGGCAGGACCGCTCGTCTCCTCACCCAGCCCCCATCGTGGCGTCCCACCTCGACCCACAGCCTGGTCAAAAGATCACCCAAGCTCTTACATGAGCAGAAATTCTCCAAAAGATTTGGGGAAAAAAAAAAAAAAAGCAATGCCTGCCTAAGAGTGACAAGATCCACACTGTAAAATAACTCTCCCCCGCTTTGCATATGCTACTGATCAAAATTGCCAAGTTATCCCAATCTTGCCTTTAGAACAAAAGGCAGAATCATAGAACAGTTTAGGTTGGAAGGGACCTTAAAGATCATCTAGTGCCACCCCCGTGCCCTGGGCAGGGACACCTCCCACCAGACCAGGTTGCTCCAAGCCCCGTCCAACCTGGCCTTGAACCTCCAGGGATGGGGCAGCCACAGCTTCTCTGGAGAACCTGTTCCAGTGTCTCAGCACTCTCAGAGTGAAAAATTTCTCCCCGAGATCTAACCTAAATCTCCCCTCTTCCAGTTTGAAGCCATCACCCCTCGCACCATCACTACGTGCCCTTGTAAAAAGTCCCTCTCCTGCTTTCCTGTAGGCCCCCTTTAAGCGCTGGCAGGGGCTCTAAGGTCTCCCCGGAGCCTTCTCTTCTCCAGGCTGAACCACCCCAGCTCTCTCAGGCTGTCTTCATAGGAGAGGTGCTCCAGCCCTCTGATCATTTGACTCTCTTCCACACTCAGACTAACACAGCTCTTGACTGCAGTGGACTTAAGCTCCACATCCTGTCCCCAAAAGAAGCCCTCTAAGAAACGCAGGCCCTCTCAGCCCAGATCTGAAGACTTCTTGCAACCCAAAAGGACGATGGCCAACACTGGACAAGCTTTTTGTCCTGTGTAACAACCGGGGCTCGATGCACTAAGCTCTGCAACAAGAGCATACACTGCTTTTGGGCACGACACCCAGCTAACGAGCTGCCCAACACCTCTACGCAACGGAAATCCTGTAAGAGGGCGTAATTCCGACCAAACAACAACAAAAGTGGAAGAGGAGAACCAGCTGCTACAGACACCCTGAGTTTAGTCTACATTTCTGGCTTGTTTGAAAACCAAGTGTTCCCAGATATCAGCCCTTGCTCAGAAATATCACTAAGCTCTGCAGCTGCTCAACGCATGCATCAGGTTTTGCTGGTAATACAAAAGATGGAGTAACACTGTCATTATGCAGCTGAGAAAAGGGGAAATAAATTACCATCCCAGGGAGATGTTACAGCTGCGGCTGACAGGTGAGGACTACTGAAGAAACGTTCGCGGATGGCTTTCAAAGGAAATATTTCTGCTTAAAATAGGCCTGAAGTTGGATTTGACATCTCTCCTCCTTTCAAAAAGACTATCGACTTGGGGAAATATGCCGATTACCATCTCCCTTTGGAAGTGACAACACACCTGCAGAGGCGAATGGGTGTCACTTATAAAAATTCAACATGACCAAAGTCCAGTGAAATCGCACAGAATAAGAACCTGAGACAAATTTGCACCCAGGACTACACGCAAAGCCTGGACTGAAGGGGTATGGTTTGGAGTCCAATTGTTTATAAGTTTAAGTTTTAAATAATTAATCTTAAGCACTCCCCAGAACTAAACAGAAACCCACTACATCATACACGTGTCATCTGCTTTCTGGACTGGACTATCTCCAGGAGGTTATTACTGTGTTATAGTAGTGATCTACGAGAGCGAGCCACTCACTCTCTTTGGTTTTAATCATATTACATCCATGCTGGAGAAATCAGCTAAGCCAAAACACTTGCCAAACAGCTGTAAAATGTTTCTTATATGAGCTGCATGTCTTCTTCCAATAAATTCAACATTTGTAAGGCGAATATCCTTCAGATGTTTGAGCAAACTAATTTCTACTTACTGTTCCATGGTAGTTCCTGTACATCGGCATTTTTAGGATATTTGTCAAGTAGTCTTCCAGCTGTTTCTACAATTAAAACATTGAAACTTTAGACAAGATGCAGGAATTTTCAAGAAAAAAAAACCCCCACAATCCAACTGTCCAGCATTAGGACGCAATCAAGAAATCAGATGCACTTTTCAGCTTGAACAGATAAATAAATACATCGTTATGTGCTCACAGAAGATTATATCTCAGCAGCATGAACAGTTCAATCACAAGTTGCTGACTGTTCACAGATCTGTGTTTGTACCTTCCACCAGCTGACCTGCTCCTCGGCACTGTCATTTTAGAGGTCAACTTCCTTGACTGAGCCCAAGTTTCAGAAGAATTTTAAATACAAACCCCGTCCCTGTTGTTTCTGACGTGCATGAATTAGCTTTGTGAGAAAAGACAGCCTCAGACACAACCGAGCGCGCCTATTTAACCCAAGCACCAGGTTCACGGGGCGAGGAGCATAGTGACCACGCTGCCCTGTCCCAAAGCCATGGAGAGGGCAGTGGCTGGGCCACCAGTCGCTGGAGAGCCTGTCCTCCCCAGCCAGGAGGGGGGAAGAGAAGAAACCATTACAGGAGAGAGAATCTCTTCCCATCCTCGCGGTAACTGGGCAAGGAACGGATTCAGCTGTTTGGGCACAGGAAACTACAAACAGGACACAAAACAAACCAAAAAGAAACAAATGCCATCAGGACCTCTGTCCTCCCCAGCGTTAGCATCACAGCACTGAGCTACCCAGGGGGGGCAGTGGGGGTAATACATCCCCACGGCGAAAGCTGTGGAATTCCCACAGAGAAACCAAGGGAGGGTGAGTGCAGGGGGGTGTGTGTGTAATCTAGAAAACATTTTTCTTCCTCATTTAAACCAACATCTCTCTCCTGAAACTTCTCACACAGGCGCGAAGCCGTGCACAGCAAGGAGGGTTATCTGCACGGCACGGCCACCAGACACAACCTTTTGGGAGCGGAGGCTTCAGCGGCAAAATGCCCAGGGAGGGAGTGAACAGCAGAAAGAATGATAAGAACAGGGTGAACAAACATGGGTGGGTTTGGTTTTTTGTTTTGTTTTTGGTTCAGGGTTTTTTTTTTTTAGCAGACTTTTTTTTTTTAGGGATTTGGGTTTTGGTTTTGTTGGGTTTTTTGGGGTTTTTTTTGCAAACAGTGAAGCTGCAATGAAGAGGTAGGAAGACATCCACCCTCTTCATAGAAGTGCCCATCTGTTAACAGCTGATGAAGTTACACAGAACACGTGTGCCTCAGCTAAAATTACCCATTTCAGCATCAAGAGCCTGACTGTCATCTCCCCTTTCAGAGGAGGACAGGACTGAAATCTCTCAGATTTTGATGGCCGCGGGGCTGCCTCCATCACGCAACTTGACCCTGCAAACTGCCTCTTCTATCTGTAAATCCAAGCAGGTGGGAGGAATGGAAGCACCACTTTGGGCATCGGGGATCTCCTCAGCTGCAGAGGAGAACTTTGCCCGTATGAACCCTGGGAGCAGCAGCATCCTCTTCGCATGGAGAATTTGGCGTTAAAGCTGGACTTGCCAAAGCCTAAGTTCGTCAAGCAAAAGCCTTTAACAAGTAATAAAACAATTTTGAGAGTGCGTGGCTTTGCAAGCAACCTGCCTGGCACCTCTGCACCTCAGAAGCCCTCCCAGAGCATCCCTCCGGTCCCCGCAGACTGAGCCGGGCGCTTACCCTCCTGCTGGAGAAGTGCTCTTCCCGCACCGTGCTCTCCGCGGTGTGCGGCAGACTCGGCACCTGCCTCGGTTCTCCCCTTTTGATGGATTGTCTTCGCACCGTGTGGCTGGAAGGAAGAACAAACCCTGATGTCGAGTGTAAGCCCTGTGCGTGTGTGCATGCCTCCGCACGTAACCCTTCTTCTGCGATGCTTTTATTTTTCCCATCCAAACTCTTAAAAGCTGAGAGATGGGTGGGCAGGAAAGCAAGAAAAAAAGGAAGCGTGGCTTCACTTAGAAGCAGCCAGTATGCTCCAAGTGGCTCACAAACAAAAATACAACACAGAAACAGCAGAGTTTGATTTTTCAGGGTCTCCTTTCACCCTTTTAAGGAAAGGGAGCCTAAACCCTGGTTTTAGGGCATTATGTTCCCCCAGCCCTTGGCCCCTTGTAGCTTCACCTTTGCCTGTATCCTCTCCCCACATTTCCCCACAGCAGGATGCTCTTGCTGACCCACACTGTGTCTCTTCCCACGGCTCCCCTTACACTTCCAGCCAGCCCGAGCACCACGGCCAGCCCAGGCAGGGCTGACCACCCATCCCAGCGCTCCCCCCTACCTCCCACTTCCAGCCTGTGCCGGCAGAAAGCCACGTAGCACCAACGATTTCCACTAGCATAACCCTTCCCCGAGTTCAAGGCAAATTCACTCAGAAGCTGGTGACCTGGGACCCAGCGTGCTTTCTGTGTCAGCAGAGCAATGCTTGCACCACTTAGGGTACAGCTGCTAAAAACGTAGAGATTAAATATTTTTATTACAGCTGCTAAGTATTTGTAGAGACTAAATTAAAAGAGAAAAGAAGAGCACATCTTCCCAAAGCCCGTCATCTCCGCAGGGTTGTGCACTCACCTCCTGGTAGGGATGGGGATGCGCACGAAGGCTTTGTACCTCAGCAGCTCCCTGTGGAACTCCTGGAAGTGCTTGAACTTCCTTTTCACCTGCCAGGTGAACTCTCCATGGGTCAGCTCGATGGTGTAAACATTGGGGCTCGGTACCTGCGCAGGAGAACACCGCCACAAGGGCCACAGCTTTGATACAAGTCATTTTCCTGCAGCTGCTCATCTCGAGAGCCCTCATTCAATTTTGTAAGGATCATTCCATCTCACAGTTTCTTGTTCTGCTTTATTAGGTTTTATAAACAGACAGGAAATCTTCTCTCTCAAGCCTTTCTCTGAGAGACAGGCATTCCTGCTTCCTCAGCTCACAAGCAAGCACACGCAAAAATCAACATCCAAACAGCATTTCTGTACAGTTCCACAGAAATGAAATGAGATTTCTAGAAGTTCTGACCTTCTTTGTGGAAGTAAAGCGTTCCACTTCCAACACACGCACTCGAACAGGACATCCCGTGAGGTACGTCTGCGTGCCCGGCTCTTTGAACCCACGGGTGTGATAGATGGCGGAGAAGGGAATGCACACTGGAAGGACCACAAACCCCGTTAGTTCAACAGCCTTGTAACCATCAGTGAGGGCAACCGGTAGCTGCAATACTTAAACACGGGAGCATTTACACAGCAGCGTTAACGCCACTAAAATATACCAGGTTTTATTTAAGAGAGCTTAAAGTCAAGTTTTCACAGAAGGGACTTGGCTTGAAGAGCTCAAGTGCTACGAGTAACACCTCCCAGTCCTAAACTATGGCCAACGGCTGGGCTTGGTAAAACCGCTGAGGTCTTACCCTAATCTGTCAACAGAGTATTGGGTATTAAACACAGGTGGGACGCGGGGTGAGAAGATGTGGATGTTAACTCACCAGCACCTTTTGGGTCATTTAGCACCTCCGAGTCAACCTCCTCCCCCTCGAAGTGGAGCTCCCTGGTGTCCAGGCTCTCGATGATGTTGCTCATGTCTGCGGCGATCTTCTTCAGCGTCGATGTAGCTGCATGGCTTTCAGCTCTCAGTGACATCTCAGGGACCCGCGTGCCGGAGCCACAGGGGGCTGGGGAGGAGGAAGGAGCAGGGCTGTCATCACCCAGTCCGTGAAACCTCCACACAGCAGGGCTGAGGGAAATCCCGGCAGCGCGTGGCCCCCTCTTGCCTCCAGTCCCTTGCCCACATCCATCCCGACTATCCCCATCCAACACACCGGACGCCAAACACCCTGCAGCTACAGGAGACCACTGCCCAGTGGAAAAGCACAGGTAGCTTCAGGCTACAAGAGAAAATTGACCGCAGGATTCACACACTCCACTTGTACTTTAAAATGGAAAATACATAGTATTTCCCTTTCCAGCTACAACAACCTGCAGAGGGTTGGTTGTGGCTTAGGGATACCTTTGCATATTGATCTCAAAGGGAAAGCAAGGAAGCTTCTTCATCAACTTGCCTGGTGACCTCAGCGAACTCTGTAATAACAACAGTGCACCGGAAAAAGCCTAAATCATGTTAATGCCTGGCCAAATCCTAGCCTTAATTCACACGACGCTGTGCTGCTCAGGTTAGGCTGCACAGACGAAAACCTCACTCAGAAAAATCAGTAGGCATTTTTGTTAAGTGTCCTTCCACGGATCGAACTAGTGACATACACTCCTGGCATTATTAAGATTTCATCTACTTTTATGGACCTTACATGGTTGCTCACGGTATCTGCATGCCTTGTGCTCTCCCACAGCTCCGTCCTCTCAGCAGGCTCAGAAGTCACAGTCAGGAGGGCAAAAAAGGGAGCTCACAGCCCTTATACAGCCCCTTATACAGCCCGAGGGGCTGCAGGGGACCAGCTCCCCGCACCTCGGTGACAGCGGGCACTGGGAAAGCTGCTGGCTGCTCGGGACAGCCAGGATGTGGCACTTGGAGACGCCTGGGGACTGATGACTACAGCACTTCCCACCTTTATCCCTACCCACGCCAGGAGCCTGANAAAAAAATGGGGAAGGAGGAAGAAAAGAAAAAAAAAATAAATAAATGTTAAAAATAAAAAATTAATTTTTAAACCAACACCCTACACAAACAACCCCAAAATAGCCAAGATGTGAGGCATGTCCACTAACACTGACCCAAGGTTTCAGCACGTGTGAGTAATTGAGTAATTGCAAAGCACCTTCTTCCTCCTCCACCTCCAGGCTGCGCACCTCTCCATGGGGCTGTGGACCCAGCTGCTGGTCCCGGCCCGCAGCCAAGCTACGGCTCCCGGGCATCTCCAGGATAAAATGCCCCTTCAATCTTTGTTCTGCTCTGCCATAAATGTCACAGCTTGACAGCTACGCTGAAAAAAATACGGATGGGACAAACTAGCAGCATTTCACAGAAGTCTATACAAGGATGCCCATTTATACTCGTGGAAGCTCTCACACAGCATGAAAGAATGATTTTTAGAAAAAAAAAATGAAATAAAAAGTGCAACATTTCTAATGCTAAACTCTGCAAAGAACACTGTGCAATTATTCTTGAGTAATCTCCATAGAAAGAGTTGGATATGTCATAATGTGGAAATAATTTAACATTTTAATAATTCATATGTTTAGCTGGTTTTGAAAGAATGTTCTTTATTATCGTTCCCTCTCGAAACAAGCACATAATTTTATTTCTCCACAGGCCTGATATCATATAAGCCCCAAGACATGTTAAAATCAGCTGCCTTCGAGGCGGGGGGGGGGGGGGGGAAGNNGGGGGGGGGGGGGAGGGGAAGTAAATCCATTTGCACACAGACTTGAATCAAGCAGAACTGGGTCAATCACTCCTCTTGTACCAAAGTAAGTACAGAATCAACAGCTTCATCTTGGGAGCGAGGGCTCCGAGGGTGCTGGTGGCGCTGCCACCTTCCACCAGTGGCTGGGAATGCCACCACGGCACAGAAGGCTTCAGGACCAGCAAGACACTTCAAGAGAGACGCCTGAATAATTCAAACACGAACCTACATGCATGTGCACCCCCGGGTACCTCATTCCCCTCCTCTCTGGGAATGGCAAAAAAAAAAAAAAATGGATTTGCATTAAGCCTTGCGGATGGAGACGCACCGAGACGTGGGACCATCAGGCCACGGGTGTCACCCACGGCTCTGCCCAGTTGGCACAGCCTCCCCGCAGCGGGAATTGGGCATCAGCACTGTCCCACACCTCCCTCACCGCCACTCAATGGACACCCGGGTGTCACCGCCAGCAGCTTTACCCTGCACCTATTCCTAAGGGTTTACCGCAGGGGACTCCAACTACTCAGAGCATCAGGTGCAGCTTTATTTTCTTCTGGCAGTGAAGTCATTCCACCACATACAGACCGGCTTCGAATGCTGGGTTTTCTCCCTAGAAAGCAGGCATCCACAAACAGCATTCCCGGGAGGCAGGCTGGCCATGCGGCCAGGCTTTCCTAAATAATCCTGGGGGTAGCAGGGGGAGCGCGGAGCAGCAGCGCTTCCCCGCTCTGCACCAACACGTACAATAAATTCCTGTCTTATTTCCCACTTGGCATTCCAGGCAAAGAATTTTTTTTTTTTTTGCTACCTCTAGCTGGAAATAAAGCAGCATCTTACTTTGTATTTCTTCTGCCTGTATTCACATTTGGAAACAAAACACAGTTTTTTGGGGGGTTTTTTAGGGTTTTTTTGGTTTTTTTTTTTTCAGGCTGAAGAGATGCTCTTGCTTCATGGAAACTGAAGGCGCTTTCCAAAAAGCAGGGCCCTGTACAGACTTTGTACATGCCATGCCAGCAGTAACAGCTGAAGGAAGCCAGCACACAAATACCACATCGACAGGGCTGGAGGAAGAGCACGGGGGCAGGAGCCAACATGGAAAGGATGTGCATCCTCCCTCCTCCTCTTCTCCCGCCGTGCCAGGTACGGCCGTGCTCCCCTTGTCAGATAATTGACGCAGTCAGTTAATGGGTAAACAATTAACCAGTATGCAATGATAATTTGCTGAGGACCACAGCAGGGCTGCATAACTCAGGAATTTGTTAACGCTGTTTTCACATCTGGCAGGGACGAGCCCTGTGATAAAGCAGAGCCCGAACCCAGCTGGACCCGAGTCAGCCCCAGCAGCGAGATGTCCCCCGGCTGAGATCAGAGCTGGATCGTGGGCTCCAGGGGGAAAACGGGACTTGCCTACGGCCCTGCCAGAAGCCCCAGGAGCCCGGGCAGGAGCCGAGCATCCCTGACGCAGCGGCGGCGGCAGAGCCGAGGGGCACGGGGCAAAGCCAGCCCTGGGCAGGGAGGGCAGCACGGGGGCCAGCTGCAGAGACACGACCCACCGCATCCCCCTGAAAGCTTCTGTAAATTGCTTTATACGGCTCCGCTCGATAAGAGCTATTTAACCTCTTGGCCAGAGTTTCCGTGCAGACACTTGTTTGCGTTCCCACAGGCAAGCTGGGGAATGTGCCCCGGTTAATCCGCAGCGGCTGGGCGCGAGGCTGGGCGCAGACAAGTGCCAAGCACCGTTATTCCACAGGAAAACAGAAGGGCTCCAGCAAGAAAGCGCCGTCTGTCCGGTGCCGCTCACTGCTCCCACTAACAACCGGCTAGAGAACGGGCTGGTAAAACTTGTGGGTATTGTCGGCTTTGGAGGCTGCAGTTATGTGAAGGACAGGGAGGGAACTCAAACAATATGAAGGGAATCGCAGAAGGGCGGAAATAATAGGATGAAATTTATTAGGAACAAGTGCTACATTTCAGTATTTGGTTGTCGCCATCCTGGATAGCAATTAGGCAGCAGTTTGTTAAAGGTGGGGAAGGGAGGGGAAGAGAAAGGAAAAAAGAGGAAAAACACAAGGCAAAGAAAAAAAAAAAAAGAGGAAAAACACCAGGCAAAGAAAAAAATAAAAGAGGAAAAACACAAGGCAAAGGAGAAAAAAAAAAAAAAAAGGAAAAACACAAGGCAAAGGAAAAAAAGGAAAAAAAGGCAGAAAACCTCATTGGGTTCAGTGGGTCAAGAACCAGCAATGCAAATGAGGGCACAAAGGGTGCTAAGGCACAGAAACAGGGCTACTGCCTGCAGGCCAAAAAGGAGGACAGGGTGCGGGAGATGGGAAGAGTCAGATGGAAATGACTTGACCCGCGAGAAGACAGTGTCAGGACTGAGAGGAAGAAGAGACTTGGAGGAAACACGGCAGCAGCCAGCTGGCCTGTAGAAGGCCACTGGGAGCAGGGGGGACAAGGGACAACTGGTCCAAACTGCGGGTTTAAAGCACAGAGCAGGGAGAAAAAAACCCTCTGATGGCAAAGGCATGGGAACGTCCAAGGACGGGGTCGCAGAGTGCCCTGGGATGAAGGGCTGTAACAGCAGCCTCAGGGACCTTCCGGGGCCAGGGAAGGAGGAACACCAGCGTCGGCTCCCCCCGCAGACCCCCAGCACCCAAACCTGCCACCCGGGCAGCCGGGAGTTGGCAGGGTGACCCTGCCTATTAACAGAGGGAAGGCACTGCTCCAGCTTTATCCGGCTCAAAGTCTGCCTCGGCAAAAGCAGCAAGGCCAAAAAACTAATTAAAAAACTTGGCAGTAAAGGAAAACTTTGGAGAGAATGAACAAACAGGGGAAAAAGGGGAGATAGCAAAAAATTGAAAAGAGGAAAAAACATATTAACCCCCCCCCCCCAGACACTGCTGACACCGCCTTTGTCCAGCCCAGTTTTCAGATTAATTATTTCCTCTTCCAAGCACAGTTTAAACTCTCTGCCTCCCTTTGCCTGGCTGTCCCCACAGCACACGGCCCCCAAACCTCTTCAACTAGCAAAATATATACACTGGAAATAGCACCAAGAATCAAGGTTTCAACTACAGGAAAAATGACTATTAAAAAAAAATAATCAGATTAACTATATTAATCCCTGAGCCCTTGTGAATGCATTGCAAACCCCTAGCTCAATCCTGCAACTCTGCAAGCCCAGTACCTATTTTTGTTATTTGCCATTTTAGTTATGCTTTAACCCCAAGTTATTGCTTAGGGGATCACGTGTTGATCTCAGTCTTACCAAAGAAACAGTGTTTTTCTACTTGTTGCAAAGAATAACAAAAGCACAGCTTTAAAGGCACACAAACTGAAAGGCAGAAAATACATATTTTAGTAATTATTCATAAACAGTTCTGGCTTTTGAAGACATTTGAGTCCTGATGGGAAAATGCATGCAGCTGGTAATAGCACCGACTACTTAAAATTTGGCCAGCCCGAGTTTATTCCCTTACATGTATCGTGGCAGGTCTGCAACAAGCTCAGATAATCCCTGCTCCCTAACGAGGTTACAATGCTGACAAGTGCCATGCAGATCTACGAAACCGAGAAAGCCTTCATTTGGGAGAGAGGGGAGAAGAGAAAAATATATCCAGTAAAAACAGGCATTTCCTGCTAATGCCTCCCAGGGTTTGACACTCCACATCAACTCCCGTCCCCGCGGTGCGAAACACTACAGTCCCTGAAAATTACTCTCCTTCCAGTTCTCATGACATCTCTCCCAGGAGATCGACCTCGGGGTCAAAGGCTGTGACAAGCCACCTCTGTTCCCATACTTGGTTTTGTCCCGCAGGCAGTGCCGGTGCCGGGACCCACGTGAGCTTCCCTGGCTGCACTGAGCAAACCAGATGGGCTTGGGCTACAGCAACGAGGGGGAAAAAAAAAAACCAAAAAAAAACCAAAAAAAAAAATCACCCCAAACAAAACCAAACCCAAATGGCTCAAGCCATGGATTTCCTCTCTCATGCTGCTGCTGCCAGGAGCCTGGGTGCCACACAGGCACTGGGAGCCCAGACAAGAAGCCAAGGAAACCCTACACGATGCCCTCAACAGCCATTTGCCCTGCCTGACAGTGACGAAGCTTTTCCACGTAAATATTTCCTAATTCATCACACTTTATGCCTAAAATTAGCTTTGGACCACTCCACAGAGAAACACCCACAGCTGACAAGAGCCCTTTTTGAGGAGTTATTTGCCGGGCTTGTCACCAGCCCCAGATCTACACCCTGGCACACCTTCCTTCCATAGTCCTTGGAGTCCAGGAGTCAGACCTCCACCGGGCAGACGGGAAATGCCCCCCCGGCTTGGGGTCCCCACCAGCACCTGTGAAGAAGGTCCTGCTCTTCCAGCCTAGGAAAACCCCATGCCCATACGAAGCAAAACAAACATGCACTGATTTTATTTTTCAGCTTGCCCTCCCACGCTAACCAAAATCCAAGTTGGATTTTGGAGATGGCAGGTAGCATTCCCTAAGCACAAAATTAAAAGACAGAGGGGTTCAAAAACGCTCAGCAATAACTTAACTCTGCTCTTTTGTCCAGTATGTGGAAGCCATTTAGCCAGATGAGTAAACGGCCAGCACAGCACATGGAGACGCCTCCCAAAAATCTGCCCTTCCGGATGTTCATACTACAGGGACAGCGCAAGAGGATTGGGGTTTATTTTTTAAAACACATGAAACAACCCCTGAATAAGAACCAAAGCACTGCTCCCATCCTGAGAAAATCCGGAGCTGGAGAAGAACTGAAATACAGATCCAAATCAACAATAAACATCGTGTTCAGACATAGTCCTGACCTAAACTTCTTATCTTTGGCCCAGTCCTGATAAAACCAAAGTACTTTAAAACGCTGTTTCCAAAACAATTACTCTCACAAAGTTCCTACATTTAATATTAATAGCTCTAAAAGCAGGAAGCCATTAGTGCTTCCCACTTTAATGGCCACAGCACAGTTCCTTGGTTCTGCTTCATCGATTTCCATCGTCCTTTCTGCGTGAGGCTTACGGCCGAGCCACCAGCCTGCCTGGAGGAAAAGCTCAGGCATGGGAATCCCCCACGGCCCGTTTGCAACAGGGGACGAGATGCTTCAGGACTGGGATTGACTGGAAATAACAGGTAAATCAGTGGAGGTCCCTGCTGCGCTCTCCGCACCAGAGCGGAGCCGCTTCCGCCCTTCCTGCTGGGTCCTGCAGCATCCATCCCCTGGTGTTCATGCCAGGGAAAAGGCCACAGAAGAAACAGGCAGGTCAAGGGAAAGGATGAGGTAAGGCACTGGTCACCACGGCGGGCAGGACTGTCATTACACGGTGACTAACCCACCGCCGTGGCCAGAAAACCCCTCCATGCTGCGTTTCTCCCCACACCCAGGACCAGCCTAAGCGTCAGGCCCTTCCCAAGGACTCATTTTATTTGCTTCACGGAACAGCAACATGAAAGAAAAAAAAAAAAAAACAAAACAAACCCCAAACATCAACATCCTCCGATGGGCAGTGCCTGCTGATCTCACGCCGACGTGCCGGTTGCTCTGGCTCCCGCTCCCCCCTGCCCAGCAGCACACCCGGAGCACGGCCCTGCTCCCCGGGCTGCCACGGGAAGCGCAGCCTCCCCTGGGAACCTGATGATTATGTATTTATCAGTCATTAACACCAGCCCTTCACACACGTATTCATCACCGTGTTTTGGATTCCTCGGGCACAGACAAGAGCGTTTAAGTACGGCGCCTGCACCTCGTGCTGTGCGTCCTCCGAGGAGCTGTGCTCAACCCCTGGATGACCATGAACCCTCTACCGTGGTCACAGCAGGCACTCTGCACCCCTGAACCCAGGGCACTGAGCGTAACACCCCTGAAAACCAGGACAGGGGATGCCCAGAGCCTCCAGCACCCGGTTATCTGCCCTCAGAGACCCACTAGTGCTGTAGCTACAGGGAATCACAGAAAGGTTTGGGTTGCAAGGGACCAAAAGTCCAGGCGAACTGGCGTTTCCTTTACTTCAAAAGCAAGTTTCTTTTTTCCTTTTTTTTTGGCTTTTCCAACAGTCTCACCTGTTTTTCATAGAACTGCAGAATGGTTTGGGTTGGAAGGGACCTTAAAGACCATCCAGTTCCACCTCCCTGCCCTGGGCAGGGACACCTCCCACCAAACCAGGTTGCTCCAAGCCCCATCCAACCTGGCCTTGAACCTCCAGGGACAGGGCAGCCCACCCTCACAGTAAAGAGCTTCTATCCAATAGAAGAATCCAAGAGCTAATATCCAATCTAAGTTTCCCCTCTTTCAGCATTCCCCCTTATCCTATTGCTCCACTCCCTGATCAGGAGTTCCTCCCCAGCTTTCCTGTAGGCCCCCTTTAAGTACTGGAAGGGGCTCTAAGGTCTCCCTGGAGCCTTCTCTTCTCCAGGCTGGAGATCCTCCAGCCCCAATCCTCCCAGCAGAGGGGCTCCAGCCCTTGGATCATCTTCATTGCCTCCTCTGGACTCGCTCCAACAGGTCCACGTCCTTCTGATGTTGGGACCCCCAGAGCTGGACGCAGGACTCCAGCTGGGATCTCACCAGAGCAGAGCAGAGGGGCAGAATCCCCTCCCTGGCCCTGCTGCCCCCGCTGTGGGGATGCAGCCCGGGATGCGGGGGGCTTTCTGGGCTGCAAGCACACGTTGCTGGCTCATGTTGAGCTTCTCATCTACCAACACTCCCAAGCAGTCCTTCTCCTCAGGGCTGCTCCCAGTCCATTCTCCACCTAGCCTGTGTTTGTGTTTGGGATTGTCCCGACCCACATGCAGGACCTTCCACTTGGCCGTGTTGAACTTCATGAGGTTAGCACAGGGCCACCTCTCCAGCTCATCAAGGTCCCTCCGGGTGGCAAAGGGAAGTGGTTGACACCACCTTGGATATCAGCACTATCTCAACATCCCCAAACCTCACACCAGAGGGTGACAAAGGGAGTCCTGAGCTGAGGGAAACGAGGAGCTGGAAAAAGTACCCGCTTCGAAGAGCGCAAACAGTAGGAAAGTCAAAGGATGCAGCACTGCAGAGTGCTGGCAGGCTGTGCCATAAAAGCTTTACATAAAATCCTAAACCCAAGAATCTTGCCAGGGTGATAACGTAATGCGAAGGACTCGGAGTAACCATCTCCACAACGAGAGGCGACAAAGACCACCGCGGCGCCCGTGGGATGGCAAGCATTGCTGCCGCTCTTATATATAGTTGAACACGTCATGCAAATACAGGACATATTTTCATGATCTGAACGTATAGACGTCTACGCAGCTGATGTCCTATACATCACTCAACGCTATTCTGGTATCTCCCTGTTCCAGCGACCGCCACCTGCCAAGCTGCATTTCTGCAGGGAATTTCAGCGGCTCGGAGCCCAGCGGGCACGCTGGAAGGCAGCCCGGCCCCTCCATCCCACGGCGGGGTTCGGTGGCAGCTGATAAATGCAAACACTTACGGATCTTCACATAACTCCCACCAGCCAAGCTAAGCCTGGGAAAAGCACCACAGCCTGTGCTCGAGGAGGGATTTGGGCGACCGCAAGAGGACCTCCCAGCCATCGCTCCCAAGCCCCGCTCCTGGTGGCAACTGCTCTACAAGGGAGCACAGGTACGTACCAGGACATCACCATCCTCTCTCCAGCTGCAACCCTGCTGCTTATTGCCAAGTTTCCACGAAGCAGGAACATGATTTTTTCTTTTCTCTTCCTGCTGTTAAAAACCACAAGCAAAGAGCACATGAAGGGGCTAACTTCTTGTTGACCTTTGATGCGCCTTGCTCAAATAAATGAGAAATTTCTGTGGGTGTCACAGCAAAAAGGAGTAGCAGATTGAGATCGTGTATTTTTACGAGCAGTTATCACTTTAGTAAAATGCTGTTTCTGTTGTCTTGATTTTTTTTTTTTAAAATGGATTTTATCAAATAGTTTTCATTGGGAAAAAACACCCCCACAATTGACATGAGCAGAAGACCACGGAGGAGCATGAAGGCAGCACCACAGCACAGGCAGCCAAGTCCAGCTCCCTCCCCTGCCTGGAAGGTTCAAGGCACGGGGTCACCTCCCAGGGTGGCTTCCTGGGAGCACCACCACCTTCAAGGACAACCACTGCAGGGTGACCACCACCCAGGTTTTGTTGCTGCTTTTGTCCCTCTTACAGAAAGCCCCTCCTAAGTGCAGGCTACATGATTGGGACCCACATGCAGTACTGACGGCTGCTGTGCTTCGCGTCCCCCCACCCGGGCAGCCCCAGGTCCACGCAGGTGATGGCACGGTGCTGTCCCACACTGGAGCTTCCTGGTGGTGGGAAGTGACCCCGCCACTGCACACACTGAACATTAAACTCTGCCAAGCTGTTTGCTTACTGCACACACAGCCTCAGGGACGCACTTTGGCAAACCCAAAGCACAGGAGGAACGTCAGGTTCACAGGAGCGGGAGGAGCTGTGGCACCCCGGGGACACCAGGCACCTCCAGCTGTCCCAGCAAGGGTATGTCACAGCTTCTCAGCCAGCACCCGCTGCCTCCCCATCCCAAATGGGACCCCGCAGCACGCCGAGAGCACTGTCACAGCCTGTCGCTGCCCAGGGCAGGGACAGGCTGGAGCCACCAGTGCAAAGCCCCCCGCATCGTGGGATTTGCACTGGTGGCTCCAGCCTGTCCCTACCCTGGGCTCCACCATGGTGCAGCCACTCTCATGTCCCTGAAACACTCCCGTACCCCTGCCTGCAAACCTGGATTTAGTGTCTTTCCCCATCTGAAGCTCCTTAATGATTTTTTTTAAAATTTTTTTTTTTTTTCTTCCCCTGAGCAATGCTTTTAAAGGTATCTCATGCATTCTGGCTAATAAACTCCACAAGAAGCGGACATCTCCATCCTCGGCTGACTTCCATTCTTTAGTCTACCCAAAAACTACAGCGCTCCATGGTCTCAGCTCCCACCATCGGGCCGGGACACCCAGCACCACATGCCCGATGTACAGTAAGGCATCGTGCCCAAAGAGCCACCACCAACACATGCCCCAGGAGACGCCAGGCGGGTGCATGCCTGCTACTGTCCCACATTTCCAAAAGCGGCTGCTTCTCCTCAGCCATGGCCAACACCAAGCACCGACAGAAGCAAATATCAGCCCTCGGTTTCCCCTTCACACCCAGGAATCTCCTGCCAGTTCATGAACAGCTTCATCTGTGGGTCTAGCATACTACTAAGGGCTCCCAAGAAACGCATGTTCCTTCTCCCTGGCCAGCTAAAATAACTATTTGAGAACTTTTAGTTTACAAGAAGAAAACGGTTGGCTTGGGGAAGTCCCAGAGGCAGTTGTAAGGGAAGCTGTAAGCCGAGCTCAGAGAGCAAAGGTGACAAGACTTTACAGAGGGCTTCAGGTGGCTTTGCCAACCAGCCTCTCCCAAGGAGCCCTCCCATGGGATCTCCATACGCCCTTCCATGGCACCGTGACAGCACTCAGGACGCTTGAGTTACTGAAAAGTTAATTTTTCTATACCTTGAAGTGTTCGATGCGTTATCAGAATCAAGGATGAGCAAATAATTACAGAAGTTGGGTTTGGGTTTAACGAGTAACTCTGGAACAAGGGCTGAGGTTTCAGATCGGTACCTGCTGAACGGAGATCAAACCCAGGCAAATTCAATGGAAAATTGCTCATTACAGAGAACTACCTTGCAGAAACAGAACAGCTCCCCTGTGTTTCTTGCTTAAATACAACTAAACACCTGCAAATTTATGCAAAATAGCTCATTTACACACATTGACAATACTGACAGCTTCCTTAGAACAAAACAGATGCCTCAATTTTATTTTTTTTTCCTCTTCCCTCCCAGAGGGGGGGAAAAAAAGCCTCCATCAAGCTGGTACAGAAGCACGCTGATGGCAGGCAGTGAAAGATGATGCTCCTGTCTCAACCCAAATCCGTTCTCTCACGTACCCAGCCCTCCAGCACCCTACATCACCGGTGGTGTCTGGACAAGCCAGAGACATCCTGCAGCTCTTTCATTTTGTGAAAACTCCTCCACGGTATTTTTCTACACGTTCCTAGAGGAAATCAGAGCATTGAAGTTACGACTTACAAGCTTAACCCTCCAGATCTCAGCACAAGAATGGGCAGCTGCACACGGTGAGCCTGGAATTAAATATTATTTTTCCCCTCAGCTGCCATGACCTTCTGGAGCAGCACTGCTCAGAAAAGTGTCTGCAGACAGTTTTCTACATGTACAAAAAAAGCTGTTTGGCAGAAAGAAAAGCAATAGCTTTGGGAGAGAAAAAAAGAACAACCCCGAATGGGCTCAGGCAGCAGTTCCCATCTCGCAGGCTCTTTCTCCCAGCGAACAAAATGGCTCGTTTGCCATAATTGCTGCCAAAACTCAGCAGGATCAGGTCTAACCACAGACATTTCAAAGCCACCGTGAGTCATCTAGTATTCTTTCTTGGTAAGACTTAGCCCTGGGTGGGACCCTTGCACACAAAAAAAAAAATCAATTTGCAGGAAACCTCTGTCATGGAAAAATACACTTCAGAACATCTCCTGGGGACTATATAAACAGACATTTAGAAAAAGAGGAACGAGGGACCCAAGCATTTCTTTCCGAAAAGACTATGTGATGTACTGCCTGCTCTCCAAATTATTTCAGCAGCCCTTTAGCTGGGACAGAGAGGGGACAACTGAGCTTCCTGAGAAGCACCCACAAAAACACCAAACAAGGCAGATTTGGGTTCTTCGTGCAGAAAAGCCAACTGCACCTTACTTGAACAAAACGAGGAAATGCAGGGCCAAAATATCCACCTGTTTTACCTCTTGTGTATCTCATTCAAAGTTTGTTGAAGGAGAGAGAGAGAGAGAAAACTACTTTTATTTTTTAAGTTAAAAAAAACACCACACCAAAAACATCAAGGTTGCCTTTAGCATGGTAGTGGGGCATAATTATGAGGCACTGCCACGGCCACAACACCCCAGGCTACTGAAAGCGTGGGAAAGGTGCAATTAATTACTCTTGCTGGTTTGGTTTTACCCCGGGGATCCCTGGAGGCTGATGGCTAGGGAAGCCTGTGCTCCGAGGTGCATCCGATCCCAGGACGACGCAGCGAGCGGAGCGTGCGCGCCAGAGGGCTGTGTTCCGGGTGGGGAAATAAAGACCGGGCAGGAAGAACAAGAAATGAGGATTTCTGATTTAAAAAAAAAAAAAAAAAAGAAAAAAGCTCCTCCCCAAAGTCTGGCTGGTAAAATGGGCGAAGTCTGTGGGAAGTTGCTCAGCGATGCGTGGGTGCCGGTGGCACGGAGGAGCCGTGGGGGCACGCCACTGGTGGGACCCTGATGGGAGGAGAGCCGGGAAGCAAGTTCCCGGACTGGAAGACAACCAGAAACACCAACTGGCTGTGAATCACCCGCCTGCACAGGCTGGGACAGAAGCCGTCAGAGCGCTGCTCTGTGGCACATTGTCTGCCCGTCACTGCCTTTTGTCCCCGCGCGCTGGGACGCTTGTCCTGGAGAAAAGCGGTCCCTCTGTGCCCGGACCACCTTCCTGGCCACGGGGAGAGAACCACAAACAGCCCCTGGAGCTGGGGAGCAGCACCGGGATCCCCCCACCGGCCCTGGGGAAGCCTGGGAGAGCACTAGGCATTTATCAGCAGGTTTTTCCTTATTCGAAAAAAAAAAAAAAGCCTTCTTGTGATGGATGCACACATGAGGGCTCATTGCACTGGCAGAAACAAAAATTTAAGATGGGAATCGGGCCCACTCCCAGCTTGAACTGAACACTGCAATCGAGGAAATTATGATTTAATTCCCCTCCCACCAACAGAGGTGTAAACCAGAAAAATAACTCCCAATGCCATTAATGTTCTGAATATTTGCTGCCATCAGTATAGCCTAAACAGGACCCAACACCTCGGGGAAAAAGGCTCCTTCTTTTGAGTAAATCTGCAAATGGCGATGGGGTTTTCCATCCCCTCCTGCCCTCAGCTCTGCGCCCCCCTCTCGGGGGCATCCCACACCCCACCCCAGCTTGCCCAGGGTGGGCAATGGAGAGATGCGCTGTCTCTTCTGCAAGATGCCCACCCCACCACTGCCCTCTTCGCCTTTTTATTACAGCCTTTATCCCTCGTTAGGCAGTTCCTCAGGGCAGAGGACCATTTCTTATTTAATCCATGTCTTCTCTGCCAGAAAACAGGGACTGTGGAGGAAGAGGCAACGTTATTACACCAAGATAACTAACGCAAACTGGCTACTTCGCTGTCAAATCCTGCTCGAGGTGAAGCACAATTTTATCTGCTGGCGCTCAACATGGTCAGCACTGTGTTCCCAGAGCGTGAAGGGGAAATTTTAAGGGAAAACAGTTGCAGAAACACGACCAACCGAAGAGCACAGAGGTGCAAATGCTGCACGCGGCCGCCACCAGCTCCAGTGCCGGCTCGGCGCAGACAAACGGACACGTGCCAAGGAGCCGCTGCCGGGTTCATTCCCACCCAGCCCCACTCTCGGACACATTTTTCTTGGCAACAGAGCAAGCACATTAGCCCGATAAGATTGCTATCTCGAGGTGATTATCTTGATATTAAAGTCCTGCATCACTTTCTGGCAACAAAACCTGACCACATGCTGAGTTGTCACCCTGCCCACCATGCCGGCGCACCACGCTTGCTGCCGGAGCAGCAGTACGTCCTCCTGGTAGTCGCTCCATCCCCCTCCCTGACCCTTTTTTAGCAAGTTTTCCCCTAAACCAGCATCTATTTAGACTCCTGCGAGCCAGAGCTGTTTTTAAGTTACAAGTTTTTATTCTCAGAGGCGAAACTCGCCCCCCCTGCCAGGGCGCGTGGCTTCCTCTCCTCCCCGGGCGAGGAGGCAGCCCATGCCGGGGGGATGCCTGGCACCCTCCCAGCTCCTTTTGGGGTCCCGGCTCTCCAGCGTGGGAGCAGCAGCCACCAGACAGCTTCTCCCCCCCCATCCCTGCGCCAGCAGATGGGTGCCTGGGGGATGTGGCACCCCAGCACAGGCGAGCTGTCTGACAGACACCAGCCCCGCTCCGTTACGTAAACCCCCGGGTTTTGGTGTTTATCGGCTTTAAGGATCTTGAAAGCACTAAATGCCGCCACAAGCACGTGGGCAGGAGGAGCGAGGGATGGGCGAAGCGCTGGGGACAGTGGCGACAGCACGCGACGCTGACCCCAGCGATCAGACACCTCCCACTATTATTGCATGGAAACAGAGAAAACTCCAAATCCTGAAGACACATATATATATATAAAAAAAACCCCAATCATGATCTGCAAATCCACGTTTCCCTCCTGTTTGCTCCCCCCCAGCCAGAGGAGCCAGGCTAAGGGTGTGTGTCCCCTGTCCCAAGGGCCATGGCTCACTCCTGCCACCCTGGACACCTTGTGCCAGGCAGGCAGGGAAGCAGCACGGCAAATATTTTGGAAAGCGAAGTTGGCAAGCAGAGCTTTTTGGTTTTGGGGTTTTTTTTCCCCTCCAACCACCCTCTGCTTTCCAGAGTGTCTGCACACGTGGAACTGCTGCTTCAGGCAGATGCTCACGAGTCCATGAAAGTGAGTGGCAGGGCAGGGGCACTTGGCTAAAGAGGTTTAAAAATATTATTGTTTTACATATAATCAAAAAAATTAAATCAATAATATAATATATATGTATTGCCATCCTGCAGCTTAGCAGAGCTGAGGTCTGGCCCCTCACAGCCTGCTGCAAAGGAGCCAGGCTGCGTGCCAGCTACTCACACATCCCACATCTCGGAGCACAGAACAAGCATGGCAAGCAGCACCTGAATAAAGGAATGGGAAAAAAAAACCCTTCTTTTTTGGCAAAAATAAGATTTGACCAAGGTTTTGCGAAGGGAAAGAAAAAACCCCAACCGCAGCTTCCATAAGACACATGGCCATAACCGAATCTCTCCCATTCCCTGCAGGAGAGTTTCCAGGGTATGGGGCATGTGAGAGCAAGTTAAAAAAAACACATCACCAATTGTCAGCCAGACAATAGGAGGAAAAAGCATGAGATGTTTGCTCTCGCCCTCCTCAGCCCCAGCTAAGACCAGGTGCTTGCTGACTTTAGACACTCCAGCAACTAAACACACAGAAAAGAAAAAAAAAACCCAACCACCAAACAACAAATCAAATTGCTTCCTCAGCTCTATTACGCACAGATTTAGGGCCACTGTACAATGCTCCTTCCCACTCAAACCTTTCTCTTATTCTTATTTTTTAAACGACTCACCACAAAGCAGCTGTTTCAATGTAAAATTAAGGAACCACCTGTTTGCAGCAAAGGCAATAGGAGAAGGGAGGCTCTGGGAGCAAAGCGTGATGGCTCGCTGCAGGACTCCAGTTATTTCAGAGACCAAGTTTCTCCTTTGGCATGTTCATTATGTAGAGACAGAGAAGGTAAATCTAGAAGCCCGTTCGAACATTAATAACTGGTATCTTCTTTATGATTTCATGTCAAGGGAATAAAATTTGTGGCAACACTGGCAGTAAGTGCATTCCCCTGACGTTTCTTTCCCTGAAGATTTGCTAACTTGCTTTAAATCAATTACCAGAGAAGGAATAATAAAAAAAAAAGCCCCACCAAACCAAACAACCCCTCCAAGTTCAGTTCATACCTAACAGGTAGAGGAGACACAACTGCACTTCTTTGCCCGGTTTATCAAGGAAGACATTTCTCAAGCCACGGCTCGAGAGCAGACTCGCTGCGAACACGGGATCTTTGCTTTACTGCGGACACACCTGCAGTCTAAAAAGAGCACTTCATAAATTACAGGGGATAACAATGTCAAGTTGACACAAGCCTTTACACTTTGCTACTAGTAAGAAAAGTAGTAAAAATTTCCAGGCAAGGCATGGGATTTAAGCCTGCTTCGTGAAAGAATGATTTCACCAGCAAAGACTTTACAATTTTATTTATACGTATGTAAACCAGTATCTTCAACAGTTTAAAGCTACTGCAATTCTGATCCCAGCAAACTCTTCCTCAGCCACAAGAGCTCGGGAGACACCTGCCAGCAACAGCATTATTTGTGGCAAGAGTTCACGCCTCTCAAAATAAAAAGAGCATCACAGCCCCCAGGAGAAGTCACTTTATGAAGTCTTTTCCAGTAAGACCAGAGCCCCAACACTACTTTTCAGTAATCCTGAAAAGGAGGGTGTTACATATCTGGACAAAATCAAGTGTGCAAATGGTTATTTAAGTGAGACCCTTTGATCTTCTCCGAGTAGGAAAGCTAAATCTTGGCAAAAAAACCCCAAAAAACAAGACCAAACCCAACCAATTAAGCAGATGTATTTCTCAATACACTTTAATTTAATCAGCTGAACCACAGCCTACACCAATCTCTAAAATTTAACAGGTCTTTTCAGAGGAATCTGGGTTTTTCACCAGCCTGCTTTGATAAATCTCAACCCTCTCCTCCAGGAAGCTCCAACCGAGCCTAGGGCTCAGTCAGAAAAAAACCCCTAATTTTACAGGTTTGGTGGCATCTGACAGCAAAAGTCCAGGAGAAAGGGCCCTTTTCAGCCGTACGTGAGTGCGGGGCAGGGCAGTTGCACGAGGGGGGCTGGCAGCCGACATCCCACAGGGATGGGACGAGCAGGGATCAGCGATCCCAGCATCCTTGGGCAGCGCCGAGCATCACACAGTAACACTTACCCCAAAGGAAGGGGCTTTCTGGATAGTTGTGGTAAATACAGTGCGGACCGACGACAAGCCGAAAAGGAAGCGTAGCCCAGGGCCCAAGGGCTTAAACTCAAGAGCTTCCCAGCTTCCGGCAAATCCAGGCAGGATTTGGCCGCGAGACCCAAGCCGCAGAGCTGACGCTCTTGCGAGCACCACGAGGAGAGGTGGTCAGACACCGCGCTCCCCGGTCACCTGCGAGCCGCTGGCATGAGCTCACGCTATCAAACGCCAGAGACAGCACGGGAAGGAAAACAGGAATTCTTGAGCAATTAAAGACACTCGAAACAGAGCTCCCACCCCCGGCGCTGCAGCCGCAGCGCCGCACGCACACGCAGCGCGGTTGTCCCGGTGGCCATGGACGCACCAGCCTGGCCGGGACATGCCATTACTCACGATCTTCACCCGAACGTCCAACTAGCAGAGCTTCAACCCCCTAATTCCACTACCTGCGTGGGTCCCCCAAACAGCCACGTAACTCTACTGACTCCGGAGGCGTTGTGCGGATTTACTTAAAAGGAGGGATTTGGAGACCACGTAGACCTGGACGCATAATAGGCATTGTCCTGCTGTGTACAGAGAGCCCGTGTCAGCCCGCAGCGCCCCGGCAAAATGCTCCCAAAGTCAACGGAGCTGCACCAGCTTGAATCCCTGCCCGGCCCAGACCAGAGGCACTTTGGGGCTGAGGATTTCCGAAGAGCGGCCTCCTGTTCCCGCAGAGAGCATCGTGCCAAATAAAGGAAAACAGCAACAGGCAGAAAGGGCTTTCGCTGCAGGAAAAGGAGCCGGCAGCTCGGCAGAGCGGGTTGTGCCAGCCAGCTGCCAGCACGCTGGGAAACTCGGGTTTTTCCCCGTGTCCCGAAAGCGTGGCTGCTAAAAGGGACAGGGCACAGACACAGTTTCACCAGCTTCGGCAAAACCAGTCAAATCCACCACCGAAACACTGAAGTTCCCAGCAATGGATAGTCACCACCTCCAAATTCCACCTCCCCCCACCCCATCCCAGCCCGGGGCAGGGCTCCCCAGCCTCGCCGGCTCCAAACCTACCCATTTCAGAGCATGAAAAATTAGGAAATCGTCCCAAGTATGTCCTGCAGGCGCTGATAAACACCGCCCATTGGCAAAGTTGGCTGCCCAGCCCCGGCGAACCGGGGGGGATTAACTTGAAAACAGGCGCCCAGCGTTTTAACCACCCGCCTTTTCCTCCCCCAAAAACCGCCCCACAACCCAGCCGGGGCGCCCCCCCGCAAACAACCCGCAACTCCGCATATATTATATTATTTTTTTTCCCCCCTTCTACCAACCTCCTGCCCCCGTGGAAGCGGGTGCCTCATGGTGCTGTCACAACCAGCAAAGCAGGGGTTTTTTTCCAGGCTTTCCCCGAGGGAAGCGGCGGCCCCGCAGCCGGAGGAGCCGCCCCGCACCGCACCGCAGCCCGCTCCCGGCTCCAGCACCCAGGCGGGGTCCCTCCGTCCGTCCGTCCGTCCCTCCGTCCCCTCCCCGCCTTCCTCCAAAGCTAAACGAGCCGGCCCACAAGGCGCTCCAGCCTATGAGCACTTCTAATGAAGGGGAAACCACTCCCCCCAGTTAAGGCGAATACTGGGATGCGGGGAGGAAGGGTGGAGGGAGAGGGCAGGGTGTCTTCGTGGGTTTTGCTCCTTCTTATAGGGGGCACTTACTGGGGAGGGAAAAAAAAGCCAAGGGAAAAAAACCACAACAAAACCCAACCTAAGAAATAATCCGTTAACAGTGAGGAGAAAGTCTGCTGCTTTTGTTTTTTGGGGTTTTTTTTCCCTCATTTCATTTCAACTCCGCATCCCTGCACGTCCAGGGACTCAAAGGGATTTGCCCCGCTCCTGCGCGAAGGCAGCTTTCCCAGGCAGCACAATTTTCCCCCTTTTTGTGCCCTGCTCGCAGAACCCCCATTGCTTCCACAGGGAGAAGTCACTTTCCCCCTCCCGCTGCCAAGAAATTACATTTGGTGTGGGGAACAAGCAAAAAAAAAGTCAGTGCAAATTAACAATGAATTAAGTACACATGCGGCGTTATTTTTAGCGTACGGCAGCCTAATAATTATGGCCACATATTGTTTGGATCTGAGCAGTACTTGCCTGCGTTTTTCACGTTACTTCCCATATGCCCTTTTTAATATGCAAAGAAGCAGATTTTTTAGCAAGCGGGAGAGAAAATTTTTGTGCTTATGGGAGCGTTGAACTGACAAGCGAAGAAGCAAAAATCCTCCATACATTAAACATCTTTAACGCAGTGTCACACACACCGGCGTGCCGGTAAAACGCCTGAAACCTGTGTGCAGTGCTACAGCTTCCACCGCCACAGCGGTACAGGGGACATCTTGGTGACTTTTTCCAGGGAATTCAGCGTTCCCACTTCTGTCGCTACAACCAGATTTCAATATGGTTGTTACATGTTTTGTTT